>VZSV01000077.1:289278-314892 GCA_013398735.1 Nothocercus julius
GGGGGGGGCTGCTTCCCACGGAGGACGGTGGTGGCGGTGGAGGTGGTGCCGGAGGAGGAGCAAAGCCTGGCCTGGCCCCAGAGGGGGTCCCGATCGGAGGAGCCGGCGGCGGGTGACTTGGGCTAACCAGGCTGGATCTTTTGGTCCCTCCAGAGCCAGAACCTCTTTGGTTGTCTACAGGATAGCTGTGGTAGGGGAGTTGGGGTGGGGAAGAGAGAAAGAAAGAAATAGGGGTGTTAGCTGGGAGACCATTTTGATTGATATAATTGTAATTTTAATGCAGATCATATGTGTTTGTTTTCTTTTGTCTGGACTGCAGCAACTTCCAGCTTTAACTGCCTTCTTCCTGAAACCTCAACTCCCTGGTTTTAGTCCTCCCATGCTGTTGCTTTTGGCCAACACTATCAGAACAAAGGAAAGCTACTGGGGATGGCAAAAGAACTCACTGTTATCTGTCAAATCTCCCAGGCGGACAAGGATGTGACCATGCCACCTCTTCTTGAGAGGCCAGGCAACCCACCCGAGCCCAGAGCAGCCTCTTGGCCTACACCCTCCTGCAGCCCCTTCCTCCTTGCTGAGGTCAGACTTGCGGCCCGCCGAGCAGAGACGTCTACCAGAAATCGCACAAGGACTAGTGGTTCTATCAGGAGAAATATGTTCTTAACACCTGCTAGGAACAGATCTCCTTGCTGGATTCCACAACTTCAAATCGCAGCATAGGAACTGTGCCTCAGAGCCTGCCGTGGGGATCGGAGAGAAAGACACAGGGGCCCAATGTGCGCTTAAGGAAAACACTGATTTACGAGCGACTGAATCTCCCGTTTATGGGAACTGTTTCATACCAGAAAACACTACTGCCCAGAAGATGCAGCTATATCCTACAGCCACATAAAGGAAGCCCTAAATTGACATCTCCTTGCACTATAAAACAGCAAAGTAAGGTACATTTGCCACAAAAACGTCACGCATTTTAACAGTGCACAGTGCTGATCCAAGGCAGACTACTGGAGATCAAATCTAGCTCCCAGGGTTCTTTAAAAACAAACCACCAAAACAAAACCTGAGAAGGGCGGTCTCTGTGGCTAGGCAGAGATCTAAGCAACTGCAGAAGGCAGTGTAAGCCTCATCTGAAAGCTCATCTCTGCTCTGCCCTAGAGGAACACACTGCAAAGTGGAGAGCTCGGGCTCTCTGACACATCAGAAGAGCCTCTTCTGCAGCACTGCTGCCTTTGGATAAGATGGAGACAAGCTAATGCAGACCTGTCTATCAGACATGCTTTCTCTTGTTCCTCTTTATTCTGTTTTACTGCTTTTTTTTTTTTCCCCCACCCTCTTCCTCAGAAGAGCACAAAGCTACTCTCTTATTTTGACCTTTGTGTTTTGCGCCAGTGCTGGACCACAATCCCTATCTCTAAAGTTGGCTACAAGTCACCATTTCATCCTGCATGGAGCAGCTGCTCTGAAATCGCACTGAAGTCTCCAAGACACTTGTAGGCTCGAGTCCTTTAAAGTCAAACTCCAGCTTCAGCATCCATGTTTGCTGCAATCACAGGGCAAATGGCAACCGCAAAAGAAACATGCAGAAGAAGCTGTTCTTTGCAGAGCTCTATCAGAAACATAAGTCTGCACTTGGAGCCAGACCATTAAACATGACTCTGCTCTGTTAGAAAGCAAAGCAAATCTGCTCCACGTCTTGCCCAAGCCCAATTTTCCCTCCTGTAAGGGGACAAGGGCAGTTGGGATTTATGGAGAGCTGTTCTGTCCAGGACTCCATCCCTGCAGCTGCGCTTCCCCTCCAGAGAGAAGCATCCTGGTTCCTATACAGCACCCGTTAGGAAGTTATGCTGAACCCTCTCAGCCTGTCTCCTGTCATCCTTTTACACCACCTACTACTCCCTGGTGACAGAAGGGATCCCGTAGGCTTACCTAAATTCCACTGGGGGTGGCGGCAGGCTGTCATCTGGGAACGGAGGTGGTGGTGGCACAAGCGAGTCAGTCTGCGGTGGTGGCGGGTAGTTCACATCCATGCTTTCGTTTGAGCCGATGCTGCCGTTCTGATACACCATGTTAGAGGGGTACCTGAAAGAAAAGAAAACACAAGCACTTTGTTTAAAGAGTCCACGGTGACCTTGAAAGCTCATTTGGGCTTTGCCTTCTGGAAGGGCTAAAGACAACACAAGCAACTGTTTGACCACAAAACACCCTTATCAACCAAGCGAAAGGATCAACCTGCAGGACTCAGAAATGAAGCTTTTCCTAGTAGGAATGACTTTTTCCAACACAGTGGAACCTGCCCTATAACAGCACCTTTAGCCACAACACGACACACAAAGCAGCAGCAATGGTAAAACAACATTTTACAAAATATCTCTGTTCCCCAAAGCATCCTCTATGAAGAATAATGCACAGTCTTTGATGCAATTCTTTGGTTAGAAACTGCCCAAACGCTCTTTTTTTTTTTTTAATTTGGTATCACACACCTGATTTTGAGAATAACATGGGTAAATGCTTTAGTGATTGCAGAGAAATGCTCGCCAAGTGTGGACTCAAGGGGCTACCAGTTACACTGAGTGGCAAAAACAGAAGAGCTAAAAGATGCCAATTAATAAGGTTGAAAATAGAATAACAAAAAGCATCCAAGAAACACCCAAGAAACAGTAATGCCCTTAAAAACAAGTATCCAAAGCAGAAGCAGTGATGAGGAAGAAGACCACGTTCAAGTTTCAATGAATTCACTCTACAAATGAAGGGAAAAAAAGAAAAAAAAGTCTTGGACGCTCGAGACCTCAAATGAATTCAAATGCATGGATACATTTACACTAGAAAACAGAGGAGCAAGGAAATGGTGCTGTTGTGCTGCTCGATTCCTCTGCTAGAAACCAAACCCGTTCTCCTATTAAACTAAAAGCAAGTTTTATTTTTAGCAGGGGAGTGTGATTTAAAGAGAGATTTTTTTTTTTTTTTTTTTTACCCTTATATGAAAGGAAACAGCAAGGAGAGAGCAAGCAAGAAGTGCATTGTGGGGAATTCAGTGTGCTTGCAGCCCAGCTAGTGTCAAAAGTTAAATGAATTCCCAAGCCAGAAGCTCTAAAGAGAGATTTGGAGCTTGAAATACTGGGCTGGAGGCTGCCCCCGCTTCAGCTTTGGGGTGTGAAGAGCCATTTGCAACACGTAACAAAGCCATCGCACACCAGCACTGAGAGCCACCCTGCTCCTCAGCGCAGGGCCAGGAGGGTAGGTGTGAGGAGCAGGGCACGGTGACGGGGTGCAGAGGCAAAGCTCTCAACACTTCTGTGCCCACAAGCCAGGCAGCCGAGAGCAGTGGCGCTGCTGGAGCTGCTCCTGCCACCTTGCTTAAACGGCACCGCTCCCTGATTTATTTAGCAAATTCTAAATCACCAGACAGATTTACTTGGGAGAATCTGATTAGTGGCAATATCGATCGGCGCGGTGCAGCAGATCTGGAGGAGCTGCAGAGCAGGGTGAACTGCATGACAATCACCAGCGGCCACCGCGGACAGCCCCGCACTCGCTTACCCGGCAGGACCGTGTTTGTCCTTTGACTCGACAAATTCTTGCCCCATTTTCAGCTTCTCCCACTCTTCTTTCCGGGTTTTGATTTTCCGTGGGTTCACATTGCCTCGGTTCGGATTCTCCTTTTTCTCCTTCTATTGGAGGCAAGGAAAGGGAGGAAGAATCAAGCAGAAGCCTTACTTTAAACTGCCTGGGAATGGATAGGGATAGGGCAGACCTGTAGCAGATTTGAGAAGATATATTCTCAAAGCAGGACGGGATTTTTTTAAAATTCACTTTCCCAGTTGCTGACAGCTCCTAAGACACCCCTGTACAAAGCACAGATAGCACCAAAAAAAGAGAAGGCAGCGTCAGATTTCCCCTGTGCAGCCCAGACATCACCACACTCTGGCACGATCACCTTGAGGGCAGAGTGGAAGGTCAAGTTCCCCCATCAATTCAGGTTTTCATCTTTGTCAAGACTGCCAAATCCTACCCAGCACCTGGCTCACGTTAAGTGCTTTGCTTCGGGTGTGCAACGTGGACACCTGCCCACAAAGAATTAGGCTTTAGCTAGCTCTGTTTTTGTATTTTTGACATGCCCTAGATCTCTTTTGTTGTTTTGATCGGAAAAAAAATCACTATCGGCTTTGATATTTAACACTTCAGCTGTTTGAAAGCTAAGTAATATATGTTCAAACCAATTCTTTTATGATGCACTTTTCAATGTTGGTGACCATGGCTCCAAATCCCCAGGAAACCAACCCAGGGACTCTCCTTGCTGTTTTTAGCTTAGATGGTTTCTGTCAAGACTCCTCCTTGGCTTTGTTGTAACATTAGGACCTGTTTTTCCTCTCCTGAAGGGACATTCTCCTTTCTTTACTCTTCTGTCATAGAAATTATTACAGGATTCGACACTGAGGCACTGGGGTGCAGGTATTTGCACTGCTTCAACACTGAACAGAGCCCTGTGTGAGGCCAGAAGTGCAGAAAAGCCTTTGTACAACTTTCTTACCTGCTGACTGCATCACCACTACATTTGAAGACTACACATTAAGCCACTGCAAGCGTATCAAGAAGGGGACATTTAGAAGAACAGATTGTTAGGGTTCCCCTCTCTCCTCCTCTTTCAAATTAGCAAAGGTGAGGGTAAAAAAAGGGAAAAAAAAAAAGTACTGATCCTTAAAGAGTTTAAGAGATTGAAGCCTGAATTTTGAATTGTAACTTTTGAGTCCCCAAGATTTGTTAACACTTCCCATTTCCCTCTCTCCTCTGACACGCCATTGCTGGCAGAGTTCTCCCATATCCTCACCCTATGTTTCCGCTTCTCTTTCATGATATCCTTGGTGACCTGAAGCATTTTCTCTTTCCAAAGGTCAAAGAAATATGAAGGATCTGTGTAGAATTTAAGTGCTTCTTTGCCATCATCCCTAGAACATGGAGTTGGGGGGGGGGAAGAAAAAAAACAGACACACAAACAAGGACCAAGTCATTCATTTGTTTGAAGCCCAAAGAAAACATAAGGCACAATCCCAGGCAACAGTTTAAAGGTCTGAAATGAGAAGGTCAAATATTCTGCTCTCACCTCTTCAGGAGGCGAAAGGGCCCTGCCATTTCAGAGCAGGCAGCAGACCACAAGCCTCCCAAGAGCCAGCTCCTTGTCCTGGCTCTCCCACTTGCCACCACTTTCACTCCCCACCGCTTTCCCACTCTCCATTACTCTGGATTTCAGTACCTGCAGAACTCAACTGGTCTGTGCAATCACCGGGAGTGCAGCAGGTCTCTCACTCCAGCTCCCACATGTTTTTGCCTTTTTTTTTTTTTTTTTTTTTGGTGTGAAAAAAAAAACCTTCTCCAGCCTAGGAACCCCTAAATCAGACCAGCAGCGTCCTTGAAGCTCACGAGTACAAACATACCCTCCTACTTTGCAGTGCAGCCGCGTCTGGCAGAAGACAGCTGCCTCCAGCTATCTGTAATTACTTTTTACCTGTTCAAAAGATATTTATGGATGTGGACTAAAGAAATCGCTGTATTCTGACCCCCTTTACTTCCTATCTACCAGGAGAAATGGCACTGTGGGGCTGCTAAGGAGAAATGGGTAGATGGCCACAGTGTAGGTCACACCAGATGGCTCAGACCAGGCTTGGAAGGCCCTGAAAGCACCTCGAGATCCACAGGAGCCGGCTGCACTCACCCGGGTGAGAGCCACACACAGATGTATGCTCTGCAGTCGGCACTGTGGCCTTCTGGAAAGGAGCCACAGGGCTAGAGAGAAGCACAAGAAAAATGCATCATCTGCACAACACCTAGCATGTTTATGCAGTGCCAGCCAAGCCTTGCCCCAAGGCAGTCACAAAAGTGACGGCAGGTAACCAAACATGTAATTTTCTAGCTGCTCACATTCCTGCAGCCCCAAAAGACGCATTTCACATAACCCAGAGGATGGAGATTTCCTGCTGGATCTCACTTTAGGAGTGCAATTTCCCCACTGGAAACTGCTATTTCAATAAAACAGTCCAAGACGCTGCTTCATGGATGGGTGACAACTTCCTCAGCTCGCTACTGGGAGGAAGAAAGACTCCTTTGCAAGGGGACAAGGGGCTAAGGAGATCCTGTAGCGTTACCTGTAAGGGGAGAGGATGTTGAGGGGTGGAGGAGCATCGCAGGACCCATAGGTTTCAAGAACAGGCACTGGGAGAGACTCTCTGTCAAAAAGCTTCTGGTCCTGAGTAGTAGAGCTTTTGAAGGCCTTCCTGGTGTTAATGCCTTGCAGGGAGACTGTAAGAAAGAGGAGAAAGCAAGTGAGGAACAGCTTGACCCAGGCCAATGACACTGAAGATCAAGTAGCAAACATCTGATTTCAGTTGGAGTTCTTGGCATGCCTAGCACTTCTTAAGGTCAGGTTCCTTTTCCCACAGATCTCTCGGGAAACCCAGCAAGCCTCAGATCTTGCCGTGCCAGGATCTGCTGCTGCACAGACACGGCTCTCTCGAGAGCTGCTGCTGTGGTTTCGAACCCCTGCGACCAAGACACAAAGCACGTTGCTGCTCGAACGGCTCAAGAGCCGCTTTCCACAGGAGACTCGCTAACAAGCAACTCCAGGCTTGCCCAGGGAGGCTATACACATAAGCAGCATTGTGCTGTGCTTTTTTTTTTTTTTTTTTTTTTTTTTTTTTTTTTTTTTTTTTTTTTGAAAAAAGCCCCTCTTAGTCCCAGAGAAAACATTCCAACACCCAGAGCGTCAGGCTCATTTTAGGGCCATGAAGCACACTGGTTCGATGAGAATCTTTAGCATGCTTGGTCTGCAAGGACTGCGCTCCACTCCATTACCTTCCTCCTCTTTGGGATCCAGCTGAGTGACTTTGACTTGCAAGCGGTCAACTCTCTCGACTAGAACGCTCACCCGAGAGGCAAAGGTGTTGGCTTGAGTAAACAACTCTCCAAATATGTCCTCTGCAGATTTACCTGCAATATCAAAGTGTCTGCATTACTCTCGTGAGCCGCATCAGGCTTTGCTCAACACCCCAGCTTGCTTTCTTGAAGCCCTCCCCGTCAAAACTGACCTGCCATTGCTGCTTCATGTTGCATCAGCCAGCCACGAACGGCATTTCAAAGAGCCGCATGTGTTTTCACACTGGCCACAGTGGAGATTAAGGTAATGCTCCCTGCCACCAAACCCCGAGCCTTTCCACAGCACCTTTAAGCTATAAGGAAATTGAGACACGCTTCCGAAGTCATTTCTAAAGTCACAAAAAAGGGCGGATGAGGGTAGAGTGCTTTGAGCTCAGACTGCTCTGCAGGCCCTGCAGGGCTCTCTGCTGCGCTGTTTATTAGACAAGCAAATGCAGTTAGATCCTCATTGCTCTGGAGAATCTCAACAGCTCCCACTCTCCAGCAGCCCTGCCTCCAGGGTAACCAGCACGTATTTACAAGCTCAAAGCACTCTGCAACTCCAGAGCAGACCCCGTCCTTGATCCTGAAGCCCGAGTTACAACCACACGCGTGAGCACTGACCCTTTTGTTCCTTCAGGTGGCAGCATCTGAAAAATTGATGCGTTCACGTTTATTCCAAATCAAAACCAAACAGGAACTTCTCAGACAAGGATATTCTCTAAGTAACAGCTTGGCTTGCCCAGTGAGCTGCCATGACAAACACCATCCAGCGCTTGCACCGCGAGAGTGCCCAGCGCCTCGGATCAGGAGCGCGTCACACTGCACACGAGTGCTAGCAAAGATGCCCTCTGTATCAAGCACTTAGAATCCACACATACAGCAAGAGGTGGCCATGGGTAGCCCAGGGATGGGAGAAATGGACGGAGGAACAAGACCTTACACTGAACACTGCCTTTTTGTTCTGGCCGTGCGCGACGCCAAGCACTGCACTAATCCCAAGCGGCGCCGGCCCTGACGGCCAAGGGGCTCCCCTGGCACCCGCTCTTGGGATCCATTTGTGGCTGCAGCTGCTAAGAACGCGGCTGCTCAACAGAAGCTGCCTGGTTTTGGATGGCACCAGCGCATGATCAATGCTTTGGTCGTGAGGCTGTTACTCTGAAAGATCCTCGCCAACCTGCAGCATAACCATGAGGGAGCAATTTTGGAAATGGCGATTGTGGAAAAGCCGCTGGTCTGCAATAAGGCAAGTGTCCCCCGGCAAGCCGAGCCGAGGGCCCCATGCCACAGCTGCGCCTGTACTTGGAACTGGTCTGAATTGGCACCAGCGCCAGAAGCTGTCCTTTCCCCTCTCCATATCAGCTACTCGTGCGCACCCCCAGGCCGCGCTCCTTCCACTGCCAAGCACTGGGGAACAAGCCAGGTTAAAAATCAACCTCCTCCACCCCTTTCGGTGGCAGCGCCAGCACGAAGTGTTTGTGGAATGCAAATGGTGGAGGTTGACTCGAACTGACCTCTCTTTCTTCCACACTCCTAGACAGCACAAAACCTCCACTTCTGCTCTGCTAACAAGCTCGAGGGGCCTCCCCAAAATGCACAAGAAGGGTTTTATTTCTGTGGACCCAAGGACCACGGAGATCTTGTTGAAACCGGGCTTCGGGAAGGGTGTTCTGTTCAACGGCAGCACTGCAGCAGTTGCCTTATTTTATCCAAGGGAGAAGGACTTAGCTAGAGGATAACCTGACACCTCCCAGGAACAGCTCAGAGAGGGAAAGTTGTAATCTGCTTTCCTTTTAATGAGAATGGAAAACTATTCCTGAATTTCACAAGGTATTGCTGCAAGAACTAGGGAAAAGACCAAAAAGTCTTTGGCTTGCAATGCTGAGCAGCGCATTCCAAGCACAAAATAACACATAAACAGTATTGCACACACTGGCCTTGACACTGGAGGGAGAGGAGGGGACGGTCCCTATTCTCCTACCTGTGCAAGGACACCAGGACTGGCTTATCATCTGGAATCTCCAGTACTGCTCCGTGTTTCATGCACGCTTTCAGATGGGGTAAGCCAGAGATTAGTTTGCTGGTTTAGTTACTTTGACTGCAAAAGTGCAGCTTACAATCAAAATTATCTTTGTCATGCACTGGCAGGAAGACAGACGGCATGATTTAATAGGTCTTTCCATCTTTAGCTTGTGGATTCTCTAAAATCACACACAAATGCACAGTCGACTTATACAAAGTGCTACCAGCTGTGATAGTAACGAAGGGTAAACTCCCCGGAATATGAAAGTTTGACAAGATTTATGTTTGCGTCTCTGTAAAGAGACTGTGGTGCACTAGGCATGGCTGATTATTCACTTGACAGGGCTGTCACAGCCTACTGAACCTGCTTTACATTCCTGTACTATTCAACGTGTGAGGAAGGATTTTTTTCCCAAAGTGGCGGCAAAAAGGTGGGGGACAACAGGGGACAAAACTTAGTTGTTTGGCGACGAGTGTTCTGCAGTAGTCTGAATGTTGGTTTCTTTCAAACACTGCAGACCCGAAGCGAGCGGGTAAGAGCCAAGCTCAGCGCTTCCTCGCCACCCGCCTCGCTCCCCTCTTACCCAGGGACGCACGGGGAGCATCAGGAAGCAGCAGCGCCTCCCGCATCCTGGAGCAGGAATCCCATGGCCCCTTCCCAAGAAAGGAAGGAGGCTGCAGTGTGGCTTCCAGCATCGCACTCTCCAGCGAGCAGCAGCAGAGCAGCTCTGAATAACCGAGCTGCACAAAGAAGGTCTGACCCAGAAGGGTCGTGCCGGGGCTCTGCCACAAGAACCCAGGGCGTCCTTTGCGCCAGGATTAGCTTTCTCTGCAGCAGGGAAGCGCGCGGCTTTGCTGCCTTCCTCCTCCTCCTCAGCTTGCAGGCACAAGATGGATTTCGCTCGCGCTCCACAACCCTCTTAGAGACAAAACCTAACAAATTAGCAACTAGGGTCAGTCGCATGCGAGCAGGGGTTGCTTTTGCCTGTGCAGTGACATTTCTGCAACCGAGCAGAACGCGATACCTACCGGCAGCACCCGCATGGGAAGAGGCTCTACCGGAGCTTGTGCATGCTCCACCAGAGGACAAGGGGCCTTCTTTGCAGAGCCAGCAGAAGGCTCGCAGACACCAGGGAGAAGCTAAACCATGCATTAATCTGATTATTGGAGTATTTGCTAGTCTTGCTTCAAGGGCAAAGGTGGCTAATCAGAATCCAGAGCATTTCAACAGCGCCAGGAGTCATTCCTGAGAGACCACAATTAACTCTTTATTTTTCTTACAGCACGTAGGCCCCCACTTTCCCTCTGGCCCTTACGAGGCTCCTGGGCAGCTCCCCAGAGAGCTGAGCTCGGCACAGCGGCCGCTGCTGGAAGGAGTGGCCCAAACCCCTGGCGCCCCAGGGCAAAGCTCTGCTCGAACAGGGGACTTGGGGGGCTTATGAGGCAACAGCACAGGCAAACAGGCTGGCTCCTGCAAGAGCGCTTTAATTACCTTTCATTAAAACTAAGACGACTGCCACCCGGTAGATGCAACACAGCCGAGCTCCATTTAATAGCGCGTGCAATTACAGGCGCTTTCTCTGACACAAGACACCGGCTGCTCCGAGAGCCTCCCATTTTACGAGCCCGAGTTGTGCTCCATCCTCCCATCTGCAGTTTTGCTGCAGCCTCACACACATGCACGCACACACATCCACCCCCCCTTCCCATTTTCCTTCTCCCCGGGAAGGCGGTGGGACCAGGGATATGAAATTAGCATCAGATTTCTTTAGGAAAACATTTTAGCATTACCCAGGGAAGGCAGATGGGGGAGAAATAGGAACGCGAGAGTAGAAAGGGAGCTAAATAAAGAGCGCGAGCGACTCCTGAGGGCAACGCGCAGGCTCGCCATGGTACTCACTCAGGCTGCCCAGCTGTCGAATGACATTTGCCAGGGTGATGTTGGTCATGCATTCCAGTTCGCTCCGAACGCTAGGCAACGTCTGACGGCACAGGTGCCTTGGCTCAATGTTCCTCGTTACTAACGGCATGGTGGACCTGCTTCAGGCACTGTTCTGAAAGATGAAAAACAACCCAAAAAAGAAACAGGAAAGGATTACTCAACCGCAAATTCCAGGCACACCAGAGCCATGGTGTTCGTTTTTCCTGCTCTCAAATGGCTTTATTTATAAGCCTGGTTCTCCCCCCTGCTCCCCACCCTTATAAAACTGGTTCTTCAGAAATAAAGATCCTGCTGTTCTCTTCCTTGTGGTAACAGAAAGGACCCAGCAACTCAGGTGGAGGGGCAGGGATGGATGGAAAACTACCCATTCGGTCACAGCCGTTGCTCCCTTCCTACCCATTTGCCGCCCCAGAGCGCTCGCCCTCCTTCTGCAGCCGGTGCCGCTTCCTTGGCGAGCCCTGCCAGCTCCTCTTCAAGCTGTTTTAACTTGTAGCTGATGTTTTTTTTTTTTCTTAAGGGAAGAGAATGAAAACAGAAGAAAGGAGGAGAAAAAGCCTCTTCCAAAGCACAGAGGCTCCCTCCTCCCAAGGCGCGCAGGCAGAGAGGCCTCTCCTGAAACAACAGGAAGTGCTCGCAGCTGACCGGGAAACTTTCTGGCGACCGTTCCTTATCCTGCAGGCTGCACCCTGCTTCCCTTGGAAAAATCCCCACAGGTCGAGGCTCACACTGCGCCCTTGTCTGCCCACCACAGCCCTCGGATGGTGCCGGAGCTCTGCTTGGGATGCTGCGAGCGGCACGCGCAGGAGAAAAGCAGGATTCCTGGTGCAGCGCTCGGAACAAGCTCCTGGGTTTTATTAAAAGAGAAATAAGCGTCTGGAGGTTACGATTTAGGCCAAAAACACTCTCGAGTGCAAGTGAACGCACAAAAATCTCCCTCGCCGACATGTCGAAACGTTGAAGCAGCAAAGAGACCTGTCGCCTCGGCCGCCTCCGAGCAAGAGGAGGGAACTTGGGCAAACAGGATGAGGAGGGCGTCGCACGCCTGAAATCTTTAAAACCAAGCGAAAGCAAACACGTCCCGAGTTCTTGATTAATTTAAAAGGGGAAAGAATCGCTTTTCTAGGTCAGCTTGGGAAGAACCCGCCAGAAACAGGCGGCTCCCATGTGAGAGGCACGCGGCGCTGCTCAGGCTGGCGTAAAAATAAAACAGGAAGCTAACAGTGTGGGGACCAGGGCCTCCTGTCACCCTCTGCAAAAACCCCAGAACCATAAAAAATCAGCTGTTTGCTCTTGACTTTGAGCCACCCTTTGATAGTCTCTGTGGCAGCTGGCAGCTTATCTTTGAGGTCCAGGAGTCCTTCCTGGATGCTTTTCCAGCAGGGTGTTAAGAGGAAGAAGTGGGCATTATCCCTCCTAATTACCTCCGAAGGCAGATTTTTGAATTGCTAAATTTGACCCGTTAAGGCGGAGGGTTGGAGAGTCCCAGCCAAGCAGGTGTGCGTTGCTGTTTTAGGGCGGCCCCAAACGAGGCGCTCTGGGGCTTGTCCTTGTGCAAGGAAAGGGATCCCCACCTTCCCGTGGAGGAGAGCAAGAGGACGGGGGTACAAATAGGGAAGAACGGAGCTTGCCCAAGGGGTGAACAGCGCTCCGGGCTTCACTGCACCACAGCACTGTCAGTAAAGGCGGGGAGATTGAAATTGGGGAGCAAAGGAAGGACTCTGCCCCTCGCTTCTACATCCCCCCATTTCACCGATTGCAGCCAAACTCCTGCGCTATTCTGTGGCTTTCTGCAAGACAAACTTTCCTGACTCCCCCCAGGCTGCAGCTCCCGTAAACAAGGCAGCATTTGCAGGTTGCGGGCATGGAGCTTCCCCCCGGAGCGTCCCCAGGGCTCGGCCAGGCTCTGCAGAGCCCATCCGCCAAGAGCATCTGGAAGCTTTCCAAGGCGCAGGCCATCGGAAGCAGGAACACACAGGCAGGAGCAAATATAAATGTGTTTGCAGGGAGGAAGAGTGGGCACACATCAAGATGAGGAGGAAAAAAACACAGAAGCAAACAAATCCCTAAAAAAGTCGGCAGCTATGCTGGGTTGCATCAGGGTAAGAAAAGTGGGTACCACTAATCCTTGGAAGGATGGGGAGGGAGAAGGGCAGAGAGGCTGTCTGGGCTCTGACACCTCCCTGTCCCCAGCGTTTGCCTTCTGAGCACATCCCCAGACCAGAAGCAGTGGCAAAAGCGGCTCTTTTTACAACAGCAAAGCACATCCACCGTCGGGATTTGCACTGGTGCGAGGCAAGCAGCAGAGAAGAAGGAAAAACTGCTGCTTTTCTCATGGGGTCCTGCCACGAGCCCTGCCACGGCAGGATGGGAGCTTCATCCTCGTGCCGCTCACTGGGGTCCTCCTCACCCAGCCGTCACTCGCACCCGAGCACAAGCAGCAGGGAAACACTGCGGTGCTGGGACCAGACGGACAGCAAAGCTGGGACCTGCAGCAGAGCCCAGGGCTGAACACGAGCACGGAGGAGGCAGGGAAACACTTCCCTCCTGGACCTCTCCCTCCTGCCCACGCATGCTTGACGGGGACAGGGACAGCAGCTCACAGGCTCCTTTAAAACCTTCACGGGGACAAACATTAAGAGTCCAGGTTGGAAAATAAGCTCATATTTCAAAAGAAAACGCAGAGCAGACACAAGGCCTGAGAGCCAAGAGGAACAGAGATGCTGCCGAGCACCAGGCAGGCACTTGGGGCAGGCAGGAACTGTAAATGAAACTAGGAAGGACTCTTGCTCTTTAAAAGAGTCATTAAAACGAACTGATGGACAACATGTCCCCGCCGAGGAAGGGCCGGCCGGCAGCACTTGGCTTCTGTCAGGGGCTGACAAGACAGCAATTTCCCAGCCTGCCAAGCCCCCCCCCGGGCACTGGGCAGTGTCACGTAGCCATTGCAGCTCCATCCGCCCCTTCAAAACGTAGTAACGTGAAGAACGAGGCCAAGAAACCTCCTCTTTTTGGAAAACATGAGGATCTCTACTTGTTTCTTACTGCTGAGGATTAAATTTGTTGGGATGCTGAATTTGGGGTGCGTGTGGCACTTGGGAAACACTGCCGAAGCAGCAGCGCAACCCAAGAGGAGATCCAGGATGTTGTAAGAAACGGAAAGTGCTGCTGAGCAACAAACCTGCAGCAGGTCCTACTGTGCATTGGGAGAAAGGAAAAGCAAACTGGAACGCGGTGCTCCTTGCGGGAAGCAGGGAAGTGACCTCGTCTGGTCACAGCTGCAGGAAACGTGATGCTGCTGCCTGGGGCTGCAGCCGCCGCTGCCCCAATTCCTGTTCAAAACCCTCCTCTTCCCAAGTGCTTCACACCTCAAAAAAGGGGAAGCAAGGGCTTTTCTTACGGGAATGAATGATTCTTTCTCTCTCGTTTGAATCAGAGCTTCCCTACCTGCTCGCGGCAAGTTTTGCTTCCGAGGCCTCCAAGTCACGGCTTGAATGGCAGCTCCCAGCCCTATTCCGACGGCGGTGACTAAAAGGCAAAGTATTGGGAAAGGCCAGCGCGACCGCGCGCACCTCGGAGCTGCCCCACCTCCGGCCGGGCATTGCCAACATTCCTCCCGCTTCCCCTCTCCCGAAACACTGCTGGCCGTGCCGGGGCCCCGCGCCATTCCAGGAAAACTTTGCTGAGCATGACAAAAGCACCGGGAGTTTCCATCACCGCCCCTAGATTCCTCACGAGCTTCCAGCTCCTTTCCAGCACTCAGTGGGGCTTTTTTTTTTCTTTTTTTTTTTTTTTTTTTTCTCTCTCCTCTCCATATCGTCCTTCTGTTCATCTCCTTTGCTTCACACACGGTGGTCTCCAGCTCCTCATATTCCGCTAGGAAAACCGGATTCGTGCCTAGCCTCTCTTCCCAAGGCTGCCGATCCACCACCCTCCTCCCTCCACAACAAGTTCTCACCTTGAATGTCTTTCTCACCAGTTTTTAAGAGGATTCTGACTCCAGCAGAATTATTTTTGGAAATACTCCCGGGGTGCTAAGGAATAAACGCGGTGGAACACAGGCTAGTGAGAGCAAGAGGCAGTTGTGGTTCTTGCTTTTCCTAACCCACCACTTCGAGGAGACACAGACAAAATTTAGGAGGAGCTTGATGCTACCAAGGTTTCCGAGGGGCCAAGGTTGTGGGGCCTTCCACTGCATCTCCTCGAGCTCTGCTGAGTGGATTGCACAGGAACCAGCATCCTGGACTGGAATCAAGCACAATTGCTTTGCTTCAAACGAGAACTGCCAGGCTGCAATCCTCTTGAACAAAGCTGCATCTTATTGACTATTTTTAATAAATAGGGCTGACACAGTGAAATTGGACAATTGTTACAAACAATAAAGGAGACAGACTTTGATTGCGAGCGTTCACAAGCAACACGGGCACATTTTAGGACCGAGTATTTGCTTTGCAACACAAGTTCTGTCAACTGAAAACAGCAACTTAGACCAAATCCTCCTTAACAAGCGCTTTGGGAGGAGAGCAGGGAGCAGCAGCAACACGGCGAGGGAGGAACCAGCCTTTTTTTCGCATGGCAGGCAGAGAGCCCAGTCAATACGGTGCGGCAGAGGAGATGGCAGGCAGGACTACGAGGTGATGCACACAAAGAGCTGCAAAAACAGCTGAGTTGGACAGCGAGGTTCTTCTCGCTGCTGTTTGCTGCGTTACTGGCATTCACCTGGGTAATTCCCCTCTCGATGGGGCACACAACCTCTTAGATCAGGGCTCATCTGCAAATAAACCTGGCCCCCAGCAGTGATATCATCTGTCGTGATGTCTGGGGCAGCACAAAGCACCTAGGGAGGACACAGCACATTTTAGGGGTGCACTGGGAGGAAATTAAGCTTCGTTTCCAAGTGGATCATGGTGACCCATCACGCTGCCCTTCCTAGTGGTTACAAAACCCTTTGGCTGGACACAAACAAGCCACAGAGACGAGGAGATCTGGCCTGCAGCGAAGCGCCTCGGAGAGCAGCCTTTAGGAGCACCCATGGGGAGATTAGACACAGCAGCAGGTTTGGGAATGAGGGAGGAAGGAGATAATCAGATCTGAAATTCCCATCAGTATGAAATGAGACTTAACTCAGGAGCTTGCCAACGCAGCCTGACTGTTCTTTCTAATGTCTGTGACAACTCTGCTTCAAATTTCAGGCTTCTCTCAGCAGTAACTACTCCCCCATGTAGCTGTAATGGCCAGAAAGAGACTGGCTTTTATGTAACCCCAAAAGGCAAACAGAAAAGGGAAGCAGCAGCCGCACACACACGCAGAGAACTGAAGGAAAAAAAAAAAAAAAAGGAAAAAAAAAATTGGGCAGAAGGCTCTGCTGAGTGCTCAGGGCTGTATCCAAGCTCCCGCCGCAGCCTGGAGAAGCAGGATGCAGCAATCAGAAACGCCGCAGCTCCACACTCGGAGAGAGACCCGACAATCAGCGCTGCATCCGAGCAATGGGGAGGGAATTACAGAGCAAACTGCCATGTGATGCTGCAAACTCCTCCATCCCGCCAGCTGTAACGAGTTTTCATTCCCAAAAAAACGCGTCACAGGCTCATCTGTCATTAGTGGCCTGGGCTGCCAGCAGCTGAGCAGGAGCCGACAGCGAAGGGCGGCTGCAGAGCCGCTTTCTTCCACCATACTCTCTCTGTCCTCCCAGCAGCTGCCCGGGTAAAGCCCCATGTGCGGAGGTAAAAAAACAACGCCCGCCATCACTTTCCAGGCGGAAAAAAACAAACAAAAAAAACAGCTCTGCCCTCACTCAAAAGCCTTCCCAAACTAGGCAGCGTGGGGCCATTGCGAGCAGGGTTGGCCGGTGGTGCCGCGACCCTGGGCACGCTAACGTTGCGCCTCGAGGTGCAGCTCGCGAGCGCCAGGGCCACCACCCGCGCCCTTGCGAAAGCGGCGTTTCGGCACCAGCGGGGGTAAGAGCAGCTCTGCACTTCCACGGTGACGCTCCGACACCAGGAAATGTCAGTCCCGATCTCGCAGCGAGGCAACGCGCTGCACAATGCGCCCGGGTCCTTGAGCCAGCAAACAGCTCGCTTCGTTCCCACGGCAAAAACACTCTTTTCTCCCTCCCTTTTTTTTTTTGTCTGTCGTCTCTAAAAAATGCAAAAGAGACTCAAAAAGCCATTTGCTGTAATTTTTTTTTTTTCCTTTCCTCCCCTGGCTCATGCATTATCATCATCATTCACTGCCCTCAAGGGAATTGCACAGGTGTGACTGAAAATTTGGCTCTTCCCTGTAAACTTTTGTTATCAGCTTTCCCGAGGAGGAGCGGGCTGGAATAGGATCATCTTTCCAAGATGAGCTTGCTGGAATAGGCGCCAGGCTGCTCTGTCGGAGAGGGACGAGCTCCTGGCAGGAGCCGAACAGCGGGTGGGAGGACGGGGGGAACACGGAGATCTTCTCGCTTCTGCTCGAGTGTAAAATGCAGGGCCAGGGTGACCCAGACTTCTCCCCGTGCTTAAAACCTACTGGTGCCTAATTAATGTTTTCATTCATTTAGCTGAAAAACCAGCTGAACAAAGAGGGTCACCTGGCGTTCCTATCGGTGCCTGGCTAAGACACGGGCAGAACAAATGCATTTAAATAAAAACTCGAGAGGGGCTGTGACAAGAGCAAGGCAGTTTAGCTCAATTAGAGGAAACTGTCACAGAGATTTGATTCCCGGAATACTGAACTATTGATTAAACAGGAATTAAGGCTCAGAAACAGAAAGGTTTCAAGGTCTTTGCCACGAGCACATACATCAGGAGAGAGGCAGGAAGGGCTCCCTCGGCACTAGCTCTGGCGCTGTTGCTTCCTAGGAAACAGGAGGTGTAAAGGGAGCAGAACATCATCTGCTAAAGCCATGAATAATTTTGGCAAGGATGCAAACTCAGGGAGAAGACAGAACAAAACCCTAACGCTTCAACCAACAGGTAGCTTTGGAAACCTCTGGTTAGGTTGACGGGAAAACAGGCAACGCAGGTGACACCGTTACCCTCAACAGCTTCACTTCCACCCACCTGGGCATATTTTAACCTTCCTTCTTGGCAGATAAACCCTCTTGCTCACAGCTCAGCCCAGCCTCCCCTCCTTTAACACACACTAACCTGTTTTGATTAACGAAGGGGTAGGAACAAACCAGTTCCAACTGTTTTCTATACAGCTCAACTGCTCTTTCGGTTTCTGCTCACGCCTAGATAATTATATCACAGCACCAAGTGCCCCCACCCTTCTGCTGCACTTGGGGAATACTGGAAAGATAAGTCTTTTCTTAATTATTAAATGTAAATAGCTCATTAAATATAATCCAATTACTTTAATTGTAAGAAAAAGGAAGTAATTACAATATGTACATGTATTCTTGCCTGAACAGTTTTAATATCTTAAATGAATCTTTGCAGCATTAATATTTTTAAGTTAACCTTTGACATGAGGGGGGAAAAAAAAAAGACAAGGCGCCGACTCCAGTATTTTCAGAAGTGTTGTATCTGCTGGGATTTCCATCACAGAAAAACAAAGGAACAGCCCTAAGCATCTAAATTCAAATGGTTTAAGAACAATATCTTAATAAAGGCAAAATAACACATGGGTTTTCTATTATGGAGAAAAAAAAAAAAAAAAAAAACACACAAGATGTGACACTAAACCCCCTAATGTGTCTCTTGGATCTCCTGAGCCAAGCAAGACAGCAAAAGGGCAATACTAGGTACTATTACAAGATAGTAGGATGGACAAAGCCGCAACGCTGCAAGGTCCTACCACAAATCCCACCTTTTCCCAGCACATTTTCCATTCCTACCTCTACAGTCTGTCCCCCTCTCCTAGTTTTAAGGAGCAGCCAGTTACGTCAGGGCACAGGGGGTGATGCCAGGTGCTGGGCAGCGCATGGGCGCTGCGCACAGCCCTGACGGATTTACCGGCAGGGCCGCGGGAAGTGGCCAGGAAGAGCCCTCTGGTTTTGCTCAAGTGTCACCGCTCTTGGACTCACTTTCTCCATGGGCGCAGCCAAGGGGACCGAACATTCTTCCAAGCAGCCTCCGGCACGGCCTCGCTCGGGCCCCCTGCTTCGAGGGTCAAGTTTCAGCTTGGATTTGGGGACAGATGCCTGCATAAGCTCCTCGGGAAAAGCAGCTTTTTTAACTGCAGTTGTTTCCAGTTAGCATGTTCCGAGCCCAGCTGTGATCTCACCTTATGTAATGCGCAGCACACGCTCCAAGTGTTGTACCATCCAAAACTACTTTAGAGTGTTTGAAACCATCACTTTATTGAGCTGATCTTTTCAGGAGAAGAGATTAGACTGTATTAGGGTTGCTAAAGATGCAAGTCTTTCTATCACAGCTCACCACAAGGTCCATAATAAGCTGCTTTATGGAAACCTCTCATGTGAAGCCAGACCCTCAACGTAACCTCTTTGATACAATATTGAATTCTCAGTAGTGACCAAAAGGCTATTTTGTCCAAGTTAATTACATGGCTTTTTAATTTAGCCTCCAGAGGGGAAGTAGCCAGTTACTTCATGCTGCCCTAGACAGAAGGTAAAGGTTTTTACGCAAGCTGTGTTTATAGCTCTGTGCCTTCCTCCAGCAAAGGACGAGTTCGGCAGCTGCTGGTATTGAAAGAACAGGATCTGGGTGTGTGCATGGTTCGCTTGCGTGTTTTTTTTGCAGCTGCAAGGCCAAAACCGTAAGAGCGTGAGCTCGTCCTCGCCGCGCACAAAAACCGGGCGCCCGAAAGGGAACTCGCTTCCGCTCCAGCAAGCGCTTTGCAGGGGAACCTTTCACGTGGCCATTCAGGCAGGGTGGCTGTTCCCCCTTACCTCCCCCTTAAATCCCGTTTTTTGCACTCCGACTATACTGCTACGTCGGATACTGGGGACGAGAGCCTTCCCCAAATGCCACTTAAAGCCCTCTGGTGCACGACAGCCTCAAAGTGAAGCACCAGTCGCTCTCTGAGGCTTCTGCTCCACAGAGACTTGAAGTGGGGCTCCCAGAAGTGGAAAAGGGCTTGCAGGGAAAGAGGAAATGTGAAATTAAAACTGCATTCAATCTTACTAGTAGCAATACAATAGGTCAAGGCACTTGGCAAAAGTCTCCTGCCAGTGAGCAGTTTGCACAGGACTCCTGGGCAGAGACATCAGGCTGTTGGGGCAAGAGCAGAGATTTGCGATGCTATTTTAAACAGCCCAGTTGTGGAAGGGCAAGGGCTCTGGATATCAGGCTCGGGATATTTCCTCAGGGGTTTCAGGAGAGTATTTGCAAGACTGGAATCCGAGGAACATTGCCCCTCCTCCGTTTCCCCATCTGAAACATTTTTCTCTCTAGGGATTCCCAGCATCTTATAAGAGAAGCCTCTTTGAAGTACCGCAAAGTGGAATTGCTCATCATTTCAGTAATGATAGTAAATAAGGCGCAGGATTTTGTTGAGCCTATTCCTTTTGCTGTACAAACAAAAGGTCAGAATCATTAGCCCGGTTTTATGAGTGGGCAGAAACGGGAGACTCAAAACAGTTGGGTGACTCTGGGCCATCATACGAAACATCAGCAGCTAAACAAGAGAAAACCTTCAGCCTCAGCAATGGGACCAAGAGGGCTGCTGCTCTGTCCAACCTCTGGTTAAACCAGCGGCCTCTCCGCCAGCAGACATATCAGATGCTTAAAGAGCGTAAGAACAAGGCAAATAGAGCAACAATTCTCCCCTTTCCCCCTTTGCAGCAATTTACACCTTAAGGCCACTTTGAAACAAACAATTTTAATTGTCTTTTATGGATTTCCCTCCCATGAATTTTGTCTCATCAGTTGCTGAACTTACCTAAGCAGCTGGCACCCTTGGGGCAGCATGTCCAATGTTTATTGTACCTATGTGAAAAGACGCTTCCTTTGGTGCCCTGCATTTTACAATTAGGAGATACCAATCTCAACTCCAGGTGCGGAAAGAAGCAGGTCTCTGCTTCACAAAGGTACTGTTCGAATAAATGTGCCACCATCCATATTAAATAAGCACCTCCTGAGAAGGAGGTTATCTGACTACCTCACACAACGCAAGAGAAGATTTCAGTTCCTTTAAACCACCACTTCTCCCTGGCACAGGCCCAGGGACACCACTTTGCAGGAGCAGACTCTGCAGAACATCTCAGAGCACGAGAGCAGGTCACTAGGGATCCTGTTTGTGCAAGAGCACGGCCAGGAAGAGATGCCACACACAACTGCACGGGAAAGGCACCTATCAACACCCAAAGCTAATGCAGAAATACTTGAGCACCAGCAGACAAAAAGACTCTCCTCCACATCTGCAAGCGCTGCTGCTTGTCACCATCCCCAAGCCCAACAGGGACTCCTGGGCCCCCTCTAAAATGACTTCAGCAAAGCCCCAGGCAGATGCACAGATGTAACACCAGGAAGCTCGAACGCCACGCCAAGAATTAGGGAAGGGTCTTGAGGAACTATTTCTTAGTCCTGTTACTACCCTACAGCAACAGCAAGTTTGGGACTTGGGAATGTGATTAATGCCACACACTGCTGTGTAGAAATGGAAGTTTGTGTTCCAGCTATTTAGGGAAGGGACCAGCCCATTATAGGCCACCACCCCCACCACCATCCAGAGAACAACAAAAAAAAAAATCCTACAGGTCTTCAGGTGGAAGAACTAACCTGGTATAAATGTGAAGCAAACCTGAGCCAGGTGACCTTCTGAAGAAGCTCTTTTTATTCCAGGGAAGCCTGATCGGCCTATCAGGCTAAAAGAAAATATTCGACTTTTTTATTACACTTACAGAAGTATAAAGAAGAAAGTTTCAACAGGGCGGTTCTGTTCTGAGCAGTCATTTGCTTATTACCCATAAACCATTTCCATGATTTCCCCCTCCTGCTCTAAATCCAGTGTTTATAAATACCTAAAAATATATAAATAAATGTTAGCTTCTGCTAACTAAGGGCCTGGCTCACGCAAATATTTATTCTTGAGCAGTGAGAATAAATATTCAATATAAATACACAATTTCTTACTACAAGCTTCATTAAAAACAAGAGTGCTGCTGAAAATGGTAAAACATCACAGGCAGGGAAACGTTCTGGGGGAGAAAATATTTGTATTTTGCTTTCCTAAATTTCAGCACAGTGAAAGCATCAGAGAAACATGATTTCAATTCTAGTTTGCCTCCTGTGCATTTTATACCCCTACAGCTCTATTTTAGAAACTACATAAGGGAACAAGTTTTAGAAACTATATAAAGGAACAAGTTTTAGAAACTATATAAGGAACTAATTTGGTACTGAGTCATCAGACTGGCTGGTTTTGGCCCTTTTAACCCTCAAGAGAAACTTTCAGCAATGCTTTTTTTTTTTTTTTACAGAGTCCTCCCATCCCGTTCTATATGAAGACAACAAGAGCATTATACATGACTTGTATACATGCAAGCACCTAAAATTGTTATTCAACCATTTTTAGGACACGGGCAGCATATGCAGCAATGTCTTTTGCTGAACTTAACGACCAATATACTATCATTAAACACGGCACAGACAAAACAGAAAGTTTATATTTAAAATTACTGCATGTTTGAGTGTGGACTGTCCATGGAGAGAAGCTATCTTGAAGGATTAAAGATGAGACTTACACTTGTTTTTGTCTTATTACAATCTGTCAAAAAAGCTAACCTATTTTTTGTGGAAACATTAATCTCCACAACCTTCTTTGTTCTTCCACCTCCAAAAAAAATCATCAGTGGATGGATTTACCAACGTAACTATACGCATATGAGGCAAGCACTGAAATGTTTTAACCCCTCCGCCCACATTGCAAGATTATCTAAGCTTTGTGAATTAAATCAACTTTTCCTAGACCAGCCCTGATGGATGAGGCACATTCAAAGCATGCTGAGAAACTGGGCTGTTAGTTTTAATAAAGGTTATATGATTCCTAATGAAACCCTGCTCACAAATACACTCTGAACAGCAATGCAAAAAATGCAGTGTTTCTGTTCAGTGTGTTGTATTATTCCGAGGTGAATGAGTCTTATATTTGGCTAAAAAGAAACTAACCCAAAGAGCCACATCACCACTTTATTATTAACTCACTACCTCAAACTCCAGCAGCAACATCTCTAAAGAAAACACAGCTCCAAGTCCACGCTTCTCGCTCTTCAATAAGCCATGGGTTTAAGTTTTAATAACACATTTTAAATAGGGTATGTACAGAACAGAGTGGTTATAAACACACCACATTTCTTCTGTTTCCTAAACCCTTAGCCTGCATTCTCCCCATAACAGAGTTTTGCAAAGCCAGAGCTTGAAAGATCTGTCAGGAATGCAGAAGCAAAAGACAGAAATGGGGGCCAACCTACAGCTGAGGAGCAGGTAAGAGCCAAAGTTCTGCATTTCAGCCCTGCACGTGGGATTTCGTGGGGCTGGGGGTGAGAAGAGTGTGGTTAAACAAGGCTCTTGCTAACAGCAGCGCACAGCGGCTCAGGAAAACTGAGGAGCAGCGGAGTCTGGAAAGGCTCCTCTCCACGGCTTTGAAGAGGAAGGAGTCTAGTGAGCCACCAAGAAGATTTTTTTCTTGTTTTAAGAGTGGAATTTGGGACATTTACTTCTTGAATTTATTACAAAATAATTTTTTTTTTTTTTTTTTCTGTTAAAGCAGTGAAAACACACGCTTTGGGAAGAAGCTTACAGTGGGCTCAACCTTGGAAGGTTATGCTTTACAACCAACATTCCTAACGTTCAACAAAGCTTCACTTTGATTCACCTGGGCTACGTAGGACACCGATAACGCCTGCCCTTTGCCCCTAACTGAAGGGAGCAGCTTTCAAAAAGACAGAGATTCTGAGTTCAATCCCTGCCTGAGTAGGTTGGTGACAGCAATGCTGCCCAGGGTGACCTGTGCACAGATTTGAACTATGTGAACCTCCAAGACTGCAGTCCAGCTGTTTCATTCAAACCCTGCATTTTCAAGCACACTCCTTAAAAAATAAGAATAAAAGCAAAGGACTGTGAAGACTCAGACCTGCTTCCCCCCACCCACCCCCGGCCGGATAAAGCTTGTCCTTGGATGTAAGCAAGCACATTTTCCAAGTCAATCTATCAACAATATTATCTGTGGTTTTAGTTGGTAGATATTAGCTTTGGTTTGCTCTTAACTAAGTTTTGGATTAAACTCTTCATTAGCTTCTATGACAAAAAAAAAAAAAATTCCACCCAAGGTCACTAAGAGGCCAATCAGGATTCCTAGGGAAGAGTGTTGCAACACAGCACCTGAATCTCTGCAGCCCTTACCAGGAACCTAAGCGTTTGACAGACTTCAGTTTAAAACTAGAGGAAAACACAACTATTCCTCTTCCTCATGTGACTGAGAGCATACATTTTAATGTTTCCCATAAAGTATCATTTTGCGTCAGCTTTGCCATGGGGAAGCACACACTACTGGCTTGTCACATCTTTTACTTTCAACTTTTCCATTCTCAGAAGATTTCTCAGTCTGAGGGAAGGACATGTAAGTTACAAGAGCTACAAAAGGTTTGATAAATCACGGCCTTGTCTGCATCAGGTGCACTTACTAAAACTCTGTATCTGTGTTAATATCATTTCATATCCACTAGTATCTGCAGAGCTAGGAGTTTTAGACTATCAGTATTTTCTGCAGTCTTACAGGCCTGCTCTTGGCATTAAAATGCCATATAGTCCCACCATCAACTACTGGAAATGGTACTAATGCTACTAATGGAAATAAATCCATAATACCAAGTGCAAAACTCTGAGCAGAAAAAAAACATCCCATTGCAGGAAGGTCTTGAAGGTCAAATAAGAGCTAAGAGGGAGGAGCTGCAACATCCTGCTGTTCTCTAGGGGATGTTTGCTATTGGTATCCCCAAGGAGTCGCTCCAACATGAACCCAAGTGCTAGCAAGGCACAAGCCTGAGGACACTGTCTGGCAACTTAGCTCTTCTCTGAAAGTAACACGGTCTGAGGTTGCTGGCAGGTCAGCGCATTTGACCAAATTACCCAACCATACGTTACACCCTTCAAAGCTTCTGTACAGACAGGGCCCGGGGATTTGATATTAGGAAGACATTGCCCAACGTACACACCCACACAGGCCTACCTCGGGTAGCTCTGCCTTATAGGGGCCCGGTTCGCTGTCAGCCAAGGGGCTCGCGTGGATCCGCGAGGTTGGGACCCACACGAAGTGGGAGCAAGATGCTCCCACTTCCCGGAGCAGAAGGCAGCCGGCAGTGAGGCTGTTGCAACAGCCCTCCACGAGGACAACTCCGCCGGGGGCAGCCCGCGGACCCTCCGCGCGGGTCAGACACACGCGTGAGCACGAGCACGGCGAGCGGTGTCACGGCGGGGAGCGAAGGCCGCAGCCGCCCAGAGAGTGTTTCCTGTCCCTTCGGGAGCCGCCTCGCCAGACCCCGCCGGGCTATTCCCAACTAAACCAGAGCTCCACGACAGCCTCAGGGCCGGGGAACGAGCGGAGCCTGAGGGGGACCCTGCCCTTGCCCAGCCCCGGGTGCTGTCCCCCCCAGCCCGACACCGATCCCCGGGCCCGGGGAGGGGCAGGGCGAGCGCCAGTCCGTGATACGGACGGTCCCTTCCCCCTCCGCGCCCAGACCGGGCCCACATCCCCCCTCCCCAGCCCAGGACGCCGGGGCCCATAGAGAGCTCACTATCTAGCAGGAAACAGGGCCCGGCTCGCCTCCGCGGCTCACTATTTGGCAAGGGCCTCGCACC
>VZSV01000077.1:390950-411441 GCA_013398735.1 Nothocercus julius
GGGGTTTTATAGGGAGAGCCCACAGGGCACCTTGGAGGAGGGAGGTTGGTGCTGGAAGGGAGGTCGGAGGAGGAGAAAGAGAAGGTGGTGGAGGTGGGCGGGATGGTTGGAGTGGGAGAGTGGGGGAGCTGGGTTGACATAGGGAATGTGAGGAGGGAATGGGGCAAATGAGGGGAAGGTAGGGCAGCCCCCTAGGAATGGGGCAGGGAGGAGGGTGGGATGGAGGAATCCACACCCAGGAAACAGCTAGAGGGAAGAGGTGTGAATAACCATGGCAGGGCTGCGTGTTCCCATCCAAGGAGGTGAGGCCATCCATGGCCTTGGCACGTGGGCGTCAGGCGGGAATAAGCCGTAATTAAGAATCTGAGTTGATTTCTGCATCACCAGTGACACATGCCCTTCCTGCCGCCCTTCTACTACTCCTGGCCCTTGTGAGAGCAGCAGGAAGCCCTTGAATTTGGCTAGTGCGCATAGTAGGAGTGGAAGTCAGCAGGAGATTTGGGAATCTGTGGCCGGAGGAGCACTGCATCTCACCAAATGCTTCTTGTCATTCTAGGAGTGCCGGATCGCTCATCCCATTGTTAAATGCACTTACTGCAGGACTGAATTCCAACAGGAGAGGTAAAACACCTGTTGAATGGGGGAGAGTGACTTTTTCTTTAGAACAGTTACACCTGGAGATCTCCAGCAGCCCCACACCTTTGATGTCTGAGCTTTAACCTGCAGATTGTTGCTGCGGGAGACTTGGGAGACCTTTGTCCTCCTTCAAAAATCTGCTAGGAGAGTTGGTGTGACTGTGCAACATCCTTAGATTTGCACCTTTCACTTGGCTTTCACCTCTGGTTGGTGCCTAGCTGCATTTCTCTGAGAAGGATCCAGAGGCATCTCCCCCAGAGTTCTCTTTTACGTCATTTCTGCTATCCAAAGATTAACTTCTAATGTGTTTTCTGTGCGCCTGCCTTTTTGCAAGTTACATAGCTTGCAGAGGAAGGGATGGTGAGGCCAGCTGATGAGTATAGTGTGTGCAGGAGGTGTGAGGTGCTCACTCATGTGTATGCTAGGCAAATATACCCCCTGTTCTAACCTGCCTTCAGGTTGCAGTCCAGAGCAGGCTCCCTCTGGGACTGAGGTTGTCACTAGTGCTGAATCATGTTCACCACCAATTAGCTGGTGATCACACCCCTGTATTTGTAAAGGCAAAAGAACTGACATCATCTAGGGACACCTTAATTAAAATATATCTTCTAGTAATACTACTTTTGGCAAATTATCCTCAAGCAGATGGGGATAGGAAATGCATGTTGTTACCAGAGTTCCTGGGGAAGATGGATACGATCTTGCCACTAGATGTGAAGCCTAGGGGAGACGAGGATCCTAACCACAGAAGTTTAATTTTCTATGGGGAAATGTTAATAAAATGGTCTGTCCTTCTTTACAGCAAAACCAACACGATATGCAAGAAGTGTGCTCAGAATGTGAAGCTCTATGGAACAGTAAGTGAACAGGGCTTGTTCTCACCAAGTTCGTTCCTTTAATCCCTCTTGTCTTTATTCTAGTGAATCCCAAAGCAGTTTATGCACTGGCTCTGCTGTAATAGCATGACTGATCAATATTATGCAGCTCCCTGAAGCGTTGAGCTTTTACTTTTTTTTTTTTTTTTTTTTTTTTTTTTAGTACAGAAAAGAGCAGCTCTGCATCATTTTAGGCCAGGAAGTGAACTATTCGATATCCAATAGAAACAAGAACATGATTACATGAAGTGAGACTGCCAGAGGAAACAGTGATAAATGCTTCTTCCTGCTTGTCTGAAATTTGAAGCACAGATTTTGGTTCTTTCTATTTCGGTGATATATATTTTCTGAAGATTTCGTAGTACGTTAGCTGTGATACCCAGACAATACATAAAAACACTTACCTAGAGACTGGGAATCCAAATGTAGTTATGTCTCCTGGCTCAGCATTGCAGTTAGCTTCGTCCAGTGAAATAAAGGTTTTGAAGTGACAGGGAGAAGGGGAAAGAACCATGTATGAATATAATTAGAAAGCATTGCTATATAATTTGTTCTCATTTTTCTTTTCTTTTAAAGCCCAAACCCTGCCAGTACTGCAACATAATAGCGGCGTTTATTGGAAACAAGTGTCAGCGTTGCACTAACTCTGAAAAGAAGTATGGGCCTCCGCACTCCTGTGAGCAGTGCAAGCAGCAGTGTGCGTTTGACAGGAAGGATGATAGGAAGAAGGTCAGTACTTTGTAAAAAGGGCTCTGAAAAGGTAAAAGGGCTGGTCGCAGTGACTATGCATCTCTGTCCTTCACACAGTCTCTAGTATTTTGAAAGAAAGTGGCTCTTGGTTGTAAAATGCTCTTCTGGAGTAGAGCTGTGGGCTGTTTAATCTTTGAGCTGTCTGCTCCTTGGGCAGGTCTGCTGATAAAAGACCTCTTGAATGTGGTCTAAGAGAGGGTGGGATAGCAAATGGAAAGGGACATTTTTGTAAAATAAAAGGTACCTGCTGGGCGAAAGGATGAAAAACAATCTTTATACTATAGCCTGAGGTGCTGGGGATGTCCTTCACCCCCCTTCCCAACCAAGAACCCCCTTCCATGGCTTTCACACATGCTTTTCTTGAAACAGTGCGATCTGGTCAGATTTTTGCATGTTTTAAATATCTGTTGGTCATTTGAGATGCTGCATTGATGGGCACTGTCTTCCTGCTGCTCTTCCTTGAGCACAGAGCCTTGTTGTTTCAGTCTCCAGGAAACCTCTGGAGACCAAATACTCTTGTGTATGGTTACTGGGTTTTGCTTTGACAGAAACTCCCCTGGGAATTGGCCTGTCCTGCCTTATAGGTGATGGAGCTAAGTCAAAAGCAAAGCTTGGGAAAGACTAGATGCAGTAAGTTTGCTGCTATTAATGATTCTTGTCTGCACTGCACCAGCCAAATGCAGTTCTTATCCTTTCCAGGTGCTTGAGGGATCCCTTTTGAGTCCCTGCTTGTTTGCCCATGATCTTCAAACCTGACGATGCCTCTTGTCCTCTCTGTGGTTGGGCTGTGGGCAGGAAGCGAGACAAAATTCTCCTTCCAACTCTCTTGTCTTCCAGGTGGATGGAAAGCTGCTCTGCTGGTTATGCACCCTGTCCTATAAACGGGTCCTCCAGAAGACCAAAGAGCAGTGCAAGCACCTGAGCAGCTCTTCCCGGGCCAGCCTGCAGGAGAAGGAGCAGTACAGTCGGCTCAGCAGCGGCAGCCATTACAACAGGTGACTTGCACAGGCTGCTTGGCAGTCCCTTCCATTGTGCGGGGCCTCTGGGGTGAACAAGCAGGACACCTGACTTCCCTGCGCTCCTTAGATGCACTTCCAAAGTAACTGGGAGAGGTATCTTGGGCCTTGGTGCTGTGGAGCAGTGGTGGGTTAGGGCAGTTGCCTTGCTCAGGAGAACCTGCCTATGTCGCGCTTTGCTCGTGCGCGAGCCCTGCTGTTCTGGCTTAAGCTTGTAGCCTGACAGTGCTTTGTAGTGATTTGACTTAGTGAACTTTCTGGTACACATTTGTAAAATTTGATGATTGAAATGCAGCTTTTAAGCATAAGTTCTTCAGCTTCCTACTGATTTGAATGACATATTGTTTTATGTTTATTTTTAGTCTCCAGCTAAAGGGGAATTGAAGCTTAAAAGAATTTTTTTTTTATTTTTCTTTATCATTCTTTCTTGTGCTAGGGAATATTGCTTTAATAGGCTCAAAGTAGGTGGGAATGTTTATCTGCTGCTCTTAGACTGAAGTCAGTTGGGTTCTGACATGCAATTTCCTTGTTTCTCTAGCCAGAAAACCTTATCCACCTCTTCTATTCAGAATGAAATCCCAAAGAAGAAACCCAAGTTTGATGCCATATCTGCCAACGGTGACAGGTGAGCCTGTTACATGAGGAAATTGTGGGTGGGTGGGTGGTCTTTGCTTAGTTTATGTATTAGTTCTGTTCAAATAACAGGAAGGTCTTATGCTAGAGCTGGGATCTCAGGTGTTGGAACCTCAAGGGGTTGCATAGCAGCTTTCCAGAATTTCAGGCCAGTGTTACTTGGCTTTTGGATATAGGTTTGAGAAGGAAAAGAATATCTAGTGCCTGTACCTGCTAGAACTGAGACTGCTTGTTACCTGAGCTTACAGTCACAAAATCTGCAGCCAGATCAGCTTTATCCTCGTTACAGGGAAAGATGGATGTTGGCTGCACTGTAGAGTTGAAGTCTGCAGTTTTTGTGCTGCTGGGCTATTAGACTGATCTGCAGGGAAGCAAGCCTTGGAGAATAGGATCTAGACCCACCTCCTTTTTTCCTCCCCTGTGTTTTGAGGGAGGGCCGAGCAATCAAATAGCTTTGCTTGAAAGAAGCCAACCCCCTTCTGCTGTCACTGTGCCTGCAGTATTGTGTTGATGATGGCTGCATGTGCAGCAGAATGGGGATCACTAGCAGGAGAATGAGATGGGGTTTTTTTAATTTATTTTTTACGCTCTTGTACGTGCATATTTTCATTCCACCCTTTCCTCTCTGATTCTCAGCGTTCCTTCCTCTCCCGAGATGCTTTGTCCCCCTATCCAGAGTGCCCCATCCACGCTGGCGCAGTGGCCTGTGTCCCATCAGCGTCTCGGTGCCCACCATTGTCCTGTTTCTCACGGCACTGACATCCTGAAGTGAGATCACCTGTTGTTTTCTCCCCTGTTGCCCTCCCTCCCTGGGAATTGCCTCATGTATGGAAAATGTCCTTATCGATGGATCTCCTTCCAAACAGCAGTGAATTGGGAGCATGGACCCATAGGTTCATTAGTGCCAAAGGGGCTGTTAAAGTTACTGGTAACAAATTGCTTCCATCTGCCTTGAATGTCTTCTATTTCAGATCAGAGGTACCGACTGTACAGGTACCATTGACCTCTTGTCTCTGGTTGTTAATGTAAGCAATGCTAATGAAATAGAACTTAAATAATTCTATAGGCCAATGATTCCTGCACAGTGGTATACAAGACTTTTCAGCATCTGAATGGTGTTTTCTATTACAAATTGGGAGCAAATAAGGGTTAACAGTGGTTTGGGAGCTGCAGCTGAGCATAGAGTGATCAGGGGATTCTCCTGCTGGCCTTTAATGCTGGTAGAGTGTCAGCAGGGACAGGTACTTGCAGAGCTGGTGTCTCCCATCTGCCTTGCTGCAGCTCCCCTCTGGAGTCCTGTGAAGCCTCCTGCTCACCTGCTGCGCTTGCTGCCCAAGCAAGGACAGTATCAGGTATTTTTTATCTGCTCACTCCTGCCTGGGTTGAGACCCAAGAACTCATTTTAATACCCCTGCTGGCTTGAAAATAACCAAGAAGCAAAAGGTCCTGTGCTCTGGTATCAGTTGTTGAGCTATTTGCTCGCAAAACAGGAGCATATGCTAGATGAAACAAATGCCTTCCTTGCTGTTTGCTCTGGTATCAGATGTTATCAGGCCAGCTTCTGCCAAGGTTTTAGGCCATGGTCCTGGCCACTGACTTTTTTTTGATAAATCCCACTAACTGTGTAATTTTAGCAACTACTGAAGAGCTCCAGCTGGTTTAAATAGACATGCTGCTGCATTTCTTGGGCAGCATATGTTCAATAAGCGTGTTTCTGGGGTGGTTTATTTTTTTGTGAGGATGACCCCTCAAATAAGCTCCCCCTCTTCTTCTATAAAATTGTCCACCCCAGAGCTGGCTGAAGTCTAGTTCACTGGTTAAACACAGAGGGAGGAGCAGCCACGGGGTTTGTTTTCATCAGCAGGGTGCTCTGGAGTGGGCTACACAATAAGCACCTCTTTCCTGCTGACAGCAACTTTGAATCTTTATCAAGGGCCTCTTGACCCTGGCTTCCAGGCAGTTTCTGATGCAACCTTCAGGTGGGCAAAATTTGAGTGTTTTTTGAGCTCAGTTAACTTTCATATCACCCCCAGCATGGTCCAGTTTATCTGGAATTGTTGCTCCTTTGTCTTTTCTGTGCAACAAAAATGATTTCACTGAAGTCCCTCAGCTCTATATGCTCTGTTCTAATAATTCTGAGTGGATGATGTTCTTCTCATGCCTGTGATCTGGAGATTGATCGGTGCTGCTCTGCCAGTGCCCTCCAGCCCAGCACTGCTTCTGCGAGCACAAGCAGCAAGTTTATTTAGTGAAAATATTCTCATTTGCATAGAAAAATCCTGGATTATGCTTAAGGCGTCAGGACTTGGGCTGAACCACTTCTGCTTTTGAGGTCCTTAGAAGTGTAAGTTTGGTTGCTGACTCTCAGTGGTCTGGTTGAAATTTTGTGCTTGGAGGAGGTTTTTGTCTTGGGTGCTGTGTTTCAGTCAGGACATGCACTTTTACACCGGCCTCAGTCGAATAGCAAAATCTTCCAAGCATGGCATTTATCTTGCCTAATTTCAGCCATTTAACAGGTGTTGAGTTTAAGGCGGTCATTTTGTTTGTTTTCTATGCAATAGAGAGGCGGGTGCCTCTGGAAAAGCTCCATTTGTTTTTCCGATGGCTCCATTGACGGGAACCTCATCAATTCACCTTAATTAGAGGCATAAATTTTAGTCTGTTCAGATGTGGAGAGCATGTCCCTGGGACCTCTCCCAACAGATCTGGAATCCTTGGGATGGAATTTATTTGTGAGGGGAAGGACTTTTGTTTATTTTTAATCTGTTGGTTCAAGGAATGGAGTGACTTGCATTTGACAGTTTTCCTTCTAGTTCTGGAGCCCCAGGCTGACTCCTTAATGTGAGATTAAAGGGAGAGAAACCTTTCATTAATGACTTGTCACTCTTTCAGAGAAAGGAGGAGGAAAAAAAAAGCTCCTTCCTTTAATTTGCACCTTGACACGTTTCAGGGTGCATTTTATAGCAGTTGGACAGCAAAATACCTGCTTGTGCTCACGTACTTGACAGGAGGAGGCTGGCGCTCCGAGCCAGCCAAACTGCTCCTGGTTCCTGCATGCCCTAAAGGTAGGGCAAGATCATTGGAAAAGGTAGGGTATGGAGTTGCTCCAGGAAGGGCTCGGGGCCTGTGTGTCCCTTGTGCTCCCCGCTGGGTGGCAGAGCCAGCTCTCACCTTCCTGCTCTGACGAGGAGGGAGTTTCTCTTGCCTGAGCTGCTCTGGGAAATATGAGCATCTCCTGGTACTGTTTAGCACCTCGGGATGCAGCAGGAGGGGAGCTTGCCTGGGCAAAGGAACAGTGTGAGCAAGGATTTGAGTTTAGCCAGAGGGATTCAGAGAGGAAGGCTTTTTTTTTTTTTTCTTTTTTTTTTTTTTCTTTTTTTTTTTATCATTATTTTTCTCCCAGCATATTTGCACTGCATGGGAATTAAAGCTACCATTAGTAGCACAGAAAAAAATTAAAGCTACCATTAGTAGCACACAGAAAAGCACTGGAGCATCTAGCATCACCCTCGTGCTGCAGAGCCTCTGCTTTGGGAACATAGTGCTTGGGAGCAGGTTTTAAAATGGAGGTTGTCTTCTCCAGCACACACAGGAGCCTTCTCTGCATTCGAGCTACACCGTGCGGCAAGCACAGTGTTACGCCGGCTGTACCTGGAGACCTGCCATGTCTCGCAGTGTGGGCTCGGCTGTCAGTGAGCTCTGGCTGCAGGAGACAATAGATGGAGTCTTGAGCCGTGCGAAGCTCTTCCCTTAGCCCCTCGGCTGCGGGTTTCGCTCTGCCCATGAGCTCGAGCTTTTTCTTCAGTAGCAGGGGGCTGTTGTGCATCTTTCAGAGCTGCCAAGCTGGCCCCCCCTCCCCCCTGCTTAGTTTCTCTCTGCAGATTCCCAGTGACATTCCCAGCACAAGGGTGGGAAGAGCCTTTTCTCCTGTCAGCTCCTTGCTAACACATCCAATCAATGCAGGCAGTGCTTTTAATTAGAAAATGGATTATTTCCAGGCACTAGAGCAAACCGCTGTGCAAGGTGAGTAGCCAGTGCCCCATCTTATTTTATGGACAAGGGATTGGAGGCACAGAGATGGCAGTACGCTCGAGAGAGGCAGTGTTTGTGTTCAGAACACGCCTTCCTCAGGACTCTGCCTCTCCAGTATTAGTGCTGAACATGGACTCTAGGACATATATTGACCTACTCTGGAGGCTTCAGGTAACTTTGCCCGTTTACAGCAGCAATGCTCTCTGATAAAGGCCAGGCTACAAGTAATCTTTCAGGTGAAGGTTTGTTGCTTTTATTATTTCTGTTAAGCTTTTATACACCTGTATCAGGTGAGTGTGGCTGGGAGTGTGCTGCCGCTTTAGCACTGAAAGATAAAAAACAGGCTTGTCATTGCAGTGGCAGGGGAAGGAAGGCAGGGAAGGATCAAGTGAGGTCCCTATGGTGTGTGGAGATACAAAAATGTCCTGTAGCAGAAGGCTTGTGGTTGTCTGCAACCCTCGGCACGTTCAGGGAGATTTGTGAGTTACTCGAGGTGTCTTATGCACAGAGAAACTCTTAACTGGTCACTTAGGTTTAGAGCGCCTGGCTCTAAAGGAACGGTGTCTGGGAAATATAGCTCTACCTCCAGCTATTTCTCTGTCTTCCTGAACACAGACCTTTCTGCTCTCAAGTGGCAATGAAGCTTCCTCCTATCTTGCTGTGTCACCGCAGAATTGGAATACAAAAGCCCAGCATGTCTTTTTTCCTCCTGGTTTCCGTGCTGAGGACAGTGCTGACTCTAATCTAGGTGTCTCCCTTTGCATTGTTTGTTTAACGTGAGGGTTATTTGTTTCTCTTTCGAGTTTCCTCCCTATCAGAATGTTTATTTACATGTAGTGGCAGGTTTTGCTCTACACCGATGGACTGCCTATGCATGAAGACTGTTCCTAGGTGGTTGCATAAATGTTCCTTAGCTTCCTGATAGTGGTTCTCAGCTCTTTGGTTTGAAACTGGATCCCTGTCACCTGAATGATAATTACAGGTTCTGCCTGATGGTCACAGAATACCCATAGCGGTCCTGTTTCCCTACCAACCATGCAGTGATACAGCTTGATATATGTCAAACATCCCTTTTTGTCCATCATACCATGTGTTTCCAAATTCCATACAGCATCCAGGGCAGAGACGGCGGTAGCTTCTCCCAAATGGATGGTGAACCTCGTGTGCGTCGCAAAGTGATTCCCATTCTCCTTGGAGTGTCCTCCATGTGGGAGTTTTTCTGCCTCAGTGAATAGAAGAGGTCGTGATGAGAGTCTCTCCCTGTTTTTTGCTGCAGTTTTTCTCCAGACCTCGCCCTCGACTCTCCTGGCACTGACCACTTTGTTATCATTGCCCAGCTGAAGGAGGAGGTGGCTACTTTAAAGAAGATGCTGCACCAGAAGGATCAAATGATTTTGGAGAAGGAGAAGAAGGTACAGTCAGTGGCTTGCCTCCTCCCCAGCATGCTGACAGAGCCCCCAAACAGTGCCTGGCTTTTTATCTTGGGGTGAACAACATTTCTGCCTCCTTTCCAAAGTTGAAGAGGCTTTTTGGACCTGTCCCCACCTCCTAGAAGAGCCTTGCTTCATAAAAGGCTGTTTTCTGACCACTGTCTGCAAGAGCTCCATATGGGAGCAAGGCCAGGAAAGGTTGTGCTGCTCTGTGCAGAAAGGTAGCAGAGCTCTGGCCCAGGGTTTTGGGGGTCCTGCTCCTCTGTACAGTCTCATCCAGTCTCAGGCAACTTCTGTAGATGCATATTCTGTGGCAGGGTTTATCTGGGGTGAAGAGGCTTGTTTCTTCTTCCTGCTCACGTGCTCCTTGCTGGTTTACCTGCAGATCACAGAGCTGAAAGCTGACCTGCAGTACCAGGAGTCGCAGATGAGGGCAAAGATGAACCAAATGGAGAAGACGCACAAGGAGGTCATGGAGCAGTTACAGGTGACAGCATTTTTGTTTTAATTTGCTGAGCTCCACTGTACCCAGGAGTGACTGAGGACACTCTTGAGCAGAACACCTCGTGAATTTCTGCACGTGCAGCTCTGCCAGGCCAGCCCCAGCCCAGCTCTGCACCAGGCTGCAGTGCACCTTAACCCCTAGTTATAGACTCCTTGCTGCTCTCTCCTTGGGCTCAGCCTTACTGTACTTTTGGTGCTCCATTGTGTCCACTGCAGACTAGATGGGAACTTTCAAACTCATTTTGCTGACTGCCAAAATCAGGTTTGAGCCTGTTTATCCAGACTCCAAAACCTGTGCCAGCTCCCTGTGCCATGTAGCTCTTAGTATGATTTATGTGACAATAACTGAAGAGAACAAAGCCCAAGAAACAACCGGCAGTTCTCTTAAAAATTGTATCTGCATAGTCCAAATAAAGAAGTCCCTGAGCTTGAGGGAACAGGGAGAGCAGGATTCTTGTCATGGCCATGGAAACAGCAGACAGACTATCAACACGAATGTGCTCTGAGCCGCTGAAGAGATCGGGTCAAAGGGGAGCTGGTTACAGGGAAGGAATCGGACACAGAAATGAACTTTGCACCCTTTAATTATGGTGAGGCTTATAATGATCTAAAGCTCTAGCAATGAAAAATGGGAGTCAGTAAGAAAATAGGTCTGTATTCACACAGAAAAACAGCCCCTCCTCCATCAACACACACCCAAGTTAATTATTAGAGTGGAGGGTAGGTTTTGGAGACTACCAGATAGCTGGTGCCCTTGAGAGCCTCTTCACAGCTCGCATTTGTAAGCAGTTTAAGCCTGTCCCAAGGCTGGATTATCTTTCTGGGGTGTGTAGAAGGCTGGAAACACGTCCTACCTCTTGTTAGCTGGGCAGGCACTGGTTTGCAAGCAAGGAACTCATGAGAACCAGAGCCTGCTCTCATTCTGTGTTGCCTTCTTGAATCTGCACTGCGTTTCAGCCCAGATCTGTTTCCCCCTCATAGCTTTGGGTGACCTGCAAAGAATGAATTGGTCTTGCTTTAATTCTGAATAGTTATCCAGTATCACAACCTACTTGGTTGCCTTTCTTGACAGCCAGGGCCACAAAGTCAAGGTCTAACTGGGAGCCGCTCTCCCTCCTTGCAGTGGCTCTGCAGGGCAGGACATGCTGGTAGCTCAGGGTGTATGTGACAGAGTGGGGGACACCATGCGCTGGCACTGCCTTGACTGCAGCTAAAAGAGGACATTGGCTTCGAAAGCTGTCGGGCACCTACCAACAGCCTTAAAACTGGCTCAATCCTAAAAGGAAAGAGGAGGCATCAGATGCATGAGCAGGTCTGCCCGCCCGCACTGTCGGTCCAGGGCTGTGCGTGTCTGTCGCCCGCTGTGCTCTTTTGTACTTAGCTTGGAATGGGACTGCTCAGAACTTGTTCTCTCTGGTGTCCAAGTGTTTTTCTTCAGCTGATACTGAGGCTCTGGAAACGCTCTTCATTGATTCCAAAATAAAAGTTCAAATGCTCTCAGTGTATCGCAGGTGCCTTGAAGTGTTCACGTAATTTACTTTCTTAATGTGCTGTTGTTTTTTGTTGTTTTGTCTGTCTTTTTGTGGGGGAAATAAGGGTGTCCACCTGTCCAAATATGGTGGCTGGTAAAAGGGGAAGGGAAGGAAGAAAAGCCTGTCCTGGTGGTGTTGACAAGTGTATTTAGCTGGTTTAAGGAGAATTGGGCATTTGTTGCATCCTGCAATGGAAGCTGTTGGCCTTCAGCCTCCTCAACTGCAGCAGCAGGGAATTTGTTGGGGAAAGGATGGGACGAGCCCTTTCTAGGTGGTAGAGCTGACATGCTGGACTTGAGCTTGTGCTGTGGTGCAGGACAACAGCATCTGCCCCTGTCATCTGCACGCGGGATGCCAGCAGTGTGTGTCCAGGCAGAACTAACCATGATCCATGCCATTAAAATACCCATTTTCACTGTGTTTCCAGGCCAAGAACAGAGAACTCCTGAAGCAAGCAGCTGCCCTGTCCAAGGGCAAAAAGCCTGAGAAGTCGGGAGCAATAACCTCCCCTTAAAAACAAAACCAAACCCCCACTCTGGGAGCTTTCCCCAGCATTAGCCAAGGAGTCTAGGAGGCCTGCCTGATCGCTGGAAGCCAAAACCTCACTTTTTCTCACTATCCCATTGCTGTGGACTTGATGGAAACGCCTGGTGTGTGTTGCCTTTCGACAGCATGCTTGAGTGTGTCTGGTTTCGATACTGAATACCCCCACTGAATACCGTTTGTGCTATGGCGATCCATGGGGAGAGGTCCCAGCCACCCTGAATCCCCCTGGGTTTCTGAAAAGCGTTTTTCTAACTGGTTTCTACCACTGCCACTTCTATAGCAAACAGGAACCTGCTGCATTAGAGACTTCTTGCCGGTTTCGAACGTGCTGCTCAGAGGCAATAGCCGTGGCCAGTTGTTCCACAGATAAGAGCTGTGCGCAGTGGGAGCTTTATTTTTTGAACTGTTCCCTCTTCAAAAGGAAGCCGATAATCACCAGCCCACCAGATGTTACCAGAAGGTCGTTGTCGCTGCTGAGAACGGTTGATTCGTCTTTTTGAAGATGCTTCCAAAAGGGGGGCTGTATATTTATCTTGGAGGATTTGGGGTTTGTTTTTCCTGTGTCAGCTTGGCAACCCTGCCTGCTGTGTTTGGTGGGGTTTGGTTTTGTTTTGATAGCTTTGGGTTTGGGAGCGAGAGCAGAATGATGCAGACCCACCTGGTACCTCTTGGTGCCCCTGTTACTTAGTGGCCTTTGGGCTTTGGTGACCTTCACAGCTTGGGGTGATTGAGCTTCTCTTACTCCCCTTTCCTCACATGAGGCTGAAGGAGAGTTCAAGGCTTGGATATTGCTCTGCTCCCTGCAGTCCCTGGATCAAGTTCCCCCTTTCCCTGCCCCGTCTCTCCCTTCCAGATGCAGAAGTAGGGGCCAGGTTGGCTCCAGGGAAGTGCTTACTCAGGCAGCGACCCAAGGCGGGAAGTGTTTCTGGGGGCTCTCCGGAGACGTTTCTCTCCACTGATTAAAAGCCAGCGGAACAAAAGGGCTAGGAGAGTCCTCCGGAGAGAGGCCGGGCTTCTCGGAGCAGCGCGAGGAGAGCGCAGCGCGCCAGCAGCGCGCCCGGCCGCACCGCGTCCGCCGCGAGATTGAAAGCACTTGGCCGCGGGGGGGAAACACGGGACAGCTCCGGAGCTGTCAGGAAGGCTCCTCGGTGTCACCCCGAGCTCCGTTCAGGGTGCAAAGAGACATCTCAGGGTTTGGAGACCTTGGGGGCAGAGGAGTAAAGGATGAGCACAGTCCGCAGCGGCGCTGGAGGTGTGCGGTGAAGAGGAGGCACTGCCTTTTTGAGACAGGGCCTGCTGCTCTGTCAGGCTTTTTATTAAGCTTTTAACTAGAGATTGTGATTTTTTTTTCTTTTTTTTTTTTTTTTTAATGTTACTAAGGATGACTTTACTCAAAAGGCACTTTTTTGATGATGTTGGCTTCCAGCATGGAAGGAGCACGCTGCAGCATCAGACACTCTGCCACGTTTTGTTTTTGTTCTTTTTATTTTTTAAAGAGACTTCTGATGTGAAAAGGAAAACAAAACAAAAAAAAAAGTTACACTTTGCCAGAGTGTGACAGCAAGAAAATACTCACCTAATTTTATACTTCACGTGTTTTTAGAAAATGAGGTGCATTGATGGAATTTTTTTTAAATGGGCGCTTTGCTTTTTTTGCTCCCCTCAAGATACAGAAATAAGGAGAGGGAGAAAGGCCCTGTATATACTATTATGTTTTTTTAATTGTGACAAACTGATCCTGCAGTTGAGTAGCTGATGATTTGTAGTAATAACATTGTTTCTTTGTATGTTTGTAATAATGGAGATTTTAAAGGGATGCTTTGATTTGTACAAAACTGACAAATGTAGAAGTGTTTAAAAAAAAAAAAAAAAAAATCCTCAGCTGTGTGTCTGATACTTTCTATTTGCCTTAAAAGAAAAAAAAAATGTCCTTCCCTGCTTGGAACTGATTTGTCTCCTACTGGTGACTGCCAGGTCAAAGCACCAGGTGCTGCTGTGGGATTTGGCATGTACGGGAATGAAATGGCATTTTCTATTGTTTGCTCCTACTTTTGTTTCTATCTTTAAATCCTCCTAATCAAGACTGTTGCTAGGATCCTTGTTACTTGGATACATGGAGCTTCCTGGGACTGATCTGGCTGCACCACATGAGATCTCTCTCTCTCCTTCCCTCTGAAGAGCGCAGAAACAGCACAGCCTTGGTAGGAAACCAAAGGACAAGAGGATAAGGGACTTGCCTTCTCTTAAGATGTAAATGCAGACTAGGTGAGTAAGCGCCTTTTGTGTCTCTGAAGTCTTGCCCTCAGCAGAGATTAGAACTGTTTGAGGGAAAGACATTTTTTTTCAGAAGCTTCTAGTTTTCTGAGAGAAATGTGGTAGCCCCAAACTTGCCTGGTATTTCCATATCTGCATTTGGAGATGCAAACCGTAGCTCTTGCGGAAACACCCCAGCAGCCTCTCCAGCTCCAAATATTCTCACTTTTCTGCTTTCCAAAATTAAGAGCTGTACACAGAGAGCAGCCTCAGAAAGCGTTGGGACAAACACCCAAATTTGTAGTTAGGGAAGAAAAATAGTTTACAGGGAATGGTTCTCATCAGTCTGACCTCTTTGGCTTCTAATGCCCGTGGAAAGAGACAGATTTGTGCACGCTGAGACCCCTTTGAGAGGACATTGAGGGGGCATTTCAGGTGGCTGCCGACTCCAATGTGGCTCCCGCGTTGGGGCAGCTCAGGTAGGGTGACACCCCATCCAAGTCCCCTGCAGTCCCAATGGGAGGAAGAGCCATGGATTTTTCTTAATATCGTCTTTCAGGTGAGCCCTGCAGGCTTCTGCAGCCAGTAGTGCTACACCCAGGGAAGGAGGAAGGAGAGGATATTAGTTTTCTCTTTCTTTCGAGCTCTGAGTTGTTTCTTTTGATGTGGTTATTTTCCACCTGGAAGCCATCAGGGTTCTCATGTGGGATTTGTTGGATCTCTGGCTCCGTGAAGTAGCTGCAGGCCCTGCCAAGGGAGGAACATCCTGCTTGGAGCATTTAGCGCCTGCAGCCTTGCTGGATTAGTGGGACTGGGCTGGCTGGGGGAAACTTGAAGGGATTTATAAATGGATGAGGCCTAAACCTGGACCCATACCCTCTCTTCCTAAGTCAAGACCACGTCGGGGGGCACGAAGGGGATCCTCGTTTGCAGCAAGCAGGGAGGGGGGTAAGAGCGGCGCTTTGCTGCAGGCAGGGCTCGAAGCGGAGCGAGACCCGCGGATCTTCCAGCCCTTCAGCCTCGTTGCTCGAAGGGGCCGCTTTGTCCTGCCCCGACGTCGCTGCCGGGAGGATTTCACACGGGTTGTGGGCAATTTCTGCAACCCTCAGCCAGAGCCAGAGGGAGAATGGTTTGGCTGCTGCCGTTATCTGATAGCGCACCCCTCCTCCTCGCTGCCGCTTGCTCGCTGCTCCTAAAGCAGCCTGGATGTTTGCAAAGGGGATTTTTATTTTTTTTAATTTTATTTTGAGTTGTAATTACTCTCTTTCAAAGCGTTTGGGAAATATTCTCAGCAGTTGAATGTGCTTGAAAGGAATATTTTGTACCGATCTCAACCACCTCCTGGTAATGACATCGGAGTTCAAGCTAGACTTCCCGTTTTGGGGCCCATTCCCCTAGATTTAGGCAAACTGATCCTCCCTCGTTAGCCCTCACCTTGTTCTAACATCAGTCTCTCCTTGTCCTGAAGATGCAGAAGCTCAAAGACGGCAGCATCAGCAGCGTTAGCCAAGGTGATTCAAGCTGGTTGAGTTTTCAGGGTGCAGTGAAAACCTTTTTTTTTGAGATCTGAGAGGATTTAATGTTTTTAAGTAATTACCTGAATAAAACATCTCCTTTTCTGTAGCCCCCCTGGCAAGGATCTGGAAGTTTAACAGGCGCCTGAATAAACTGCTTTGCTGCCCAACAATGTGGACCCACGGCAGAAGAGAACTGACTCAACACGCTGCTAATTGCGGAGAGACGTTTTCCCTCCCGGGCCTTCCCTAATCGCTGGGCCTTGCTGGGAGCACCGGCTCCTGTTGTGTGCCCTGAAGGGCAGCAGGTTTGTGCTGTAGTGTCTTAAAAAAAACAAAAACAAAAACAAAACCCTAAGGGTCTTAAAATCCTCTAAAACTTCAGAAACTTGTTCTGTAGCTGTTCATGGAATAGAAAATAAGACCAGGGCCCTTGGTTTGGTGCTTTCCCTCTTCCGCCAGCGAGGTTTCGCACAAGGCTCAGCTGCCCTTTGCCTCCTTCCCTAGGGAATCTTGGCAGGTCCAGGAGTCCAAAGGTTCTGGGGCTGCTACCCCAGCGCTCTAGCATGCGCCCAAACCGCATTCAGGGCTCCCTCCTGGAGTGCCTGGAAACGCTCCCCCCCACTGCTTCCCAGAGCTCCCCAACCGCTCGGGACCTTTGACCAGAACAGCCCCCTGTCCCTAGTGGGGACATGGGGAAAGGAAATGCTTAAATCAGCGCACACGACTGCGACCACAGAGAGGAGCACGGCCCAGAGGTCCCTGCTGCCTCCCTTTGCCCTTGGGTTTTTGGGTGTGTTTTTGTTGGTTTTTTTTTGGCCTGGCTGGGAGCACCGGCCTGGTGAAAGCCACGGAAAGCACCAGCTGTCCCTGGGCGACCTCGCTGTTTGCTCAAAGGGCACTTATCTTCAGCAATCTGCCTTGCCTTCCTGTCAAGCGTCCTCGGCCGCGCGCTGCTGGGCTAAATCAACAGCTCGTCTGCTCAGCAGCGAGCTAAGTAGGGCACTCGCCGTGCCAAAACAACGGCCGGGCCGTCGCGCGCTCCCTGTGCGCTTGGGGGCTGCCCGGTGTCACCCATTTCACCGCGGTAGCTCTCCCTCGGCTAGTCTGGGGACGCTTAACCTAATGCAAAGGCTCAGGGAGTATTTCAGGCTGTTTTTTTTCCCCCACTTTTCCCAGGGCCAGCACCGAGCACGAGTCCCGCAGCTCCACGGTGGCAGCAGGTCACCGCTCGCTAAGCGGCCACAGAGAGAGCGGAGGAGCTGCTGACGGCCCACACCGACTGCTCCACGCCGAGGAGCATTTGCAAACGGGCCGTGAAAAGTGCTGAGACTGCAGTGAGGGGCCATGGGCTCTGGTAACGGACCCAGGGAGCTGCCCCGGCACAGGCAGCGGCAATGGGGTAAATCCATGTGATTCCCCCCAGTCATTATTTCAAATGGCTCTCAGCAGCCAAAATACCAAGCTTTGCAATTTAGCCTGCACAAGGGCTGCTGTGCCTCGGGGATGCGATTCTGGAGCTGCTCCAGAGCATCCCCGAGGCCTCTTTACCCTCTGAAACGCTGCTGCCTGCACAGAGGGCCCTGCAGTTACCGTAGGGTCTGCAGGGCAGCCCCCTCCCTTATGGATTTGGGCCAAATTTTCCTAGAACCAGGTGCAGTCACCTTCCCAAAACTAGGAACAGGAGCTGGATGTGGGACCACAGGGAGCCAGGCGCCTCGCAGGAGCCTCCGTCCCTGCTTCCAAGCAGATGCAATTAAAAACAGGGAGCTAAGCTGCGGACACGGCCCCACGGGGATCCCCAGCACGCGGCACCGTGGACCTCCCGGTCCCCAAACCTGCCGTGCCGCTCCAAACAGCGCCGGGCGCCGCGGGGCTGGGAGCCGGAGGAGGCTGTTGCCAGGCGAAACTGGAGTTGTTTGTGCAGCGAGGGCTGTTTGCTGGACTTTGCCGCGTGCGGCCTGTCAGGCAGCCGCAGATCGTTATCAGCGCCGCTGTCTGCCGCTGCTTGGCTATTTTTTTATTCCCCCCCTCTTTTTTTTTTTGCTCCTCTCACTGCCTTCTGTTGCCGCCTGCACTTGTTGTTCCCAGGGCGGGAGCTGTGCCCAGGTCCTCGGGTGCCACCGCAGCCCCGAGCGCAGGGGCGGCTGCTCCTTGGGGGCTGTTCTGCACTGCGGTTCGGGGCCCAAAGGAGGGGTATGATGCTGAGTCAAAGGCCTGGGGCCTGGGCTGGCTCCAGAACCACTCCAGAAACAGTCCTGAGCACAAGATACAGGTTTGGGGCTGGCCCCGGTACCAGCCCTGGGCAGCAGGCCCAGGTTCTGGGCTGGTTCCAGAACCGGGCACAAGGCCTGGGTTCTGGGCTGGCTGGGAAACTGGTACTGGGTCCAGGTTCCAGCCTGGCTCCAGAACCAATCCAGGGCAGGTGTATGGGTTCTAGGCTGGTTCTAGAACCAGGCATAAATCATGGGTTCTGGGCTGCCTCCAGAACTGGCTCAGGGTGGAGGCCTGGGTTCCAGGCTGGATCCAGAACTGGTCCTGGGAACAAGGCTCTGGTTCAGGGTTGATTTGGGAACCAAGCTCAAGGCACTGGCTCTGGGCTGGCTCCAGAATCGGCTCGGGGCACAAGGTCCAGGTTTGTGTCTGCCTCCAGAACCGGTCCTGGGCATTAGGCACAGGTTCAGGACTGGCTTGGGAACCAGGCATGAAGCCCAGGTTCTGGACTGGCTCCAGAACTGCCTCTGGGCACCAGGCCTGGCTTTTGGATTGGTTCTGGTACCAGCCTCGAGCACTAGGCCTGGGTTCCGGGCCGGCTCCGGTACCGGACCCCTTCCCGTCCTCGCCTCCTCCCCAGGGCACCGTCGGGGCGCACGGCGGCGGACTACAACCCCCAGCAGCCCCCGCGCCGCCGCTCGCCTATTGGCGGACGACCGCGCCCCCAGCGCTGCCATTGGCCGAGTGCTCTTGGGGGCGGGGCCCGATTGCGGTAACCCCCGTCCCCGGCGCCCGCGGCGGCGCTATGAAAGAGCCGCGGGCGGCGGGAGCGCGGCCGGCACCGGGAACCTTCTAGAGCCCGCGACGGCCGGGCCCCCCCGGTGCGGGACCCGCGCCCGGTGCCGCCATGCTGCTGGCGGGCTCGCAGTGCTGCCCCCCGGGGCCTGCGGAGTACCGGGGCTGCGGGGCCCTGCGCGGCGGCAGCGAGGTAAGGGGGTGCTGCCCCCCCGCCGTGAGGGAGATCGGGGGTCCCCGGCCCCCCGGGGCGCTGTTTGCTCGGGGAGCAGCTGGGGGACGCTTTGGGCAGCCGGTGCTTCGTCCTGGCTGTTTCCTTCCCCCCTCGCTGCGGCCTTGGCACTTGTCGCGCTCGTGACACGAGTTGCCCGTTTCCAGCCCCTCGGGGCTCTCGGTGATGCCGGCGGCGCGGCCGGCTCGGGGTTCGGGACGGGCCTGGTCCTGGTGCGGGCTGTGCGTGTGCCCCGTGGCCTCCCGTCCCCTGGAGGCGCAGGGGACAGGGGTGGCACCTGCCCTCCCGCTTCAGCCCCGTCCCCACGGGAGCGCCACCGGCCTTCCCGGCACCGCAGCCGTCTCTGCGTCCCCGTCCCCACCCCCGGTGGCTCCTCTGCGGCAGGAGGGCGGCCGCGGCTGTTTGCTTGGCCTCTCCTTATCGGTGCCCGTTTTCGAGCAGGTGCCCGGGCTCGGCGCCGAGGACGGAACCCGCTCCGTGCCTCAGTTTCCCTGGCCGTGCCCAGCTGGGGGGCACGGCAGGGGTTGACCCTCCCTGCACTGCCACCGAGACGAGCGGTGACCAAAAGGTGCCTGCAAAGGTCACCCTGGGCTGGCAGTGAAGGGCGGCAGGACAGGCCGTGCTCTGCCGGCTGCCTTGGCACTCCGTGTTTCGCTCCCGGGGGCTTTCTTGGCTCCATTTTGCTCGTTTTCCCCCTCCCAGGGAGTCTCCACGGGGCTCCAGAAGCCTCTTTGCCCCCAGGGTTATTGGACGTGAGTCAGAGGCTGTTGGGGAGGAGGCACCTGAGCGGCTCCGGCTCCGCAAGCCTCTGTCCTGCTGTCACCCGTCCTGCGGCCGCCTGACTCATGTCCGCAGCATCCCGGGCCCCGGCGCTCCCGCTGGCACCACTTTGTTTTCCCCCCTGCTGGAGCAGGGCCGGGTGTTGGTGCCAGCCCGCGAGTCGCCACAACCGAAATGGTACACGGTTATTTTAAGCCTGTGTCCTCTCTGCTGTCGGGAACGTTACCAGTCACAGTTTGGGGTCTAATTGCAACAACTTTCCCTTTTTCCTCTGCCTGGGGAGGCAGGTGAGCGCCGCAATGGGGTCCCTTCTTGCAGGGCGAGATGCAGCCGCCAGCCCTGCGCAGCTCTGCTCGCCCTGTGCCCAGCCGGAGCGCTCGGCCCCTTCTGCACCCCCTGTTTTCCACCTAACCAGCCTCTAGGCTTTGGATAGTTTTCTTTTTTTTGGTAAAGTTGGGGATTCTTCTAGTGGGTTTTCAGAGCATCTCTTTGGAAGGAGAAAGGCTGGGGTTGAAACCCGAAGCTGGGACCGTTTTGAGGTGGCTAAAACGGAGCTGAACGTTGTGTCTGGAGCTGAGCGTCCGTGGGCCGAACCAGGGGCCCGGTTCCCTTTTCCCCGGGTTTGCAGACGGTGCCGGCGGGGCCGGTTATCAGCTGGGGGCTGCATTTACACCGCTAAAGGCTCCGGCCCCGGCGGGGAGAGCGGCTGGGCTGGCGACCCGGCCGCCCTCGCAGGGCGCCGCGGGGCG
>VZSV01000077.1:425922-472568 GCA_013398735.1 Nothocercus julius
GGGCTTTCCTAATGTGATAGAAACAAGTTTACCCTGGTTCTTCTGCAAAGTAATGTTACTCTTAGAAAGTGGTATTTATAGAGCTGCTCTGCTCTATTTTAATGGGAAAAGGAAGGTGGGGGGAGAAACTAGCAGAAATCTGCTTTGCCTTCAATATAGAACTGTAAAGGTGGTGCTGTTGCATGGAGAGAGCAGCAGACCCTGCATAAACACTGGCTATATTAACATTTCTAACTAGTAAATTTATGGCTAATCTCTCCTTTTGAAGGATTTATTCTGATTTGAGAGCATTAGTGTCCAGGAAAATTAAACCTCTCAAGTCCGCTTTGCAGTTCAGCCTGTGGCCGGGATGCTGCTGGGGAGCCAGGCCGTCCTGCCGCTGGAGAGTCACCGCGGGAGCGGAGGCGGCTGCACTTTAGCTCCAGGTGTTTAATCTGCTGTGTCAAATGGAGTTGGGAGCTGCTTGTTACCGTAGGGAGTGCATGCAACGTTGAGTGCTTGCAGATAAAAGGCAAAAAACCCACAAATAACCCATTAAACCAAATGGGAAAAGCAAGAAAGGGGCTAAACGTGACCTGATGAAGCGTCCGCTGCCAGTCCGCGTAAGGTGACGGTTTTGGCAGGTGACGGTGAGCGGGGGGCGGCGCACGCCCCGTGGTGGTGGCGGCGACGTTGCTCTGGATGCTGGGCGGGCGCTGCCCTGATCGCGAGATCTGCCCTCGTTCCAGGTAGCTGATTCATGGCCCTGCTGTATTTAATCATCGTTTCTATAGCAGGGCAATCTTTAACGAGAGGGTGGAGTGCACTTTCAGCTCAGTGGGGATTTTTCTATTTTTTCTTTTTCTTTTTTTTTTTTTTTTTTTTTTTTTTTTTTTGAGAAATTTATGGCCCGTTCGTTAATGTATTCTGCTGATCGGAGCCCTTTTTATAGGGGAGTGATTCTGAAGGGCATCCCGCACTTGCGGTGTGTGTAATGAGTGCTGAGGCAATTCTAGGCCTTTTTTTGGTAATTAGCGTGAGCATTAGTTTATTGTTTGAGGTTTGGGTACGGAGCTGTTTGGCTGCATTGCCAAGGCAGCGTAAAGAGCAGGAATCCTCACGCTGGTGCGGGTGTTTCCGTCGCTGCTTTTTGATTATTAGTTAAGATCTGCTGCTATGTGGGCAGGCCATGTTGTGTGTCCTCGTGCACTCTTCAATAATCCTCCTTTCGGGCTTTGATGTTCCACAGCTCTTCTCTCTGTCCAGAAGTTACCGGCACGTGCATTAGAGCTGCTATTTGACCGTTTCATAGGGGAAATTCAAATTCTTAAGTATTCCCAGGATGGCTTTGCTGCAGAGCCTGCCTGAAGCTTCATTTTTTAATGTCAGTAGCAAGAGGGTTGATTTGCATCATCAAGATATCTGTGGTGGATGATATCTCTGTCTTTCAAGCCACAAGGCATCTTGTTCCTTAATGTGTCCACTGTCCTCCTTCCCCTTGCTCTGCCCTTGGGCTTCCCTTTTCCTATTTTTTAGTAGCTTACATAGAAACTTTGCAGGTAATATGGAAGTCCCAGTTTGCTTTGCCTTTTCTGTTAAAATGTCAAAGGGAGGAACCTTTTTTTTTTTTTTTTTTTTTTTAAATTATGCTGGCCCTTTTCTTCAAAGAAATTTGATTTGACAAGCAAAAGTTGCTGGAAACTGTTGCTGGGCGGTCCTGGCTTCCTGTCACACTTGGTGACACTGGCTGTGGGGCAGCAGGAGCCTGTGGCAGCTCTGCCCCTGGGTGTAATGATTAACCACGCTGCAAATCCAGGCCTATCCATTGCCAGAGTGCCCGTGTTTTAAATATAAGCACATTATAGGTGGCTGGGGAGGCTGAGCAGCATCCGGGCACCACAGGTGGGAGAGGAGGGAAGGAGAATTTACTGTCTCGGTGCTTTGGACGCACGGTCTGCAGTGCAGCGCATGCTGTTAATAGCTTCTTGTTCTGCTTTTCTGTCTAGGTGATGCCAGGAACAAGTCTGTGAGTAACTGGGGGTGTTTTGGGGACCGGGCGCTCTGTTTGCATCTGTGAAACCTGCAGCCATGCGACTGCCGCTTGGAAATGCCTGCAGCCAGCGCCTGGCGTGGGGCTGCCGGGCCGGCCCTGCGGAGCCAGCGGGGCACAAGCTTGCCTCCTATTTCAGCGTTTTATTGCCTGCTCTCAGGGCTATCGCTTCCTTTGCAAAGGGGTTATTTCCTTCCTGAAACGTGACACTCAGTGGGAGGAGGGTGAGCAAGAAAGTGAAAATCTGTGGGCGTCTGTGGCAGTGACGGAGCCGCTGCATTTTAAACGCAGTGCCAGCCCATGTTGCCGCACCTGGAGCAGGGAATATCTCAGTCTCGCGATCCGCCGGGCGGGAGGCAGGAACTGGGCAGGATGTGTGTTGATGGATTGCGAGCTGGATTTGGGTGGCTTGGCCCACGTGCGCGTTCCAGCTGCCTTTTGTGGCCTGTGGATTAATGGTTTATGTTGTTAGCCCTTAACAAAACAGTTGTTCTTGCGGGAATGGTCTTGGCCATGGGGGCTTTGTGCCTGTGCTCCCTGGGGTGGATGACGGGCTTGGGGAGGGCAGCGGGTGCCTGTTGTGCCCATGTCTGCATTGGTGTGAGGAGAGCTGGAATCTGCAAATGCTCCTGTGACCCTGTGACTTGGCCACAAGCAGGTGCCTTTTTTTTTTTTTTTCTCTCCTTCTTTCTCTCTCTCCAGGGATTTCACTGTATTGTTGCTTCCAGGCTGGGCTGGGGCAGGGTTTTGTTGCTCTTCCAAGAAAATGGGAGGAATGAGGGGGAGAACTGGCTGAACTGGAATTCCCAGGTCACAGCTGGCCTTGGGTTATGGAGAGCAAGGTCCTGTCCGAGAAGCAATTTCAAAACCTGGGCCTGGCGAAAATCAGGGGATTGGGATCTTCTGGCATTTCAGGTCTTTTCTTAAGCATCTGATGATATTTTTTTGTAGCAGAGGTTTCAAAGCAAGCTATAAAATTGCATGAACACATTGTGCTCAGTCAAACTCGTAGGTCCTTGGAGAGTGTCTGGGGTTAACTCTTCCCAGCCTGGTGATAGTAGTGACACCGAGAAACATCAGGATGGAGCCTTGCTGATGGTGAATAGCAGAGTAGGCAGCGTTTGGTCATTCACCTCTGACTTTTCAAGCATGGTTTTGGTGGCTGGTGTCCTTGGTTGATGCCTTCCCATCTTGGTCTTATCCTTTCTCTGTGACGTGCTCTCTTTGGGGTTAGAAACCTCTGCTTTGGGTTGAGGCTATGCAACACCTAAAAATGTATTTGTTACTGCAGAAAAGGTCCCATGCAACAGAAGTGAAGAATGCTGCCTGTCCTTAAAGTGGAATATTTGGGTGGTTGGACGAGATGATCTCTAGAGGTACCTTGCAACCTCAGCCATGCTGTGACTCTGTGTGTGATACTGTGATTTTGCCATCCGTCACTTTCTAGAGCACGAAACCAAGAAGATGCTTTTTTTTTCCAGGACTAATCCAGCTTTCAGTTAAAATGAGTGCATTTCCCAGCTGTAGGATGTGCTCCTGTAGTGCGACTTCAACATATCCCTTCCAGGAATTGTGGTCAGTTTATACCTGTGGATGTGATATGCTGTGCATGCAGCTTTTAACTTGTGGAGTTGCTTTTAGCTCCTTTGAAGTCTTAGATGGATAAAGTACTTCTCATTTAACTTAGTTTTTATGTCTTGGTATTGATTTGGCTCCAGCTAGAGAACATTTTTCTTAATCTGCCTTTCATATTACACTTTTTAAAATAAGCAGCTACATCCCCCTCCATTATTGCACCCATCTTTATGCATTTAGTCACTCTGATGTTGTCAAACCCTTCCTAGGAACCTTCCATAAGCCTGTTTGGGAGCATTAGCGTGGGGGGAAGGAGTGGGGCTCCTTTCGTAGCTGTTCCTCGCGCTGGCCTCTATCAGGAGCTCTTGTTTGCTGAGCAAAGCGGCAGCCTCGGCTGCTCCATAGCTGTGCTCAGTGTGGGGGTCACAGAGCCTTTTCTTCCAGCCCGTTCTGATGCCCAAGGACGCGGCGCTTGAATGGAACAAAAAGGCAGTAAAAGAATCTGGTGTGCAAGAGGGGTCACCAGAAAGTCATCGGAAAGGAATTTATTTCTTATACGCTTGGATCTTAATTATTATTCTTAGGAGGCGCCTAACCTGCTCCTAGTAAAATCAGGCTACTGATCACCTGGCGGGGTGGGTATAATTTTGGCTTAGTTCATAGATGGGTTTAGTCAAGGTCACCTGGAGTCAAGTGATCCAGGAGGCGGTGGGTGCTGAGCGCGCGGGAGCCCGCGGGAGCAGAGCGAGCTCCCAGCAAGCGCCCCCCTTCCGAAGAGGCTTCCTCCATGGGCTGCTTCTGTTTGGAATATCTATTCAAGGCGCTTGACGTTTTCTTCTTTCGTATCCTCTCTGGTGACTGAGCGGCTGTGTGGCTGCTGAATTTAATTGTGGTTAATTTTGAAGAGCAATTTTTGTTATATGGACCAGATCAGGGCTTGCTCACTTGGACCAGGTCAGCTTGGCTCCTGCAGGACATAACACAAGGTTTGTGTGTTCAGTTGGCTGTTTCTAGCCCTTGTTATGGTGCAAAGTCCTTTTGTGGCTTAGTTTGCACCTCAATGTGTTAGCTAGAAATTTTCCTTCCTAAACAGGGAGTCTGTGGTAGTGCACAGGCAATGAGGCCGTGAACTGAAAGAAAAAAACCTCTTTTATAAGAGCTGGAGTTGTTAGAAACAGGAACACTAAATTGTAGGGGGGCTTCTTTAAGGAAATTTGATATCTTAAAGACAGCAGTAATTAGAAAATACTGTGATAATACTGGGAAGGGAAGATAAGGCTACAGCTGAATTACAAACTCCCCCTGAACTCTTTGCTGTTCAGCAAAGCACTGAACCAAAAGATGAAATTTCAACCCCAATGCGCCCTTTAGTGCATAGCTGTCTGCGTAGCTGTCTACACGGAGGGCAGTTTCCAAGCGCTGAAGGAAAGCCTGGAAAAACTGAGGTTGCTTTAGACACAAGCCTGTGAATCCAGTGCATCCATGCAGCAGGTAGGAAGTTAATCCCAGATAGTTGGGCTGCGTCTGCTTAAGAAGTGCTGACTATACCTTAAATTGATCCAGACGGTGCAGCTCTCCTGTATTTTACCTTTTTTAAAGAAGCGAGAGCATTGTGTTTGATTAAGGGTATTAATGTACTTGCACGATTATGCACGATAATGCACGATTAATGTACTTGCCTGCGCACCAATTACAGGGGTACCGGGGTAGAGGGGTGTGGGGTTTAATGGGGCTGTAGCTGGCAGTTTGTTCTGCCCGGGAAGCAGCCGGGAAGCAGCCGGCCGTGCGGGACGGTGCCTTGGGAAAGGCCCAGATGGGGCAATTGCACCTTCAGCTTTAGCAAAAGCAGCTCTGACTGCAGCTTGGCTCTTTCGGAACTTCAGGCTTGGGAAAGGGGGATGTTTTTCAGCATGGAGCTGCTCTTGGGATCTCAGGGCTGTGTGTTCTTCCCTGACAAGATACAGGACTCTGGTAATGCTCATAGAGATCAAACTTCAGCTGTGCCTCCTGCAGGTCTGCAGCACTGCCTGCGCGTGTCTGCTGCCTCGGGGTGACAAGACAGGTAGCCAGGCTGATTTAGGTTGTTCTACAAAGAAAATCACCGTTTCTTTATGGCAAACGCCAAGATTTGGTGAGTGTGTCTGCTCTGGACAATCTCCATAAGCAGAAGGAAGGAAGAAGAAAAATCAAGCCCTGCAAGTGAGGAGAGTTGATGCTTGGAGTCACCTGTATTTGAACTCTGAGGTGGTGACGTGAGAATTCAGGGGGCTCTTTGCTGTCTCCTCCTGTGGTCGCACGGGGCTGGCGACCTCGCTGCCTTTGCTCAGTGCTGGGAGGCTGCACAGCCAACCACAGTCAAATGTATTCGTCTAATCCCTGTCGCTTTTTATAAGAGGGGAGCACTTCGTGAGGGCTGAGAGTAAGAATGGTCTCATTTTGGTAAGGAAACGGTGGTTTTGAATGAAATCATCAATCCAGTCATAATTACGGGGGCTTTACCGCAGCATTAGCATAGGCACTCAACTACTTTGTTTTCATTGAAAGTTTGACGAAAATGGAAACCACAAAACGAAGGCAAAGGTGGTTTGTGCATTACCCCATAAGCCAAGCAAGTAACCCTTTTATTACGTGCCTTTTGCTGCATGTTGTAACGCAGGGCAAAAGCGGATTATATAGAGCCCACGTACGCGCAGCCCTCAGCTGCAGGCTGGTCAAGGCAGGACAAAGATGGTCCCAGAAGCGGAGGGCTCGGTCGCGGATGCATCCGAGCACGCTGGTTGCTTGGGGGACGACTGCAAGCTGAGGACAGGTTTTCAGTAGCATTTACCAGCTGAAAATGAATTTTATTGAGATCCGCGCAAAAATACCCCGTGGCCATTCTGGGCTCGAAGCAGGTGCGGTGCTGTGCGTTAGGAGGCTGCTCTGGGCTGCCCTTTCCCTGCACAGGTGAGATTTGGGACAAATGAGCTACGCTTGAAATGTTTAGTACTTGGTCTTGCAGTACAGCAGCCACTGGAGCGGCTTTACTTAAGTTTCACTGTGCAAAGGTGAGTTGGGTGGTAGGATGCAGTGTTGTTCTGTGTAAACAACTCCTCTTCCTCATCTTTTGGCATGCTCTGATTTTTTCAAGGTAGTAGCAAAATCTGTTGACTGCATTTTTTTTTTTTTTTTTTTTTTTTTTTTTCTCCTCCCTCCCCTCTAGGGCACTAATTTATTGCCACTTGCATTTTGGTGATTCCTTAGTGCTGGTAGATAACAGGGCTGTTTTGGTTTTGTGGATGACCAGAATGCTTTTAATAAGCACCTTGGTTTTTGTTATACCTAGCTTGGTCCCCTGGCTTCTATTAAATTTCAGCTCAGGGTTGCTGATCCCTGCAGATGGGCGACTCCTGTTTGTTCCACATTGCAGTTTAATGCTCATCACCCTCCACTTTAGTGGAAGGTTTTTTCAAAGTGTTTCTTGTGGCGTGCGGAGCTTTGAGGTGGGTGTTCCGTGTTAAAGCTCCTCGTGCCGGAAGCCGGGACCTTGTCTTTTGCGAAGCCTCCCCATGCCAAAGCCTGAGTGCAGGGCGGGCGCAGAGCTGATGAAATGGAGATTTGATGGGATGGGGCACTAAATACCAGCTCTGCATGGACATGTGGAAACCTGCAGGCGCTGAATGCATCTGTCAACCCTCTCAGGGAAAACTTCCCCATCTACTCAACAGCAGAGGTAAATCTAAGGTTTTATAGCTTTATAGTTAGGAGTTCAGAGTCTTAAATAGTCTCTTCTTGGAAATTCAGGGCTTGCATTTTATGGGGTTTATCAAGGAATCATTGTGCCTTGCTACAGCCCTTCGGATGTTCTTATTCCTGCCTAAGCTTCCAGAATGAAGGTGCTTATTTAGGAACCTCTGCCCTCTGTGCTAATCAGCCCTTCTGCTTTAATTTTACACTCTGTCGTTATCAGGAAGATAATTTGGGTAGAGGCGAGTCCTTCAGTGCCTTCAAGGACGGTGAGTAGAGAGGCTGCTCTGCTATTTTCATCCTGCAGGTTTTTCCCTGCGTGCGTCGACCCTTCCGGAGTTGCTGAGCGGCTGCCGAAAGGCCCAGAGGCAACTTCAGCATTTAGGGTGCCCAGGGCTGCTGGGGACGAGCGCTCTTCCCGCTCGGCCGCCGCGGACGTCACCCTGCCCCGCGCTCTGCCACGCGCTGGCAGCCTGGCCGTGGCGAACGCGGCTTCCTCGGTGAACTGCAACACCTGGGAGGCCGTAGGTGGCTGTTTTGGGGGAGTTTGATCCATTTTAAGCAATAGGGCAGCCATGGTGAAGGCACTGCCTTCCCTTGCACCGTTCGTTGGGGTAATGTTATATTGCTGTGCCACCCACAGGCAGCTTCCACGCTGCTGGAAAAACGCCTTTGCTGTGCACATGGGAATTCATTGATCGAGGGTTAAATCTGTGATGAAAAGCCACCAGTTTCACTTATAGCTGCAGTATTTAAATGTCCCAAACACGTTCATTTACTTTTCTGTTTAAACTGTGTTTATAGCTGCTGTAGCTCTGTTTATTCCCCACCTTTTCCCCGGGATAAGCTTGTCGCTTCCTCCACCGTTGCCCATCTCTTCCATCATCTCCCTGCGCTGTCCGGCTGCTGTGTTTGTCCTCAGCGATCCTGGTTTGGGACATGAGGATCCTTTTGAAGGCAGAGACGCTGCAGGATGGTGGGTGATGGATGCGCCCTGTCCGCTGCCACATCAGGCTCCAAGAAGGGCTCTCTAATCTGTGTCATTGCACTGGAAGCGAGTATTCTGATTTACCTCCAGGATGTGGGGGAGCCGACCTCTCCGGTGCTCAGTGCGTGATTAGTTTGGAGCAAACTGGGTCAGTAGAGGCTACTTGGAGGATTTTGAAACATGCGCGTTTGTAGCAAATGATCTTGAAACCGTGATAACAAAGAACAGAAAATGAGGCTTATACATGGAGTTAATTTGTTATTAGCATGTCAGAAAGACAAGGTTTTTAGCTTCTACTGCTCTGAGGGAAGGGCTTGTGTATCTGCAAGCGTTGTCTGTTCTCCGATCTGCACTGCTTGGTCCAGTGAGAGAGTGTCTCTACCTTCCTACCGTGTCTTATAATTTATAGCCATGCACTTGGCATAGTTAATCTGTTTTAGGTTTTTTTTTTTTTTTTTTTCTCCCATGTACAGAAACCGCCTACCAGAAGAATTTCCCTTGTGATACTTAAATTCTCAGCTGTGCACCCATGCTATAAGCTGCCCTTTGGGAGATCTGCTCTGCATGCTCGGGTATTCTGCTTTGTACAACAGAATTTTAATATTGTTTACCATGCTCTTAATCTCACGGCTGGCAGATAAATTGAGTTATTTCGGCCCTTTCCCTAAGGACTTCACGGTGCTTCCTGGGCAGCATACCCATAGCATTAGGGGGACTTATCTCAGCTTTGCAAGAATCTGCTCATCTGTTTTCCTGGAGTGAGTAATTGCTTGGCCCGAGAAAGCAGTGTTGATTCCTTGCTCTTTTATGAAAATGGCTGGGCCTGCGGAGCTGGTGGTGCAGTCAGTGCCTGCTTTGAACTTCTTGCCCGGAAGTGTTACTAGCATCACATTAGGGCAAAATAAAATCTCTTCGGGGAGGTTGGCGACTGATTTTGGTCTCACTTCCCGGGTGCTTTCAGCACTGGGGTGCTGCAGGTCTCGCGCCACGCGATGCTCGTGCTCCTCAAACTTCTTGGTGTTTGTTAGCACTTCTCCTGCCCTCTGCTCCCAACTATGGGAGATTCTCTGCGTTACCCAAACCTTGCTCCCGCCATGTGGTTCCTTGCCCAGGAGGCTGCAGGTTGGCTCTCGGTACAGGTGATGGTTTAGAAGCCGCGCCAGCCTGGAGACAAACTTGGGGAGGCCGAGGCAAGGGAGGTGCTGCACAAATGTAACCTGCTGCCTCTGCCCGCAGGGGTCGGCGCTTTTATAGCTTAGGTGGAAAACTTGACTGCTTCTGCTTTAGTTGGATTTAGCTTAGTCTTTGAGAACAGCAGTTTCCCAATGGAGGTGCTCGGCGCGCTGCCGAGGGATGCTGCACATGGGCCCTTGGGCAGGCAATAAACCCGGGGTTGAACCACGGAGCTCTCCTGGGCTCGGGGACAAAACGCGGCGGCTCCTCGGTGTGCAGCTTCAGGGGCAGCGAGCGCTTGGTGCTGGGGCTGCCCAAGTCCCGTCCTTGCCGGCGGCTGCCTCCAAAAGGGCTCCGCTTCCCTGGGGACCGGCTCGCTTGCCGGTGCCGGCACGGAGGTGGGGACGAGTTGGGAGGAGCGGAGCGGGTGCTGGACTTCGCTCGCTGTAACCTGCCCTGGCGCCGCGGCCGCGGAGCCGGAGAGGCTGGGATGGGGTGCTGGCTGCCGGGCGGGCCGTCCTCGTCGGTGTTAGCCTGCTCTCGTGCAGCTCGTCCATCGCCGCAGCACGCCGGTATCTGCCCTCAGCAGGGACACAGCCGCACCGTCCTCCTCAGCAGGGACACAGCCGCACCATCCTCTTTCAGCCTCCTCGAGCAAAGGCCGGGGTTCCCGGCTCTGCTTGTCGTAACCACAGATCACATCATCTCTCCGCTCTGCCTTGCGTGCTCGTTCTGTTAATTGTATTTACTGGTGTGCTCCACAGGATCTGGCCTCATCCGGGCTAGCGGCGGTGTCAGCTGCAACACTGTCCTTGCTGTGGGTACGGTGAGCAGCCGGGATTCGTATTCCCACCACACGGGAGGCCCTCGTTACATGCAAATGCCCTTGAAAGGCAGATGCTACTGAGCTCCCGGCGGGAGTTTGAGGGAGCAGAGAGTTGCTGTTGTCTCTGCCGAGGTTCAAGGAGGTTTGGAGATGACCATTTTGATTTCTCTTCCCCTTTCCCTTCTTGGAAAGGGCTCCCAGAAAACGCAGGCAGGAGGTTTGACCCACAAACGCCCTGCGCGCTGGAGCTGCTGCCAGCCGAGGGTCTGGATTTGTGAGCAGCTGCCGAGCGGATGCTGAGAGGAGTAAAACACACCACTCGTAGCGTGCAGCCTCCATCCGCACCGCTGCAAATAGCGTCCTTGGCGATGCCACAAGGATGCGCCACGGCGTGCGCAAGCGATAGTTGTATTTTAAGCGTTGACGGATCACGTTGCAGCAATCCTTGAGGGCTTCCTGGTTGCTGCCAGCCCGTGGTGCGGGTCCCGCCCGGCTGCGGGGAGCCAAGGGATGCTCCAGACCCGGCCGGGAAGCGTTAGGATGGAAGGAGCTGTGGACCAAAACTAGCTCTGACTTTCAGGCTGGTAGAAAGGAGCCGATTTCGTAGCTCTTTCCCCAGCACCTGTGCGCGTTGACATCACATGTTGTATTTGTCTTGATCTGACCTGCAAGTTTCTCAGCACCAAAGGGCTATTTCTTTCTAAAACGCTGAACATCTCCTGATTTCCCTGAACTTAGTTCCTCTTGTATCTCATTTCAGAACTTTTTCTGGAGAAAAGCTGGATTTTGTTATTAAAATCCTAATTCCTTCTTTCTATCCTCTTTCCCCCCACGTGTTCGAAACTATCTTGATCTCATGGAACTTCAAAATTATTTCCTGTGCATGTGCTCTTCTGTCTTTGCTAAATAAGCATTTGTTGTTCCCTTGTGCAACAGACACATGCGCGCTTGAAGAGACAGACACAGGATTTTTCCCTGGGAACAAATGATAGATGCTTTGGGTTAATTACACCTTAACTTGTGCTTAACGTTTCCTTCCAACATGGAGCATATTTAGAGGCTACTAAAATCTTCAAAGCATTCAGAGGGTGAAAGAAAGATGGTGCATGTGCTTTTCCTACTCTTTGCTGGTGTGAAATGGCAACAAACTCATTATATTTGGCAACCTGTCCCTTCCCAGGGCAGATTCTTGATGGAAGATCTCCACCCAGAGGGGTGGAGATGTCGCATCACTTTTTAGCCTCCTGGGGCAGGCTTTCTGCTTTGAGTTTCTCTAGTTCTACATAGGCTGACCAGAGCTGATGGGGAAATGAAACTTGAAGTTTTAATTAGTATGTTGATCTTGTTTCCTGTCTTTGTAGGAATTGCTCAACAAGCTAGTGTGCAAGAGGAATGGAAGATAACACTGGTAAGTACATGCTTAGCTATTGTATCACAGGCTGGGGATCTGTCCTTTCTTCTTTGGTTATTTGCCATAAAGAGCCTTATTGCTTTGAACTTTGGATCCTCACATGTAGAAGATGGTTAGAAAATAAGAGAATTGGGCAGATGCATCAGCTGCTACTCAACTGTGGAAATGGTGTGGACCAGATCTGGTCAAACAAAATGGTATTGTAGGTCTGAAAGATTGTTTTTTTTCATCTCTCATCTGTGAAAACTGAAATCCAAGTCTTCTGAGTATCCCAAGCTGTTGAAAACAAAGTAATATCCCTTTTTTTTAATAGGTAGGAGGCTAGAGGCATTGAGTTGTAAGCAATTTGAACAAGCCATGCTGCAAGCCAAAAAGAAGGATTAGCTCCAGACTTTTCTTCCCGTGTTTATTTCCCTAGGCTGTTCTGTCTTGCAAAAGATCTAGGATTTTTTTTAATTAAACAAAACTTGACTTTAATGCTCTTGCTCTAGGCACTATGTGTTGCTTACTGTGAGGCAAGCAAACCGGTCATTGCGTTAAACTGAAGCTGGTTTTAGTTGCAGATGAAACTGGTGGATTTTGGCACAGAATAAATGCTTGAGTGACTTTTCCTCCTGTTTTTCTAAAGTGGCTTTGGAAGATGCTGGTTAAATGGCCATTTTTCCTACTGTTGAAATGGGATTTGCATGAAAGCTCTTGCCTGCACCTTGGGAAGTCAGTCTCCCTTAAGCACATTAACCTTGCATCTCATGGACTGTGGTGGTATCTCGTGCAATTGCTGCTGGCAAACATAAGAAATGTTGAATCATCTCAGCTGAATCCATAGCAAATCTGCAGTTGACATTGGATGTAGGAAAGCTCCCTTTTCATAATCCTCATCATTAAATTATCATGGAGGGGACAGCTGTGCAATTGGTGACTCTGGACTCACGGTGAAGTGCAAGTCTGCGGCCACAGATGTTGCTTCTGGACTATCTGTATGCAACCAGGTGATGCCTCCTTTAAAACCTGAGGCTCTCTGTGCTTCTCAGCAATGTGGGCAGATGTACCAGGCCTGTCTTGGGAATTCTGCTTTGTCTTCCCGGAAAGCTGGTCTGCTGGACCCTGGTGGCATGCGTGGAACAGCTGGAAGCCAAGTGTACATGCATGAAAACACGTCATGCTGATATTCCTGGTGGCAAGAATTACTTGCCTGCCAGATGCACATTTAATCTGTGGTGATTACTCTCTTATGATTTGCTTGTGGCACACTAATCCCCAGTGATGATTTGTTCTTTAAGGGGGTGATGGGAGTGCGTGTGGTGCTGGCAGCTGATGCTGGAGCGATGGCCGTGGAGGTGGCAGCTCCCCCTTCAGCCCCCGGACAAAGCAGGGGTGACAGCAGGGCCAGTTCTCCTGTCTCCACAGCCTGCATTAATGGGGTGGCTTTGAGAAACACTCTGGGCTCAGCAACTCAGCCCCTGTTGGGACTGTCAACAGGCAGCTGTGTCCTTGTCACCCAGCATTTCGTCCCTGTTCATGTGCAGTTGAGCTCTAATTTTTGGATAGGCCCATGGCCCTACAGCCTGTTGAGGTCCCTGGCTGCTTTGACTCCCGATTTGGGCAGACTGGTGGCCTAGGACGCCCAAGGCTTTCTGCTCTTGTTTCCATCTTGTGGAGAATTAACTCCCTTTTCCCTCTGAACAAATCTATCAGGGCGAGTTTGGGCTGTGGCATCTGCATTTCAGCTTTGTTGCATTTGCACATTCCCCCCACAGCTGCTTGTGGAGCTTGCCCAGGTTCATCTTCGCAGCTACAGGCCCCACATAAATGGCAATATAACCAGATGGGTCTATTACTATTATTTTTCTTAAATTGCTTTACTTTTAAGGATGCTCCTTCTCCAAGTGCTGCTAAGCTCGGGACCCCCGACTCCGCTCCCGGCAGCGGGGCTGGAGAGGAGGTAAGACGGGAATGTGCGCCAGAGCTGCCACCCCTTATTCCCCGGGGCTGTCGCGGTCCGGGGCTCGTTGTCCATTAACTGCACACCCGGCACTGCATGGCTGGCTTTGGTTAACGTCCCTGGCGCGTGCCCAGAGTTGCTGCGCTCCGAGGGGCCGCCCGGCCCGCGCGCTCGGGCGTAAATCCTTCCCGGCTGTCGGGCTTCGCCCGCTGAGCTGGGCGGGGGGGGGGCTCCTCCTTGGCTGCCTGCCCTGGCTAATTAAAAATGAAATTTGCTGTTGTCTTCAGATTTTAATTCGTGCTTGTTCCTGAAGACCAGCAGGAGCACGGTCTCCAGGCAGCTGCAGCGAAGTCTCAGAGCTTCTCTGTATGCAGTTATCTTAGAGCAGGTAGAACAGTTTGCTCCCTACCTGAACTCAGGTAGGTTTTTGTGTATAGAGTGAGTATGGAGTAGGTTCTTGCAAGTCCTGGGACTGGTCCTGGGCAAGTTGCTCTAGCTCATAACTGGCTGACGTGGACATGCGTGTGGACACACCGTGGCTGGGGTGGCATCAGGTGAGGGTGTTTCTAAAGGTGGCCTAGGCAAAACCGAGCCACTTTGCAGGATCTGTGAGCAGCCGCTGGCTTGAAGGATGCACAAACTGTTCAAGGTGCAGAAACCCATGGAGCTCGTCCGTCCTGGGCTGGCTCAGGAAGCTCCTGGAGCTGCCGGGAGCTCCGTCGGCAGCGCGCGGTGACGCTACGGACCCTGTGTGCGGGGGGAGCCGGACACAGCCGCGTGTGGCCGGAGGCGGCACGTGCTGCTCGCGAGCCCTCCGCAGAGCCCGCGCTGCCGTGCCTGCGCAGAGGTCGGCGAGAGGAAGAAGCGGTTTCTAAACATACGGCCAGGGCTGGGGCCGCATGTCTGCTCTCTGCAAGGCCTCCTGCGGTCCCACCTACACGGCTGACTTGCCGAAGAGAAAGGTATTCCAGCAATTCCCTTTGGATCCTTCCTGTCACTGTGCGGAGGGGGCAGCAGCATCATCTATTTTCAGAGCGTGTTTCCACTGTCCCATTTGCCACCCACACCATCGTTGTCCAGATCCTTTTCCAAAAGCTCTTCTCTGCACTTAAGGCAACGTGAACTGAAACTGTGGGACTTTTGCTTAGCAAAGACATCTTCTCAAGATCTGGTATTTTATCTGCCTTCAAGTCTCTGAGTGTAAAAAGCAAATGTTTAAGAAGTGAGAGCTCTCTGTGCTTGGCAGGGCCATCTCCCCTTGTGCTGCTGGAAGCTCTGCTGCGTGTTGGGCTGACCCGGCACGCGAACCCGCCGTCGCTTGCCCAGGAACGCTCGAGCTAATCTTTGGCGGAGAGCAGTAGCAGGAATGGCCTTTTCGCATGGGAGGTGTTTGCCATCCAGAACTTGCATTTATTGCTTATGGTTTCTGCTTGTAGGTGCTGTTGCTGCAGGAGTTGGAATGAGGCTTTTTGGAGCTCCCTTAGAAGGTCTGGCTACCCAGATTGGGAAACCTGTTGGGAAACCAACAGCAAAATAGCCTTTTGCATGTACAGACTCTTACCCAAAGCTGCTTCTGTCTTAGAGATACTAAAGACATGGATGATTTAAGAGTCTTCCACAGTTATTTCTTTATTCAAGGCTGTCTTGCATTTACCTCCTGCTGTGCTACCTTCCCCGCCGCCCAGTTCTTTCCCTCCTGAAACAAAGGCTCACGTTAACCATTACAAAATACTCCTCAGTCCCTAACCTTTGTGCAAACAAAGAGGTAATTTGTTTTAGCCTCTACACTGGCTTTTGGGCTATGTGCCTCGTAAGGAACCCAGTGTGGCGTGAATCTGCTGCTTTTGGAGACTTGCACTACAAATATAGTCTGAGTAGAGGAAAGGACTAGAAAGTATATTGAGCTGTTCCAGGACTAGATTTTTCCAAGTGGGATCAACTACTGCCACCTTTTAAGACTGACGCTTGGAAGGGAGATGGATGCAGCAGCAAAGGTGCCGTGCTGGGTGGAGATGCTGCTATGGTCCCATACCAAAGACCCTTTCATTACAGGTTCCATCAACCTGCTGCATCGATGAGTGAAAGTAACCCCTGGTTTTGGCCCCGATTGATGCCCGGAGTTGGCCCCTGGAAGTTGATGCCTCTTTGGAAAGGTTCCCCAAGATTTTCTTCCCCAAGCAGAAGGCTTCAGCCTGGCGGATTCCCCATCCTGCTGCAAGGACCGGTCCCGCTGCTTTAGGAAATGCACTTTGAAAGGGAAGAAGCCTCCAAACTGGGGGGTTGAGGAGGGAGTGTAAGGCAAAGGGCATCTTGTGGTGGTCTTGGCATTTGCTGAGGATTTGTGTGACTGGCCGGCCTCTGATTCCCGGGATTCCTGAGCTGTTGCTGCTGGGCTGCCTGGGCAGGAATCCCCTTTTGGTGACTAAGGTTTAACTGGAAACTGGCTGCCTCCCAGCTGCTGCCAGGACAGGCTTTGTAACCATCCATTAGTGAGAATTTAGGGGAAGTTTGTCAAATGGGCACTTCTGTGTGAAACTAAAGTGCTTTTCAGTTTAAACTGGGCTGCTGGAGATGCCATTCAGTTTTCTGGGTTTGATCCACTGAGCCAAACTCGGACCATTACAGTGCTAGGGGCCTTTGCTGTCACAGAGCTCTGAGGACTGCCAGAGTAGCAGTAAATGTGAGCAGGCCCTTGGAAATTGCTTTATAATGACTTTTCCATAAAAAAAGAACAGGTTTTTCTTCCAGGAAGATACAGAGGCTGATTCCCTTATGAGGTGCTATGAATTATGTATATAGTAATATAACTGTTTTGTGCAATATAATAGGAGGAAGCCAAAGTGGTAAAAGTGTCTCAGATTAAGCGTTTAATTACAGCAGAAGGATGCTAATTTGCAAGCATGCATCCTACTGTTCCGTAGTCAAATCTACGAGTGGTTTGTGCTGATCTCATTTGAGACCATTTGACTTTTAAACAGATGCAGTTTGCAATGCTTGACAGTATAACATTTTCACGTGGGTTCAGAGATAGGATGGCTGTGCTTGTCAAGGTGGCAAAATGCATCGGGGCTGTCTGCCTGTGGTAGCCTTTTGTGCGCAAATTCTCAGCGGACGTTCTAGTTTTGTGTAAGTAATTTGCCGAGTGCTGCCAGGGTGCTTGGGGCAGTTAATGTCCGTCTCGTCCTTCTGCCTGCTGCAGTAGCAAATAATTCAGATCAGTTATGCATCAGTTAGTCACTGTGGCATTTCGAAAAATGAAAATCCAACAATCCCCCCCCCTTTTGTCCCCAAATAAATCCACCGAAACAGCAGAGCCCCCTTGATCTGAGCTGATGTCTGAACTCTTGCCTCTTTTCTCTGCTTCTCTATAAGCAAGTGTTCTGCAGAGATTATTTGCTGACCCTCTGGAGACCTGGTAATTCCACAGCACCCCATTTCCCATGACTTCTAGAGCTGTTATAGCAAATGGCAATATGGTTTCTCCAGATAGATCTGGGAGGAAAGCAGAGGTGAATTTTGCTGGGTTTAGGTTTTAGAAGCTAAGCCAGGGATGTGCTGGGAGTGTGATACTTGGGCCTTACGGGCTGGAGGGAGCAAGATAGTAGCTAAAACTGCTGTTGTGAGAAGTTTCATACCTGCCGAACTGCTCCGGGAGGGAACTGAACAATCTTTCTCCTTGTATTAGGAGATAAGACATCGTAGGACATGTAATCAATCCTCCAGGTAATTCTGGCTGGCTCACTGTAAGATAGCGAGCGTGGCTTTGCCGTGGCCCGCTAAGTAGGGCACGGAGCGCGAGCGGAACACTTGGTCTGCAGATTCTCCGGTGAGAGGTTTAGTGAGATGGTTTTGTTGGGCTTGGGGCAGACGGGAGGCCTGCCCGGGAACCGGAGCTAGGTGGCTTGGGGATAATCGAAGCAATTTTTTGTTATTGCTGGTTCTTATCCTTGCTCATGCAGCAGCGAGCTGCCTGCCTTTTTAAAAAATAACCTGCACGTTCTCCTCCTTGTCCTTGCGCCTTGGAGGGAGGTGTTCGCTGAGCCCCCGCGCTCGGGCTCTGCGGCGCTCGGGTTGACACTGGTTTTGGCCACTCGTGGTTGCGCGATGCCACCGCTGGCGTCCCCACGTGATCCGTGTCTTTTGCCCCTGTGCTGGAGAAGCGCCTGGCTCTGATTTCTGGAGGTGCCTTTGGTTTCTTGAAGCATTTGAGCGTGACAAGGAGCCTGACACCTTGCGCAGCTTCCGAGGTGGCCACGGTGGGACAGGCGATAACCGCTGCTCACTTAGCTTTTGAGGACTCCGGTGCTTGTTATCCAGACTGGTTTTGCCTTCCTGCAGAAGGCATAAGCCTTGAAATCCCTAAAGGGTTGAGTTGCAAACCAATTATTTCTCTGCTCATTAAAAGCAGTAGGGTTGGTAAGACTGATCCATGTCGTGGATCAGTTTAGCTCCTGTCGCTCCTCTGGCTGTTTTCTTTCTCAGCAGAGCATTGCGGGCGTTTTGTGGAGGAGCAGCCTTGCTCCTGCCTGAGCTGTTTCCCGAAGGCTGCGCGAGCTTTCCCAGGAGCATCCCGGCGGATCCCGGGCCCCTTCTCCACGGCGGCCGCCAGGGGGCGCGCGCGACTGGGCGGCGCGGGGGCCCCTGCGGTTGGGGGCCCCGTTACGAGAGCGGCTTCATTAGCGCCGTGCTGGGGAGCCGAGGGCCCCCCGCGCTCGGAAAGGGGGGGGGTTAGGAACTGTCAGTGTCCCGAGGAAGAGCCCCGTAGGAAAACGCGGCCCAGGTCTTGCGGTTCTGCCCCGTGCTCGAGCGGCTCCGTGTCCCTCTTGCTCTGCACCTTCCTCCTCGACTTGCTGGCAACACAGTGAGGGACACGTCTGCGAGCCCCGTCTGAGACCCTGTCATCGCCTGCCAGAGCAAAGGAGTCCTGAGGGACGAGGTAGTGATCCCTGCCGGATGGATCTGCTGGGAGCTGGATCCGATAAGGGCCGAGGATGGGCGAGAGGGAGCAGGAAATAACCGAGCATCCAAGGCTGGCTCTGAAACTTCTCTCTGTATTTATATACACACAGACACGCTATAACCAACCTCAGGAATGATTTCTGCAGGAGTTCACCCGAAATTTTCAGCAAGTGTCCCCCCGCCTTTGATCTTCTCCTTAAATCTTGGAGACATTAGTGTTAATTAGGAAAGTAAGCAGGGCTCCATCCCAGGGGGGATGCAGGATGCTCTGTTTGAGCATCCACTGTGTTGCAGGGGTTAAGTAACATTTTGCTTTAGGGAGGGGGGGAAAAAAAAAAAAAATCTCTCGGAGTAATTAACTTAAGATGCTGGCGCTAATGAACAGGCTTTCTGAGTCCGGGCTTTGGGGGGGGTGATGGGAATCCCCTGTTGAATCGATGACATTAGGGCCTTAGGAGCAATTCTGCAATTATTAGGCTCAAATGATGTTGAACACAAAGTTAATCCTGTTATCTCCTTCAAATATTGAGCAAACTGCTTGTTCTGGATAACTCTGTAATGGGATTATTCTAGAGATTCTGGCACCCTCAGAATGCTGTATCTGTTCAGATTTTTTTTTTCCTCCTGTTTTCTTGTTGAAAGCAGTGATCCCTATTCCCTGAGTGGGTTTTGGTCGTGGCACCTGGGGCTCTGAGATACTGGAGCTCTGTGAAAAATGAGTGGAGTTGCTGTCCTAAGCCACACGCCGCTCTGCAGCAGAGATGCCTTGAGCCCGCTCCTGAACAGACGCCTAGGAAAAGAGCCTGAGAGCCAGGGCAAGTATAAAATGCCACTTCCCTTCATCACGCCTTCCAGCATCGGGAATCGGCTGCGAGTTCCTGTGCTGGAGGCCATTCCCAAGCCATCGGATCTCCTGGGCCTGGTGGATCTGCCTCTTGGGAGCGTGGCTCTGTTTGGGAAGCTGCTTTTGCATCCCTCATAGCCTGTGGTGTTTGCTCTGAACAAAAGTAATGGATGCTTGGAAAAAAAGGGGCTGCTCTGAGTTGATTTCTGGGGCATCCGTGTGATAAATTACACGGTAAGCAGTGCAGGAAAGCGGAGGAGCCAAGTGCCACAGAGCGGGGAGGGACAGCAAGAAGCGCTCCCGCACGGTCAGGCACTTGCTGACGTTTGTTGTGGCCGTGATTCTTTTCCTGTCGGTCCCACAGACCCCTGAGGTTCAGTGGCCTGAATTTCAGGCTGGGGAGGGTGTCGCACATGGGGACGGTGGAGCTCTAGCTGCCAGGTCGACTTATGTCCTCAACTGGAGAAGTGCAAACTGAAATACAGCTCTGTTTTCAGTTACGGGTGGAAATCAGACCGTTGCCTGTCTTACAAGAGGTGAAGGCATGCACCTTAGTGAGAACTAGAATTTAAACTGAGTTTCAAAGTCAGGGGAAAAATGTTTTTCTCTATTCTGTAGTCAGGGGCTGAATTAATACTGGAACGGGCCTTTTAGCATCTTAGTGCAAGTTGCTTTTTTCGTTTAACTTTGAGAATTATTTTGGAAGCTCCTAAGAGCTTCCTTAAAACAGGAATAGGCTGCAGGTTGCTAATGACTCATGTTTCCGGGCCCCTTCAAGGAAGGCAGCAGGAGGACGTAGGCAGACGTAGCCAAGGACCAGCCAGGATTCCAGGTGACGTGCCCAGGAGCCAGCCCGCCCTGCTGGTGACAGGAATGGAGTTCAGTGGCTTCACGGTCCCCTCTAATGTCAGCCTCTTTGGGAAAAGCTCTAGGTTGGCTTTTCTGCAGCAAGGGAGGTAGCTCCTTCTGAAAACTTGTTTAAATGGGAATCCAGCCCAAGAACTTTTTTTTTTGTGTGTGTGTGTGTGTATTATGGGCAAAGTTCTTGGGGTGGGAGAAATGGTTTGGTTACATTTGCCCACCAGAACTAAATAAATTTTGTGCACCAAATAAGAAAAACCTGTTCTTACACCCTCACTAAAAACATTTCTTGAAGATAAGCTTGTGGACCTCATGGTTTGCAACCTTTTGTGTGTATACCATCGAACACTTTCTGATAGAACAGACTCAAGGGTTAAATGTGTTTCTGCATTTCTTAATGGCCTTTTGGGTCCCTTAGAGATACCCCTTGCACCACAGTGTTCACAGGCTGTAAGGTGAAAATACAAACTAGAGATTTGGTGCTGCTGAGCCCACGTGCTGTGGGCGTTGGGGTGGGATCTCCTCGGGTGCACGGGGGTTCTGCGTTGCAGCTAAGGGTAAGGCTGCAGCTGAACCTTCCTGGTTAATGGACGTACCTGAACATGCTCCTACACTGCGAAATCTGCTGAGCGGGTCAGTAAATATTTGAGTTAGTCCTTGCGGAGCTGGCGGCCGCTGTGCAGGCTGCTCTGGTGTTTGAGCTGGCTGTTTCACAGCCAGTCCTGGAGGGCTGTGGTGGTTGTCTGCTTGGCTACAGTTGAACCTGTTGCCAGCAGGAACAGTCCCATTTAAATCTGCCTGTAGGCAGCGGTACCTGCAACAGTGCAGAGACCATCTACAGACCTGCTGCAACAGTGAGGAGCGGAGAGCAGGATGGTAGAGTCTGCACAGGGGCTTTTGCTGCTTTGGAAAGCTGCTCGTGTCCAGCCACGGCTGCGGCTTCACAAATGCAGCGGCCGGGCCACCCGCCAGGCAGGGGCCTTGGGAGAAGGTGCGTGGGGTAGAAGGATTCTGGGACCCTGCAGAAGGTGGAACAAACTTCGGGAAAGGCAGCTTCCTCCGAGGGCAGGGCTAGCTGTTCCTCCTGATCTCCGCTGGTGCTATCTCATCTCTTGACGTTTCCTTTAATTATATGAAGTGGCCTTGACACTGTAAACAATTGCCATGGCATTGTCTGCACAGCTCTGTGAGTCAAACCTGATGCATAAACAGGGTTTGGTTTTTGAGGACCAGATCTGTGTGTCTCTAATGACCTAAGCTACCTATTTGCAAGGATCGTTTATGCCTCTTGGGTCATATTCTGTAATGGTGCTTAATGCTGGTTCTTGTCGTGCTTCTGCAGGAGCTTTTAGAAGAAAAAGGATGCATTTGGCTGGGGATTGGGATTTCAGAAGGATCCTAAGAGGGTCAGAGAGAGACATTGAGCTCACCTTTTGCTTTCAACTCCTTTGGGCTGCTCTACAACTTGTTCCCAAGTGAGCCAGCTAATCCAAGGTGCAAAACCAAGCACGGCTTTAATCACGTTAGCAGCAACTCTGCCTCCGTGCATTTCAACCTTAAGCGTCGCCACTGCCCAGAGACACCTTGCGTGTTGAGCAACCGTAAATATTTGGGGATTGGAGGCTGGGGTTTGCTGGCTCTGTCTTGCTGATGGCTCCGGTCTGGGTGGGACCCGTGGTCTGGATGCGCCGCTGTTCAGGGTGGTCCGGGCTAGTTGCATGAGATGCGTTTGGCAAGATGAGCATCCCAAGCGTTATCTCGTTCCTTAAATAGAGAATAAAGCTTGTAGCGACATGAATCACAAAGTTGATAAACTGGAAGGGTTCCTCTCAGAGCTGTTTTTTGGTATTGGGCAAATATTTATTCACATTGTTTCAAAAGGCATATTTGTGCAATAGATGGAGGTCAAACCTGTAATTATCTGTGAGATTCATGCTGGAAGAAATGGCTTGTAAAAACACTGCACTGAAAGCAGGAAGCTTTGGCACCTCCCGTTTGCGCATGAATCCGAAGTGGTGGTTGCAAATCTCTAAACTTCTGTGAATTTGGAGTTGCATCAGTGCAAAACACGTTGTTTTCTCGACTTTCTGAAGTGACTTGAGCCAAGTCTGCCTGCGGTGCCTTTCCATTCCTAAAGCGCAGCAGAGGATTTGGGTTTCTCTTCCAAATGGATCTGCTGGAGCTGATCAGAAACTGAGCGTGTTGCCAAACTTGTCTTGCGTGTTAATAGGGAACTTCCATTAAAACCAAGCAGGTGCGGCGACGAAGTTGGGATCTTCCCAAAAGCTGGAGCAAAGCGCTGTTGTGAGACTCCCAGGGCACATGTGGGATGGTGCTGGGGAGCCCTGGCACCCGCTGCCTCCGTGCAGGAATTTGGAACAACATAAGCTTGGACGGAGCAGCTCAGGTGCCGAGGGAGAATCTGTTTGCTGGGGTGGGAAGGCTCAGGCATCTCGCTGCACTCTTAACTTCTGCAAAAAGTGAGTGTGAGCATGAGATTGTTTTGCATTTTCCTTTTTTCTTCCTTGTTTTATTTTTTTTTTTTTTTGTTGCTTTGGTGAAAGCCTAAGAGAGGAAATGAGTTTTCCCAGCGCTCTCCCTGCCCTTCTTGCCGGTTACCTGTGGGTGGGCAGGCTTTTACCTGATGCTATGGCTTGCTGCCCTGAAGGATTAGTGATAGGAAGGGAAATTTGGGATGAATGTTTTAATGAAGTGGAGTGGGAATATTAGCTGCTTAACCTCGGCCTGGACGTTGGAGACCAGCTTCTGGGGTTAAAATATAGAGCTGCCTCTGAGGCTTAATGCAAATTTAATTTGGAGGCTTAACATTTGCTGTGCAAAATAGCTCTTCCTGTTAATTTACCAGCTCCCATGCCGTGCTTTGAGATATTTCCATGAGTTTTATAGGTATTATAGATGGATTTCTCCAACTTTTTTTTTTTTTTTTCTTTTTGGGGAAAGGGCTGTTTCAGATACTGTAAAGGCTGTGAAGTCTTTGGGAGCGCGACGTGTTGCGTGTCCCATAGCGGAGTTGCCCGTGCCGGAGGATGCGAGCGCGTGTGCCGCAGCTGCGCGCTTGGGAAGAGCGCCGTGCGCTTGTGCCGCGCCTGTCCTAAAGGCACAGGCCGCTGGGGCTCTGGAAAGGGCCATATTTTCCATCTGTGCTCTAGTTTTCATTCTCCATCTGCGCTGTTTTGCGGTGGGAGGCCTTATGTGCCATTAGCTTATGGGTTCTTTTCTGAATAGCTTAATTTTTGCCATCAGATATGAGTTTTAAAAAAAAAAAAAAAAGTTAAATGCAGAATCAGTGTCTGATTCTCCCTAAACAATGGAATAATTAATGTGATTTTCTCCGTGTTTTTGCTTCCCAGCAATATGGCTAGAAGTGACAGATGGGTATCCTGTCTCCGAGGCCCTGATGGTTGGGAATGTGCCGTTGCTTCGCTGATGCTTGATGCTTTTCTGGAACATATCCTATGTCTGTGCTTCCTTTGGCTTCTGATCAGCGATTCTTTTAAAGCCGCTCCAAGGTGCTCGGAAGGCTCTTCGTGAGCCTTGGAGATCCCCTTGCCTAGGGATGGTGTAGGTGTGAATCACAGAGTTAGCCAAGATGTGACTGAATCTTTAATTTTCTCAGTATTGCATTCCTTAGTGCTGCCCGGCCTGTAAACAGGGAAATATTTAGCCTATGTTGTAAGTAATTATAGTGAGTAGCGAGGAAGCATTGAAGATGATACTGGTTGAAATCAGCTCTTGCTGAAAGCTGCTCTTCCCGTACTAGAAATCCAGGCTCTGGGATATTCCTCTTGTGCCCTGGTTCTGCTTCACGGGGGTTTCTTTATCCCAGGCCTTGTGGCACCCATTTTAATGAGGAGATTTTCCAGGAACAGGTGCTCAGTGTTATTTGGAGCTTGGTGCAATACTCTTCCTCCAGCTGTGCTCATTCCCGATCAACATCTGTCTCATGCTGTGGGTGCCCAGCTTCCCATCAGGGGCCGGTGCGGCGGGTGGTGGTGGGGACCCCGCTAGTGTGGACATGGCCTCGTTTTGGGTCAGTTCTCCCCTGCTTTCCAGGATGGAGTAGCAGCTGTGGCCATGCTGACCAATTGCTGGGCCAACAGGCCTGGAACGCTGGAGGAAATAGGAGTTTCCCATTTGGAAATTTTACAGGAAGTGTTAAGGAAATCATGTGGTTTAGGAACAGTTACCTCACTTTTGTCTCATCCAGACTCAACACTTTCTTTGCAGTATCCGGAATGGGAGCAGCGTGATGCCAGCTGCCGGATAAATAACCCTTTTCCCTTTCCACGCTGAGTATTGGGCTGCATTTAATACCACACAAGGAGAAAGGAAGAGCATCACGTCACAGTGGCCGATGCCCTTTCAGACTGACTACCCAACTTCCCGAACGTTTCCTTTCCATTGCGTTTGCTCTTAACTTAGACACACTCCGGTTTTGGCCCAGAATTGATGATCTTTGGAGGGATCCAGAGCTCACGTCTGTGGGTTCTCCTGTTCTGCGGAAGCTGCTGGAGATCATTGGTGAACAAACCATGATGAAACTTGTCCAGAGCAGTGCTCCTGCCACATTTTCTTCCCCTTTTCACCCCTCCTGGCATAATGCTCCTGTATTAACACATCAAGTGGGTGCATCTCAATCAAGGAAAGTCACAAACTTCCCATAGCTGAGGTTGGCGGTAGCACTGACAGGTTCCGAAGGAAAACGCCCGGTATCGCTGGTTATGAATAGGCAGCTGGGGCTCTGCATGGATGGGATGATCCCTTTTAATGTTCTTGCAGCTGAATCATGGAACACAAACGTCTGAGTCACCGCACATGAATGTGGCGTTTCGTGTTAGTGTGAACTGAAACGGCAACACCAGTCGCCTTATTAGAGGAGCTAATATTTGTGCTCATTATGAGGTTCATTAGGTTTAAAGTGAAACAATCCAGGGGAGTTTGGTTTTTTTGCAGTGTATATAAACAGACTGTTAATATTGGAATGCCAGATCCTTAATGGGATGGATGAAGTGGAGGGAAGCTCTGGAGGAAAGCTTTCCACATGCTCTGTGTATCCCACGTCCTACCCCAAACTTGTCTTGTTACCACCTTTCTTCAAGCATCCGAATCTCCTGAAATCCCGTAACATTTTATGTAAATGGGATTTAACATTTGCTAAGTTTTCAGAGGCGCAAACATTGTACAAGCAGTTATTGAAACCTTATCCTTTTGCTTCCTTGTGAAAAGCTGTTCGTTACTGTGAGCTCTTCCTTCTCCTAATGGTCTTCACGTGTCCCTGCGGAGCAAGGGCCCTGCTATAACTTCTGCATTATTCTGGGAATTTGGGGTGTTTGCTCCTTGTCGTCATTGAAATGTGACTTTTCCTTTGTCCTGGATGTGCCTGGGAGTTGGTTTTGCCTCCTGACTGCTCTAAACTAAAACTGAGGAGCTAAACTCCTAAAACTAAGGAGCTAAACCAAGGAGCTAAAACTCCTTGGCAAGACGGCACAAAATCCAGAGCATTAAGTTAGGAACATCCTCCTCTTTGTGTCTGCTGGTGCAGAATTTGCTCTGTTTCTCTGCACAGATTGAGGTGCAAGATGGATTGACAGTTTTTTCTGGCCAAGAGTCTCTCTTGAGAACCCAAAATAACCCTAACGTCGCTCTTTTTTCAAGTCGTCCCTCTTCTGCTGGGGTGGTTTTGGTGTTCTCCCCAACCCCCCTTCCCAAGGGGAAGAGATTTGTGATTGGTATCGCTAAAGATGGTGTGAAGTCTAAGCCCAGTTGCAAGTTTACTCACTTAAAGGTGACTTCCAGCCTCCATCTCCAAACTTTGTAGGTCTCTGTCAGGTGACTCTCTGCTTAATTGGCTCTAAAATGGCTTTTTTTGTTGTTTCAAAGCAGAGAATGTTAAATGAGGCAGAGGATCCTTGTGAATCAGGACTTGAATTGCCCGCAATGAAAGCCACAAGTCCTTGCAGGGCCGCAGGGCAGGCGGCACCAGCCCCGGCGCGGGGAGGGTGCAGAGAGTTTGCCGGGACGCGCACGGGATGGAGCAGAGAGGAGGCCTCGGCGTCGCCCTGCCGGCCCGTGGCTCCTCCGCCTGCCTGGGACGTCGCTGCGGAGCTCTGGGAGACCTGCCGGTCCCCTGCCCGGTCACGGTGCCGCTGCTGCGGGTAGGGACAGTGCGGCAGAGCCTGGCGTCTTCCCGCGCTTGACAGCTGGGCTCCGCCGGGGAGGAGCGGAGCTCACGAGCCAGTGGCGCATCTAGTACCTGAGTGAAGGTTTTTATGTTAAATTCTTTTTATTATGTGTCTGGCCAGGTGCACATCAGTTTAGACACTCTCTTGAGATTCCTTTTAATCTCTGGAGCTGCAGCGCCTTGGTTACTTGCAGAATACCGTGTTTTACCGATTCCGACTGGCTTGGTTTGTTTTGTGAGCTCGGGTACCCTCTCACCTGCTCGGCAAGCGAAGCCGCCGCGCGCGTTTGTGCCCGCGGTTGCTCCAAGCCGCTTTCCCTCGGCTCTCCCCGCGGCCGCTCCGTGCTCCGCGCCAGGGGTGTCGATGCTTTGGGATTAGGGGCTGAGCGCGCCGGGCTGTCTCCTCCCCTTCCTGAGCTCGCCGCGTGCGCGCGCGCTGGAATGACAGGCATTCCTGCTCGGAGCGAGCTGGCACCGCAGCTTATTTATGAGAATCAAGTGCCTGGCCCTGGGGTACGGGGAGAAGAGACCTGCGCAGAGCCGGCAGCCGCCTCCTTCGGCGCTGGATCCTTTCCCGGTGCGAGGCATGGATTTGTCCTTCTAGAAGACTTCGGGAACTCTCTCAGCGCGGGCTCTCTTATATTTTTTCCCTCCCCTTCCCGGAGAGCTGCTCGGAAAAGAAGCTAATGGGGCAGCCGCACTTCTCGAGACCGGTCAGTCCAGCTGCTGCCGGTGAGTAATGGAGGGCAAGGGCGGCGGAGGAGCCGCCGGGGCTGCGGCGGGGCAGGGGCACCGTGGGCGCGCGGAGCTGGGAACGCTCGGCTCGCAGCACCTGCGCCGGGCGGAGCGCCGCCCTTCCTGCCGTCCTCCGCGGCGCCCTGGGCCCGTGGCCCCGCGGGCTGCACCCGTCGGCGTCGCCCTGCGCCCTCGCGGGCTCCTTCCATCTCTCCAGGTGCCTGGGCGATGATGCAGCCCTTGACAGTTGTCCGGCACTAAAGCTGCCCCAAACTGCCTCCTTGTGTGCGGCATCCCCGGCTTCCTGGGGCAGCTCCGGTAGTTGAGAGGGGACGAGCTTGGCAGTCCCTTTCTTATGTGTTTCCTATCTCTATTTTGCCTGGCACCACTGGGCTTGAGTTGTAGCTGCTGTCATTTGATGGGGAGGGAGAGTGCTGGGTGTGCTGCCCTGTCCTGAGTAAGCGGCTTTAGCAATTCCAACCCCTGCTTGAGCTCTGCAAGTCGAGCTCCTTCCAGAGCGCTGCAGTTCAGCATCGTTTCCTGTTCTCCAGGACTCTCTCGGGTCCTGTTCCCAGCTGTGGGACTGGGGCACTAACGAGGAGACTTCAGTCTGGGTGCCGTTTCCTTTCATCCCGTACTGATTTGCTGCCAGGTCTCTGGGCTGCGTTTCCATCTCTCGTCTGTCCAGTGGAATTATGTGTCAGAGTTTTGCAGAAACACTCGACACTTGTGCCCAGGGAGCTCCCCGAGGTGACTCTTCCGTTCTTTCTTACTTTCCTGCCCAGTATTTCACTAGGTTTAGCTTAAACTGGTGACTTTCTTCCTCACCCCCAGTTTGCTCTCGAGCTAGTTTTGTTCAAGAGCCGCTAAAAATAAGTGGTGTCAAGAGAGTGCAAAGGGGAAGCAAAACTTCAGTCTTCTCTGAACCGTCAAGGAAGATTAATGGCATCTTCTCCTTGGATTTATGCGGTGTTGGAAGGCAGATCTGCTCCGTCCCGCAGCAAGTGCCGGGCATGGTGGCAGTTTTCGAGGCAGTGGGAGACGAGAGCGCTAGGAGCAGCGAGGCCAGCGGAGCCCGTGGTGATCCTGCAGCTGCTCCTTTGCTGGCTCTTCTCGAACGGTACAGCACGTGTGGCTCCTCTTGGATAAACTGGATTTGTGGAGACGGTTCTTGCATCAACTTTGGCAGGATGCTGCTGTAAACAAGTCGTGAAGATCGCCGTGATTAAAAAGGCATAAAAGACAAGGAAGCCAAAAGCTGGGACCGTTGGAGCCCGCCTGTGACCACAGCCCCCTATTGCTTTCAGGTCAGGATTCCCATCTTCCCTGGACAATTCAGGAAATGCACACGGTGCTTTTAAAGCTGTTATAGGAGGCTAGGAGCATTTACCCTGCAGTGCTTTTTTGATGCTTTAACCATAACAGCGTTTCCATCAACAGCTTCTTTGTGTTTGCTTTTTGAGTTGTAGCTGCTTGCTTGAAAGCTGTTTTTCTTTGATTCTTAGCTACTCGGCCTGGCACAGCAAAACCAGAGGCAACGGAGGTGAATTATTCTCCGGCCTGGGCATAGCGCTGTTTTGGCAACGCGGTGTTTGCTGCAATCTCACGGCAGAGGCCCATGAGGATCCCACACGGGCTCAGTTTTGCAAGGTGGTCGGTCGTGCTGTAGCCCTAGGTTCAGACTCCACCGCAAAATGCGCTTTTTACGGTATAGTAGCATTAAGCTGGTGTATATAAGCATATACATCTATATAAGCAAAGGCTCTGGCTTGGGCTAATAAGAAGACATCAGGTGCACGTGTGACTTGTGGAAAATATGGGGGCAGAAGTTCTGGGGGCTGCTGCCTAGGCATTGCACTGCCTCGTTTCTTCAAGGGCCTTTTAGCTCTCAGCTCAGCATTTGCATCGGCCTCTACTCTAGTGGCTCTGTCAGTACATGAGCCTTGAGGCCACGACTGTGAGACACAAATGGCCTGTGAGCTCCTCGAGAACTGAAACTCCAGTCATTCTTGTGGAAATCTTGTCGTAAATACCACAAATAAGATGTGGATCAGCCTGGGTGAGCTGACATTTGGGAATAGAATATGATTTTTCAGCATCTGGGATGCAATTCCTTGATTCTTCTCTTTTTCCACGTCCTTCAGTCTTGCTTTGTGAGGATCTCTAACTTGAGCCTTGAAGTGATTTTCTGCTTACGTAATCATGTGCCAGTTGAAAACAAACAAAAAAAATCCCTTCTCTGTAGCCACAGTGGCTTTTGATGGTGCGTGTGGCCAGAGTTAAAATGGTTTAAATTCGCCAGAAGCAATTTCTTACAGCCATGCAGAGACCTACGTTGGATGCAGCTCGACTTTAATTTTCATTGTTTCATTCTCTGTATAAGAGGTCTGGCCATCTCGGCATTAAAGATGATCTTTAATGGAGTCAAGATAGTGCAGATCATTTCAGGTCATACCTGAAATCTCTGCCGTGCCTTTCACTAAGCTGGTAGTGAGCTGGAAGGAAATCCTGTCCGCCTTTCCAAGGAATGGCAGCAAGAGCCCTGGGAGAAGCTCGCGGGCTGCGTGGCGCACTCGGAGAGCCCGCGCAAGCCTCCGTGCGCTCCCGACACGGGCTTCTCCGGGGAAAACTGCTGCAGGAAAACCCACCGCCCAGGCTGTCGCACAGCAGCTTGCACCCAGCGCGCGATGCGGCTGGAGAAAAGGCTGCGTGTCCTCCCGTCTGCATTTTAACAGCGGCATTCGGGTGCGGGTAGCGGGAGGCTTTGGAAGCCCGGCCGGCCCGTTCGCCCCCGGGCCGTGCTCGGTGCTGGTGGGACGCGCGCGGCCCCGGCTGTGCCGCTTCGGGACAGGTCCCTAGGCTCTTGCAGTCTAAACGTGTTGGGTTGACGCAGACCTGCTGCTAAAATAGCTCCTGTTCTCCTGCTTGCTTGGACAGAATTAGCATCAGGGCGCGTGCAGCAGCACCCCGGGCTTCTCCTGCTCTTGGGCTTTTTCTCCAAAACAGGAATTTCCATGCAGCATTTGCAGGATGGTTAAACAAGGTCAGTCCTCGGCCTGGGCACCCACGTTTCAGACCCGCTGGTTTGGAAGCTCTGACCTTCTAACGAGGCCTCTGCTGGCTCCAGCCAAGTCACTGTCACCTCCTTTAACCTTTTCTGGAAGTTTTTGATGGGCTCTCCAGCCTGGTCTCTCGGACATGCGCGTGAGCAGCGTTGGTGCCGACGGCTCCACAAGGCTTCCTAATGCTTCTTGTGCATCCCTTAAAATTCGGGCCCTCTTTTTTGCCCCGTTTCTTTCCCAGAGCACTCTGTTACGGTTTCTCAACATATTTCTCCAGTACCTGACTCGCGTAAGGAGGGACTTTCTGCCTTATGTTGCAAAATGGCTTGGGGACCTCCTTGTACCTTGGGGACCCGCTGTACCTTGCAGGGCGGAACAAGGAGAGGCGCTGAGGTTGCACCTTGCCAAGACGCTCCTGTTAGCCAAGGCAGCTTGGATTGGAAAGGTCCTTTTGCCCCAGTCTTTGGGGAAATCTGAGCTGAAAATGGGCTGTGGCCAGCCCTCCTCCAAGGGAGCACATGTGTGGTGGCTGAGCAATGAGGGTGTTTAAAATACAGATCACTGCTGATCCCACCCGCTCATTAGCAGCAAATGCAATTTATAATTGCATCATAACAGGCTATTTTAAGTGCCTGTGTCTGCATGGTAATTAGGGAAGGTAAAAGGAAGAGGGCTGGGGAGGAGGGGGCAGCGCCCGGCTCTCCTGGAACCGGCCAGGGCTGCAGAGCTGGGCAGGACGAATCCCCCTTCGGATGAAGGTGGCAAGAGGAAGGAAATTGCTTTTTGGCCTCGATATCACCTCTGTTGCCGGGGTGGGTGCCGTGCTGTTTAGTAAAATACAATGAGTTTTATTCTACCCAAAGCAAGTGAGATTGCAAAGATGGTTTGGGCTGTGGTTTTATGCTAGGAAGAGACAGATGAAATCTGTGTCTCCCTCTTGAATGGCTGTTTTTAGAGAAGGAACTGATTTTTAAAGGAGAGGGGAAAAAAAAAAAAAAAAAAAAAAGGAAGATATTTTCGTGTTGGACAAGATTTGGTTCACAATGCTTCTAACTGCAAGCAGAGAAATCGCAGCTTGCGGAGGTCTCCTCATTAATCTGGGGGCCTGATGCTTGAGTTTTCTTTTAATAATGTGTTTTGCTTAGTGCAGCACTGTCCACCCTCGGGTGGCAGAAACACATAAGTCACATTCCTTGGAGCAGCTGAAACAAGGGACGTGTTAGAGACGAGCCTGGTGCAACCACCTTCAGTGCCGGTAGGAGGAGGATTGCCCAAGGGGGGGCTCAGAAACACCTTTTTGGGAGCACTTGGCTTGCAAATGCAGCCGGCAGCTTGCGCCTTGCGGGCGCCCTGGCCTGCCCGTGAGCTTCGGGAGCGCTCGCTGTGCCGAGCAAAGTGTTTAAAATAACCCGTACCCCTCCGGGGCGAGGAGAGAGCTGCCGAACATCTCAGCAATTCATCTCAGGTTTCTGGGAGCTCAAAATGCCATTTCTGACCCACCCACCCCTTTTCCAACAGAAAATCCCAAATTGGTACTGCTGTCTTGGGTGCTGCTTCCCCCCAGCGTCCGGCGTGTTGGGAAGCCGGGTGTTGGCGAAGCAGCTCCGGGGTGGATATTGGCACGATCGCGCAGATCCGTCACGCAGCTCTTTGTTGCGTCTGTGAAGCGGTGTTTCCGTGAAACCCCTTTCCCAACCTTTTGGCCTCGGGAGATGGGATTCTTGGCAGACCTCGCCGTGTGGCCTGGGGGCTCTGTCTTTTCTGCCGGCGCCTCTTACGGGCTCATTCAAGACTGGAAGGTCTCTCGTTGTCCCCGAAGGCTTTGCAAACTCCAAAGCCTTTGACCTAGAGGTTCTGCATCCAGATGCACAGCGCAATTTCCAAGGCAGCCCCTCAGCCGGCAGCGCTCGGCACGGCTGCGTCGCCGGACCCTGGGGAGCCTCGGGGCGCCGCTCACGTTGCCGAGCTCTTCCAGGGAGCCCAGCCGCGGAGCCTGGGTTGTGCCAAAGCCAAGGGACCTCGGGCCTGTAGATTAAGCCCACAAAACAGGCCACCGCCTGACTTCATTTTAGGTCGTGTGTGCACTCTAATGTTTTTTGCAGGCATTGCTGGGTTCTGCTGATTTTTAAATGTTCCCTGATGTTGCATGCAGCAGATGACAGCAGTGGACGAGCCAGGGAGCACTGAGGGCCACCAGCCTCACGCTGCGTGTTCTAGCTCTGCTTAGCAAATTGCTCCTTTACGGGCTTCGCTGCTGAAGTGAAGCCAGAGCTTTCTTTGTGCGTGTCCCTTCCCTCCTCTGTGTCCTCCTGCCGTTCTCCAGAGACTTCCAGTAGAGTAGGTGGAGCGCGGGCCTGTATTGTGTTGCTTTCCTGTGTTGTTGTTGCTCTTGGCCAGCATTTCTGGCCTTATTTATAGAGGGAAACATCAGTGAGGCTTAATCCTAGCACATACAGCTGTTGTAATGGGGCTGGTAATTTCGGTGCGTGGAAATCTGCCGTTCGGCTGGCTGGAAGGTATTTGCATTCGTGTAATTACTTGCATCTAGAACAGTTGCTTCCAGCTGAAGATGAGGAACGGCCCCAAAGTCATTCGTGTTCCTTTGGCAAAGCTGTCGCGCTGGCAATTCAAGCTAATCCGTGTTTCCTCAGCAAACCTCCCTTTATCCGTTACCCTTTGCACTGTCAGCATCGCAAGCGCCGCTCTCCTGCCCCGGGCTGCCGCTCGCTGCATGAACGTGTGTCCTGCTCCGCGCCGTGCCGGGAAGGGCCGCGGGAGGCGCGCGGCGCCGCGGTGACTCGCATCTCCTCTCCTCTGCAGCTGAAGACGCGGATCACGTGCCGCCGGACTCCGGCATGGGGGTGGACGTCCTGGAATCGGGCGACACGACCCCCCCTACCAAGAGGAAGAGCAAGTTTTCCAGCTTTGGCAAGATCTTCAAGCCTTGGAAGTGGAGGAAAAAGAAAAGCAGTGACAAATTTAAGGAGACTTCGGAAGGTAAAGTCATGGGCTGGGGGGGAGTCCCTCCCTCCTCAGGGGAAATCTGCAATTAGCAGGGTGACTAATGAGGATGGCGTGCCCCGAGCCCAGTGCCTGAGCGCCACGGGTGACCGTGCCGGGCATGGAGCGGCACCCGTGATCTCAGCAGGAGCGCTCTGCCGTGCAGACGTGCTGGCAAGCGGGAACCGTTCCTTGCTGCGGGGAGCCTCCCGAGCAGCCGCGCGCAGGGTTTGCTCCAGGATCGCCCATCCGGCGTGAAGCGCAGGCCCGGACGTGCCCTCCGAACTCACGCGAAAGTGAGAAATGCGAAGCCCTCTTACTTCCCTAAAGGACTGATGCCTTTAAAAACTGTTCTTGAACCTCTAGTTTGCCCTGTTTTCTGACTGCTTTTTTTTTTTTTTTTTTTCCAATTTAATATCAGTTTTAGAACGAAAGATTTCTATGCGAAAGCCAAGGGAGGAGCTGGTAAAAAGAGGGGTCCTGTTGGAAGACCCTGAGCAGGGTGAGTGCCAATAAACTTATCCTTCACCTCTCTGTCCTGTGTAGCTGTCTGCCTCCGACGTGCTCCTTCTCTTCTCCCTTGCCTTACAAATGTTCTTTTTTGTAGAGAAATTTAAGGGTCTTGTCAAATAAGTTTTCAGCTGACATCTGGCTTGCTTTGGTTGCGTGTTGGGTGACGTTAGTATGAGGAGGGAGCTGGAAAGTGTGACAGGGTGAGAGCAGACATCCCTTCAGTGACATTTTGCAGCACCATCACATAATAGCAAAATTCAGGGTTTGGTCTTCGAAGAAAAATGCAGACAAAGAGGAAGAGGAAAAAGTGGAGGTGAAAAGAGTGGTTTTCAGATCAAACCACTGAAAGCAAAACAGATGAGAAGTCTCGCATGGTTGTTTGCAGCTCCGCTATGATGAAAGCCATCTGCAATTCCCCCAGGGTATAAATGCTGGGCCGAAGGAGGAATTCACTGTGGTAGAAAAGAGTATGAGGTCACAGGATGAAACTGTGAAAGATCAAAGGCTTCGTGCACCAGACTTCCAGCTAGAGATGACAGAGGAGTCTTCCAAACTGCAGGGATGTAACAGGAGTGTGGCTAGGAGGTGGAATTATTTTCTGCTTAAAGTCATCTGATCGGGCTTAGGAAACAGAAGATGGTTATAATCTGGACGAAGTGCAAGCCCAAGGTGCGGGGGAGCAATTGGTATCGTCAGGAGGGTTAGCTTAGCGCATTATCTTAATCCTTTGCTTCTGTGATTATTATTATTATTTTTTTTTTTTTTTAAGACACTTGAGTGGTCACAAGACGGTGGTGGTAGGTTATTGTATTTGCTTGTAATTCTAAAACGTGCACTTCCAAGGCCAGTTAATTTTCTTAGGCAAGTTCGTGGGGAGGAGGGAAGTGCCAGAAGTCCTTTGAGAGAAATGAAGAAAGAGGTAGGAAAGAAGAGTCGTGGAGGCTTCCAAATGCAGCGCGGTTGGGAGAGGAGGTTGTCTGTCTGCTGCAGTTTGGCCTGGTGGCAGGTTGTGTTAAACATATAGTAAGTGAGGAAGGTCACGCCGGGCTGCCTTGACCTTGAAGGAGGCCACTGGGATTGAAGTCTGGAGGAAAGTGGCCTCCAGTGAGAAGGCCATCAGGAGCATCGTGCTTGGGCTGTGCCAAAGAGAAGGGCACATGAGGTCTCAAGGGCTACCGAGAAGCTGGAGTACTGTTTCCGCCTTCCTTGCTGAAGATTTGGGCTAGCCAGAGGCAATTGCTGCTGCTATTAAAAGCTCCTGCTCTTCTCCTGAGTTTCAGCCTCACTGGGCAGGAAATTCCCTCTCGTTGCTGCCTTTGCATCCTGCCCTTCAGGGAAGGGCAACTAATTAAGGGATGTGAGTGCTCGCCCGTCTGCTCTTGGGAAGCTGCGTGAGATTTGCAGAGGTGAAAGCAGAGGGAGTTTTCCGCGAGGCACCTCTGCTTTCAGCTTCTGAATAAGGTTGGGGAAGGTGAGGGAAGATCTTTGGGGGATAGGATGGGAAAAAGGGGATAGCAGAATAAATCCTCAAAAATCAGAGCAATGCAAAGTGCCTGATGTTCAGGAGACCCATGATGCCATCAAGGCAATTAAGGAGGTAGAGAATGGCTGAGTTTTTCCTCCTGGTGACTAGGGCTTTAAATGCTCTCAAAAGCACAATGTACAGGACCGGAAAGAGCCCTCTGGGAAAACGGAAGTCCTTCTTCTAAAGTTTGGGGAACTTGGCACTAGAATCTACGTGAGCAGAAATAGTTGAGATTCTGGAGATGTGCGGTTACACCCAATCGAAACAAAGGTAAAAGTGAGGAAATGCCTCTTCCTCTTGGTGGAGACTTTGTGTATACTCCCACAGTAACTGCACAGGGAAGTGGCTGGAGGTAATTTATAGCTAACTGTGGTTACAGCTTTTTGGAGGCTCTGCAATAGTGTTGGGCATCCCAGTCCTGCAGCTTTTAAATATAGATGGTAGGTTAATAGGCCACTGAAGGAAAAAAAAACTCCATGGTGGGATAGAGCACTGCACTCTTTTGTTTCTTGCTAATGAAATCATGTGCTTGGCTTAGAGTAGGTGTTGCTGTGCAGAGGGAAGAGTGAAAACCTGTTGTTTCACAAGCTGGAAAGAAATAGGTGTGGACTGATGGTGGTTCAGCCTGGTGTCCTGTCTTGTGCCTTCTCACTGTTCTCTTTTTGCTTCTCTCCCTTCCCACCCACTTGCAGATGGTGAAGAAACAGAGAAGCTCAACCCAGCCACACTGAAGAACGGCCACACGGTCCCTGTTGGTGGCTCTGGAGTTTGTAATTGGACCAGCCAAGAGGAAGAGGCCACAAAGCCGCCGAGCACCGGGAAGCCCGTTCCAGCTGAGGAACCAAAGAAACGACAGGGTGAGAATCCAGATGTTTGCACAATCGGTTGCTTCATATCCTTGCAGGGCCAGCTTTGACTGGACTCTCCCATCCCCTCCCTGGGCCCCTCCAGTCTCCTAAACTCGTCCGTGCTTTGCAGGCTCATCCAGCAGCCACCCCGGTGCAGAATCGGAGCTGTCTCAGGAGCCACATGTCCCCCGGCAGCCTCTGCTTCCTCCCAAGAGACCCCCCTCCACCTCACAGGAGGCAAATGAAGCGCAGGCGAAAGATCCTGGCAGCACCACTGTGAAACCAGTGACCTCCACCCCGGCCCCCGCAAAGACACTCAACCCCGCGGCTGCCCCTTCCCCGGCTCCCAGGACTCTGCCCCCGGCTCCTGCCAACGCCAACACTACTGCTGCCCCGAGCGCACCGGGCACAGCACCTGCCAAGCAGCCCCCCGTGCCCCCGCCCAAGCCTGTGAACCGAAACAGCAGCTCCGTCATGGGTAAGTGCCTCTGCTGCAGCCCTGCCACAACGGCCCGTCCCGCGTGTAAGGGGGGCCTTTCTAGCATGATGCAGTCCGGCAGTCTGCCGTGAGAACCGTCCAGTTTGGACTCGAGGTCTGCCTGTGTTCAGCCAGGAGCACCGAGGAGCCGCCAAGTACAGAGTGCCCTGCCCGAAGCCGCCCACCCAGCTGCTGCCTTCAGCAAGGGATGGTTTCGGCAGGGGCAGAAGCGGTACGAGGAGGTGGGGAGACGTTTCTCTGTTGGTTTTAAGACCATGTCTTTGAATGTTTCGCCGAAGGCTGCAATTCAGCTATGGAGAGCCTGGATTGATGGATGGTGGATGGAGATTTTTGCCTCACCAGGGTAGAGTCAGTGAGATTGATGCCTTCAGATGGTTTGAGAAGGTGCTGGAGGGGGAGAAGAAACCCTCACATCCCAGCAGCTAGCCTGCACAGTGCTCCTCCTTACTGCCTTCCTACCTAGAGCAGAGAGGCCTGGAGCTGGCAGAGATAACTACCGCTTCCCCAGTTCATCCTGGGTGCTTCCTCTAAGTGGTCAGGGCACTGCTGTACTGAAATCATAAGTTTCCTTAATTCTTGTCCCATGCATGGATGGAATAAAGCATAATTTGCACTGATTCTTCCCATTTAGAAATAAGATACTTAGAAAAGTTAGCATTAAAAAATTAAGGTGAAGAGCCTGGGAGGGTTTCGTAAAGCTGCTCTATTTAAGAGGTTTTTTTTCCCCTGCTCTATTTAAGATTCCCAGAGGTGTTAAAGATGTCTTGCCAGCTTAAGCAGTTGTGCAAGTGCCTCGAATCCGCTCGATGGCCTGTTCATATTTCACAGACCTCCTGCTTAGCTATGGATTGGATAAGCAAAGAGCAGTACAGACCAGGAGGAAAGTTCCTGGGAAGATCCAGGGGAGATGTCTGTACCGCTGTTGCAGAAACCAGCGGCGTTACGCAGGTGTGGGTTGGGAAGCAGTGTGGAAAACCTTGGATCATATGGGAGTTGCAGTTTGAAGTGGCCAGGGCCACCATTTTCAGTAGGAACGGCATCGCTGTGTTCTGCATGGGGCTTCTCTGCACTCAAGCAGGTTTTGCAAGTGACCTTGATACGGTATTAAACACTCCTGTACGCCAGAGCAGCTCGATTAGTCTGACCATGCCTGAGCACCCGATGAAGTGCTTTCTTGTTGTCCTTAAGCTGCTTGCACACACCACAGATGGTATTTGCGGTGCCCCAGCGCTAATTGCAGGAGGTGCTTGCAGAGTGAAAAATGCGGCTGACGACGGCAATCCATCAAAGCGGCGTGCGGAGCCGGCCCGCCTGCGTCCCCGGCACCGCGGCGCTGGCTCCGCGCACCTGCGGCCGCCCGCGTGTGGGCAGGAGAGCCGGGCCCCTAGCCCCCTTTTCCTCTCCCGCAGGAGGATGCGGATGCAGGGAGCTCCTCTGCGGATGCTCCGTGTGCTGGCACCTGTTGGGGCAAATGGGGTGCCCCTGCTGCCTCTGCACCTTCTCCGCCCTGGGCTCCTCCGCTGCCAGTGTCCGAGCTGTCCCCTCTGAGCAGATACGGCTCGGGATGCTCTTGCTTTGGGGGAATGGGGTTTTCATCTGCAAGCCCCCCCCCCCCCAAAACAAACAGAGCCATCAGTGTTTTTGCAAGGGCTGCCAGCTCGGCAGCCAGCTTGGTGCTGCCAACGGATTTTGGGATCCGTAGCTAATGCAGCCTGTGATGGAGCAGGGGCCCGTGCTGTGATGGCAGGTCACCAGACGTTGTGCCGCCCTGTGCGCTGGGACTGCATCACTCCGAAAGGAGAGGGGCTGCTTCAGGAGGATGCACCGAGCCCTTCTGTCTCCTGTTCCTTCTGCCGACTGCTCGGTTCCTTTTCAGATTGGCCTGTCAGTCCCCAAAGGTGACTGTGAGCCTGGTGCCGCCTGGCTTTGAGTGCTGCTGAGGAAATATTGAAAACCCTCCTGTGCTGACAATGATGGGAGCTGAGAGCACTCAGTGTTTTGCACAATCTAACCCTTAATCTGCAAGGGGAAAGTCTGAAAATCCGAAACATCCCAAAAATGCACCCACCTCTCCCCAGTTACGCAGCCCTATCTCGGTGAAACGCTCCTGCTTGCAGCACCCTCTTGTGGTGCCAGTAGCACCGGGTTCCTGCATGACCTCCATAACCCACTCCTGTGAGATGCATAATAAATTAGACCCCCTTTAAGCAAGGAAAATGACTTTTTGAGCCTAAGAAGCCATCACTATATGAATATGAAAGAGTGAAAGGCCATAAACCCTTGAAGCAAGAGCAGCCCTCACTGGTGCAGCTCCTTCCCTAGGAGCAAGGGGTGTGATCGATTATTGCAGAAGTTTTCCATTCTCTGATGTGGTCCTTGTGTGTGTCTCCAACTCAAAGCTCTTATGTGGATTTGGAAGAGTTTTTTTGTTACAGCTGCAGATAAGCTTGTACAGGGTATAAGGAACAGAGTGCTCAGGGAGCAGAGCAAAGCCTCATCTTTAGGCTGCTCACAACAAGACTTTCCAGGGCAGAAGAACGAAAGGGGGGAGTTTCTTCTAAAATGCAAGGGAGCTGTTAGCACAACCAAAGTCTGGGGTGCCCTGGATGTCTCGGATTTCTGTGCAGGCTGACACTGTAAGTACAGCCATAAAGTGCCCTACATACCTGCATTCCTTGGCCAAGACAGCCAGCCCATCTGGGTGAGCTCCATCTGCCGGCCTTAGAGGGCTGGTGCTGCTCGCTGGGAAGCGGTGGGATGCACGGACCTCTCCCAGACGGCTTGTTGTCTGGGCCTGGCTGTGCAAAGGACAAACTAGAGGTTGGCAACCTGGTTATTTCTGGCACCTTGTTCTAGTGGAAAAGCAGCTGCGTTTGCTCGTTCCCGAATATTTTGCTATTCTTCTTCCGCACTGAATGGTGAAGCCCCTGCCAAATGTGGTTACTCTTCTTCCTTTCTTTTCAGCTGAACTTTCTCAAGCACTGAACAGCGGTCCAGGCTTGTCCAAGCCTTCTCCCCCGCTCCCACCCAAGAGAGGCCTCCTGCCCAACAGCAGCTCCGAGTTGGCTCCCGCTTCCAAGCCCCCGAGCGAGCGGACGGCGAGTCGCCCAGTCCTGATGCCCGTGCACGTGGCGCCTGCCTACCCCCCGCCTTCGCCTTCGCCACCGCTGCCCACGCACATTCCGCCCGAGCCTCCGCGCGTCCCCTTGCCCGTCTCCAGCCCTGCCTTGGACCCTCCGCCCTCCCTGGACCTGCCCAAAGAGACTCCTCCGCCTCCCGACGACTTCAGGTCCCTGGAAGCGCCGAAGAGGGCGACGGAGCAAGGGTTCGGGGAGCCTCACGTGCTGCCTCGGCTGCCCCAAATCCCCCTGCACATCCGCATCCAGCAGGCCCTGGCCAGTCCGCTGCCCGTCACGCCGCCTGCCGAGGGCTCGCACCGGGCCCACTCGCTGCTTTTCGAGAACGACGCCTTCGGGGAAGACAACGGCACCCTGGGCCGGACGAGGTCCCTGCCGGTGACCATCGAGATGCTGAAAGTGTGAGTACCTGCCACGTGTGCAGGGCAGCGTTCAGCAGTGCCATGGGTCGTGCTGGGCTCTGTTTTGGTGATGTCCATGCTGGCCAGGGCTATTCTCTTATGCTGTTTGTAGAAACCATTTTGCCTGTCTGCTGAATCTGTGCATTACTCTCTTAAGGGGTCAGTGCATCTTCCACAGGAACCCTGGTTCTGGGATTTTACTGCTTTTAACAGCAAATGTACTCCAATGCAAGCCAATACCAGGAATCCAGACCTGTCTTTAATTGTGCTAAGACAAAACAATGGATTTCATCCATTTGTGGCCTGCTAATCCTTTCATTTTTTGCAAAACAGAAGTTAGAAAAGGACTGGCTTGTGTTATAACCTAGTTGAACCTGAAGGTCCCAAACTGGGGTGGTGAGAGGACTGTTCTTTGCAAAGAGAGATCTAATAATGTACTTCTTGTTAGTCCAGACGATGAGGAAGAGGAAGATGATGACCAGGAGGAGGAGCAGAGTTCGGGTCCTCGTGTGTATATTGGAGATGTGCCATCTGTCACAGTCATCCCAAAGCTGGTGCCTCAAGTCCTCCCAGAGGAGCACGAGAGTGATGAAGGGATGAGTGATTCTGACTCAGAGGGGCCCATCCTGTACAAGGATGATGAGGATGAGGAAGAAGATGAAAGCCATAACAGTAAGGCCTTGACATTGCACCTGGCACTTTTTCTTTGCTGAACTTGTGCCTGTACAGAGATCTGCATCAAAGAGCTAGCTCATGTGGGTCTTCGAAGCAGCTGGTTCTTGGTTTTGTGATGCCCCACATCCTTTTTTGCTACTTTTGTAAAAGCTCTAGCAGTCAAACCTGTATCTCTTGAGACAGACCCGCCCCTGCAACACATACACTTTTGCTGCAAATAAACAGCTTCTGCCATCGCATCGTTCAGGTGGGATGGTGCTAGCTGAGCACGCGGGCATCGCAGAGGAACTCTAGCTCTTGCCATAGCGAGCAGCTCTTGCTAGCTCAGGAACTGATGTGCTTAGCTTGGAAAGCAGGTCTTGGGGGAGTGGGACAGCATGGTGCTTGTGGCTTATGCTGCTCTGCTTGGGTACTGCAGCTTTCAGACACATCCCAGTGCTCTTCCTCCCTGCAGGCACACTGGCTAACAAGGTGAAGAGGAAAGACACGCTAGCTATGAAGCTGGGCAACCCAGCTGCCCTGCACGAGGAAAAGATCATCTTCCCTCGCAAGAGCAAGGAGGAGTGGAATGAAATTCGGCACCAGATTGGGACGACACTGATCAGGTACAAAGAACAACAAAGGAGGATTTTGTTTGAGCCATTGGCACAACCTCGGGCAGACTAGATAGAGCTCTTGCCTCATCTGAGCAGTGCTGGAGCAGGACAAGTGTCTGGGCAACACTGCTAGGTCAGGGCTGTGGGAAACAAAGACTCAGTGTTGCCTCCCCCCTCGCTTATAACGACTGGAAGTTTTTCCTGGAGCTGAGCAATATCCCATGGCAGTCTGCTATTCCCAGACCGTAAGTGGACTGGGAGAGAAGAATCTCAAAGGATTTACTGGTGCGTTACTGCTGTATACTGTAGACGGGATATACAGGTCTGTAGATGGGATATACAGGTGTGGAGAAATGCAGCCCGAGTCCCAGTGCATTAGGTGGTGCATTGAGGTTGGGTGGTTGAAAGCCCAGACTCTGCTGTCTGCTCGAGTTCCCTGAGGTGCTGGGAAGCCATGGCAAGACTAGCCTTGCTGGTGGGCGAACAGCCGTTTGACTGGAGCAGAGTCCAAAACAGAATCTCAACAGGTGAATGAGGAGTGTGGAGACCTTCTCCAATGCACTCAAACCAAACAGTTGCATTCTTCAACCCCTACCTACCAGATAAAGTGTAACATGCTTGTTCTTTAGGCGACTGAGTCAAAGACCAACAGCAGAAGAACTGGAGCAGAGGAACATACTTCAGCGTGAGTAGTGCTGCTTTATTGGTCCTAAATATTAAAACAAAATAGTTGATACCTTATCTCTGCTTTAACATTTTACTCCAGTTGCTCAAAATAACAGTGATGATGAGTTGTGCTTTGGTTATATCAGTGTAGTAAAGCAGCTCCACTGAATTTCCTAGTGCCTTGTTGCCATCAGAAACCAGCTCTGGGTAAGATCAGGCCTTAGCAGGGCCTGGCTTTACTTCTGAGTTCGGAGAGAGAAGCTAGAGTACCATGAAATATGGTTCGAAGTATCATATGAAAATATGGAAAGTATCATATGGAAGTACTACCTATCCTCTGTCTGGCACTTTGGGGAAAATATGCGAACACCGGAGCCTGGTTAAGCACAGCAAGAACTGTTGAAAGCATTTTTGTTTTGGCTGGACTCTTATTTGTGGTCCAGACATTGCTGCATTGTAGTGCATCATCCAGGAAGGAGGGGTTCATTGTTCAGTGAGTGGTGTTTCTCTTGGCCATACCCTGCCCTGTGAAAGATTTAAACAAACAGCCTGACGAAAGGGAAATGTTAGTTCAGGAAGTTTCTATTTAAAATATTTATCTGTGCTGCTGTTCTCTTTAAGCTACTACTATAATGGCTTTGGGAGGAGCGTTTTTAAAAGCCTGTTCTCAGTTTGCAAAGTGGCTTGGATGTATTTTGGCAATATGACCATTAATCTTTAACATACCTAGATCTGGAGAGAATGACTCATTCATGGGGTGCTAAGGCCCATATTGCCATTCAGTGGGGTGTTCAGCGAGTATGGGTATCAAGTTAGTGTTCTTTGCCTACAAATAAGCGCAGGCATCCCAAAGTGAGCTTTTGGATGTTTAGATAGCTTGATACAACTGCTGTTTTTTCTCTAGTCAAATCTAGAAAGTGCTTTTCAAAATCTGTGATGCTTAAAGGAAAAAAAATTTTTTCTTTGGCAGCAAAAAATGAAGCTGACCGTCAAGCTGAGAAGCGAGAGATCAAACGCAGACTCACCAGAAAGGTACTGTGGCTTTCGTGCTGTGACTGCCATCTGGCAGAGCCGTTGGGGACGATGGTGACCACGAGCACACTGTCGGTTCCTTGCTGTGGGTGAAGTCACGGGGCTATTGCATAATTGTCCCTAGTGCCCTCCGACTGCCGTGCCTTTGGAACTCGGTCCGTCGGTGACAGTGAGATACTGCAGCCCTGTTTGGCACTGATACGTCGGAGCTGGCGTCAAGCACAACAAGCTGTATGAGAACTAAATTTGTCACCTGCCACTAGAAAAGCTGTTAATGCTGGCCTGGCTATAGTAATGTAAGAGCAGAGCACTAAAGTGGCCATGACTTCCACCTCAGGCTCACCAAAATCCATTTCCAAAATAACAGTGGTTATTTTGAAGCGGAGAAGAGCAACAGCTGTTTTTTAGCTACCAAGTCCAAGTTACTTGTTGGATGTTTAATCATGGCTACAGAAGTCTGATGTTAAAGCTGTACCAAGTGTCCTTGTAAATGGCTTGAAGCTGAAGTACCCTTTGCTCTCATATGTTGATCCCACTTATGTCAGACTTAGCTGAGAGAAGTTAACTTTGGCCGTCTGAGTTTGGAGTTTGAGCTGGGTTACTCATTGCTGGGTAGCATTTCCCAAGGGCCTGTGGATACAGAGCAAGAGCGTTGCCACTGCTGGAGCAGCGAATGGGCTGCCCTGGCTCGGGAGCATTAGGACTTGCCCTTGCCGTGGCAGTACCCAGACCCTTCGGCAACATCCTCTTCCTCTGGAACACGCTCATGGTTTTGCCCTAGCGCAGCCTTGTGATCCAGATGAGAACTGAGAGATGGATTGTAAGAGGATTTGCTTCCCTGCAGGCTGTTTCATGAGCCGGACCTAGTGGTATCTGCGACTCGGGTCCAGGGAGGGACCTGGCCTTCGTTTCACTTGGGGGTACTCAGTCCTGAGCCACTTTGCAGACAAGGTGCCAACTAACTTGTGTCCTCACTTGTGTCCAGCTTAGCCAAAGGCCTACAGTCGCAGAGCTGCAGGCCAGGAAAATCCTGAGATTTAATGAATATGTGGAAGTAACAGATGCTCAAGACTACGACCGGAGAGCAGAGAAGCCATGGACAAAGCTAACACCAGCTGACAAGGTAACCAGAAGTGTTCTGTCCCCAGGTCTGTGGTGGAGAGCTAGACTGGGGTCTTCCATGCCCCAAAAAAAAGGCTATGAGCAAAGGAGACTTGCTCTGTTCCTCTTGCTTCACCTCTTTCCCTTGACTGTGCCTCTGCCAAGCAGCAGCAGGTCCCATCTCCCACATGCTCTGTACCCAGCCCTGCTTCCCTCCACCGCAGCACGGAGTCTGAACAGGCTGTTTTCACACTCAAATGCAGCCTCTGCCTTGGCTCCCACATGACAGAGGAATACGCGGCGTGGGGTGTTGGGCAGCGGAGTGCAGGTTGTCACAGACTGGAGCAGGTCTGGGGTTGCAGGTGGCAGGGAAGATGCCCTGTTGTTACCACCCTCCAGCCGCCTGCCCAGCCCGCAGCGTAGAGGAGGGAGGCGGGTGAAACTCAGTCTCGCCTGGGAAGATGGGGAGGCTGCTGCAGTCTGGGAGCTCCTCCATCCGAAGGATCTGGGGGACTTGTCAAAACTGCCCTCGCCCTTCACTGCTGAAAGGTGGTGTGGATCGGCCCTGAGCAGGTTTGCATGCACAGCTCCTTCCTGCCCCATGCGAGCTCCCCTGGGGCGAAGAGAGAGGGTCATTGGCCTTAGCTGGAGATGAAAAGCTCTCTCCTTCGTGCAGGCTGCCATCCGGAAGGAACTGAATGAATTCAAGAGCTGTGAAATGGAAGTCCATGAGGACAGCAAGCAGTTCACACGGTGAGAATACATTACGTGCTCACTGTACACACGAACGCTCAGATTTCCTGCTGGTCTTGTTGGGAGATTTGTGTCACCAGGGTAGTGCTGAGAAAAACGAGTGGCACAATATCTGCAGATTTTATGTCCATTTCCACCTTGGAGTGTTCCTGGGTGACCTGATGTGAAGTGCTAATGGTTCTTCCCTAAACTGGGGCCCTGAAACTGTAATCTCAGAGGTGACTAGGGGCTGATTTGAGGTGTATATGAAACCAGTATCACGTTGTAGCTGGAACGTGCTCTTCTGGAGCTAGAGACATGCAGCAGAGTCCACAGCCTTGCGCATTTTGCTTTTCCCCTCAGCTTTGCCACCTGTGTTAAGCTGCTCTTTGTAGAATGTCCTGGGATCCATAGCAGATGGCAGGTGTCTGTCACAAAGCACCCTCGGTAGTTAGCTCAGGTATATCCACAAAGGAACTAATGGATTGTGGCCCAAATTATTCTTCATTTTCTTCTAAGAGTTGCCCTTTATTGGCTAAGATGAGTGTATCTGCAGAGGAGAAAAGCTTTCTGCGATGGGGTGGGATCCTATCATGTTGACAGCTTAACTGCGGGCTGAGAGTTCAGATGTTCTGATTACTCCTTTTGGCCCTCTGTCATGTTTGAGTAACTGTTTACCCCAAGTTCTAAGGATGCCACTTTTCACTGGGCTTTCAGGTACCACCGGCCATAATCTTCCAAGAGGGAGCAAGAGACTCGAGAGGACTGAACGTTCTCAGTGCCCATCTCCTGGCAATTGAGCGAGGGTGCACCTCGACTCTTCCAAGACTTGCCTTCAAAACATACCTAGAAAAGGGCTCTCGGCTGGGGAAGGGGAAATCCCGTCTGAATGTAGCATTTCACTGGAACAAACACATCTCGAGTGCCATGGGGCTGGAACTGAACACTATACCTCGCACGGCTCAGCAATACACCGCTCCGGGCACCAGCATCCCGCCTGGAGACCACGCACGTGTGAACGAACATGGCCTTCCCCGCTCCTTGTCCGAGCGAGCCGGGCCCGGGTCTCAGCTCTGTATACTCCTTAGGAGTGGAAACTTGCTAATTTTCCTCCTCCTTACCCAGGGGAGGAAAGAAACCCGGCAGCTCTGGTGTTGGAGAGCTGAGGAGCGGAGAAGCGGCTGTGCCGGGAAGCGCGTGTGTATATTAGCTGTGTACAGAAACCCTGCACAGGTGCTGACCTGGCGGACAACTGACATGTGACTGGTTTTTTGGTTTTTTGGGGGGGTTTTGCTTGCGTCTCCATAATGTATTTTATGTCCTGAATCACTACTGACCAACGGTTTGTTGTCCTGGAAGGGAATTGTATGGATATTAACATATGCTGCATCTTTTGTTTAAAAAAAAACAAACAAAAAAACAAAAACACAACACACTTTTTTAAATGTATAAAACATTCCCTCCCCTTCCCTCTCTCTCACTTGCTCTGACATTAATGGATCTTGTCTTGAAATATTTAGGCTTGTTTAACAAATTGCAGAACCAGGAAATGACTGTTGCCTTTTAAAACCTTTTTTAATTTGGGGAA
>VZSV01000077.1:487066-501653 GCA_013398735.1 Nothocercus julius
TCGGCGGCGGGGAAGCGACTCGGGCCCTGCCGCGCACCCGGCAGGCGGAGCCCGAGCGGGGGAAACGCCGCCCTCGTAGCCCCGGAGCACGAGCGTTTCTGGCCTCTCTGTCCGTCTGCAGCCCCATTCCCGATTGCCGGTCCAGCTGTGCCGAGAAGGGTGAAAGCAGCGGAGAGCAAAGCTAAAGAGCACAGGGCTAGTGCCGGGTCAGAAGGAATGAAACCAATTCGTTTTTGGTGCAATGTCAATTCTGAAATTGTGAATTAAAAAATAATGTTTTTCCCTGCTCTTTGGCAATATCTACACAAAGGTACCCACAGCAGCACCTGGGACGTGGCAGTGCATCCCGGGGCTCGCTGGCTAGTTCGGGTTCTGCAGCAGCTGGACAGCAGCAACCCAGGGCTGCCCTCCCGCCGCGCCACAAACCCACCCTCTTCTAGTGTGCACAGCGATTTTTGGTTAAGGAACTGGTCGTCTTTAATTAGGTTCAGGCATTTCTATGGCTGCAACATGACAATATGTCCTTGAGAATGTGCACTGGACTGCAGTGCAAAAAATGTATAACTAACACAGAGACTTTAGGTGTTTTAATTCCATTAGGCTGGCTGAAAATGAAGATTTGATTTACAAAAATGACTTTCAATCTTTTTTTTTGTTATAACTATTCAAAGGTCCCTAAGCAGCAGCTTTCAGGCAGTAACTGTGATCGCTGTGGGGGTTCTCGCACTCTCTCAGGCTGGTAACAGTGGGTGAAAGCGTCATGGCTTGGTATAGGAAATGACAGCATCTTGGACTGGTAGCAGCTGGATTTTCTCCATCCATGCACCCTCTACTCTCTCCAGCTGCCAAGCACTATCTTTATTAAAATTACTTAAATCCTTAAAAATAGCATAGCCTTTGCTGCGTGTCTGTTAAATTCTCTGCCAAATGTCTGCCTCTGCTCGTTGAGTTAAGGGAGACTTCCACCTTGTCCTTCTGAGTCATCTTAAATTTAAACAATCTTTTTGTGATGAAAGTAGAATTGGAAGTACTGAACATAAAGAACATGTGTCAATTCTTTAGATCTAAAATTAAGCAAAACTGGCCAGGAGCCTGGCTGGTTCTTTTCATGTGTCTGAAATCTCTTGGTTGCTCCTCACTGTTGACCTCATGAATTACAATGACAAGATGGAATTCCCTGCATCTTCTAACAAACCTAACTCCTATTTGTTGAATGTTGCAGTTTGGGAGTGATTCTTTCTGGTGTTTGTCTTGGCTTTGTGTAAACTTGTTCAGAATGAAGTGTGATTAGTGTTGTCACTTAACTCTGATGTTGTCTCTTTTCCCTTCCTTTCTGCCTGCCTGCTGCTTTCATTCTGTAGTATTGGTATTTGCCATTCATTTCACCTTCTGCATCTATGCATCTCATGGTAGGTGATAGGCTTTTAATCTGAGATCAGACTTTCTGTAATGTTTCTAATTGCTCAAATTGAAAGCAGAAGTAAAAAACTGCATTAAAGTGGCTTATTTGCCCCTGAACACACTTTCTTCAGGTGCTCTGAAAATCTAAAGTTCCATTTGTTGTGCCTTTAGGAAGCACAGTCTGCAGAATGCAGTTTGAGCCAGAGGCCCTTTCACCTCTCGGGCACTGGTTGAAATGAATTCAGGTCCCTGGTAACTGCAAGTTGTTGCCATCCAAGAATTATTCGGTAGCGTACGTGAAGTGACCTGGAGGTGTCATTCCAGTTCTCTTGGGAAGTGCTGATAGTGGCAGAAAGGTGCTAAGAAACAGCTCAGGAGAGGAGCTGGGAGAGGCTGCAGGGTGTGAGCAGCCTCCTGGCCGCCTCCTTGGGCCCAGTTCCGTACCTGGGAATGGGAAGCGCTGTGTGTATGGGGAGAGGGAGGGAATGGACTCACTTGTTCCTAATCGAAGGAGGTTCTTTTCAAATGAGATTGAAGTTGCCTTGCCAAAAATATGAACTGGCATCTCTGCTTTTTAAGCAGCAAATTCCTTTGAGGCACCAGCTTTCTGTTCCCCCATTCCAGGCCAGCTGAAGCAGCACTGGACACAGGCACGGGAATTCTCAGTTTTGTTTTGTTTTTCTGGTTTGTACTAAAATTTTCTGTCCAGAACTCAGAGCTCTTCACGCTGACATACGGAGCTCTGGTCACCCAGCTGTGCAAGGACTACGAGAATGATGAGGATGTCAACAAGCAGCTTGACAAGATGTGAGTAGATCTGCTGTCTTTTAGGTGCTCTGAAAACTTGCAGACTGAGTTTTATTTAATGTTGATATTTCCCAGACTTATTGCTTTTCTGCATTATCTTTCTGTATAAATGTTGATTGTCTTTCTAAAGCGGCGCAGTTCTCATTCTGTAGCTTATTGCTGTCTGGTACGTTGGCAGGGGTTACAACATAGGGGTTCGGCTAATAGAAGACTTTCTGGCCCGGTCCAACGTGGGAAGATGCCACGATTTCCGTGAAACTGCAGATGTTATTGCAAAGGTAATTGCCAAAGCCCAGTTTTGCCAGATTCGTAGCACTGGTTACATTTGAGTGGCAGTTTGAGCCTCATCTGGAGTTCCTCCTATGTCCGCAATTCTAACTGCAGAGATGTCTGTGGGCATCTTTCCTTGAGGAGGACCTTCCATGTTAGTTGGTTTTGCTTCTGATAAAAGAGTATTTGGGGGTGGAAAAGAGATTTTGGGGAGAAAAAAAAAAAAAGAGGTCTGTGACTTTTGCTGACTGGTGGAAATTGGGAGAAAGGAGTGATGTTTTCAAAACCTTTAGCTTTTTTTTTTTTTTTGACAAAGCTCAAAGTAATACTGTGACTTCATGGGTCACGTTCCTGTTCATACTCTGTTTAACATAACAGATAGCATTTAAAATGTATTTGGGCATCACTCCAAGCATCACCAACTGGAGTCCAGGAGGTGATGAATTCTCCCTGATTTTGGAAAATAACCCCTTGGTGGACTTCGTCGAGCTCCCTGACAACCACTCGACTCTCATCTATTCCAACCTGTTGTGCGGAGTGCTGCGAGGAGCCCTGGAGATGGTAAGCCACCGACTCTCTTTTTTTGCGACAGAGAGGCCATAGAAATCTTGACTGTGAAGATACATTTATGAGTAACCAAGATACCAGCAGATACTTCAGCATCTGGTCTGTCTGTGTGACTGACGGGTTTGTTTTGGACTTGAAATACATAGCAAGGAAAGAGCAGAAAGGGAGGGTGCTTTGTTGCTGTCACTCCCTTGCTGCAGCTCCCAGCCTCGATAGTCTTGTTTAGCTGAACTTTTCGAGAAAATACACAGAGCAGCAGGACACGTAGCCCTGAGTGAGAGGATTAGCTGGGGTCTTTGAAGGGAGTCCCAGCTACGCCATAGGAGGCACCTTGCCCAGGCAGGACGCCCACTGTGCCATCAGTAACGTCTGCGGGAGATGTGATCTTGAAGACTACCGAGGGCTCCTCTGGAGCTGTGCATCGCATGGCATGTCCTGCGAGTGGTTCATGAGCAGAGGGCTTCTAGGGAGGCTGCTCTTACAATGGAATAACAGCTCTTCCCACTTCCACCCTAGGTTCAGATGGCTGTGGATGTAAAATTCGTGCAGGACACACTGAAAGGGGACAGCGTCACAGAAATAAGAATGAAGTTTATCAGGCGGATTGAAGACAATCTCCCAGCTGGTGAAGAGTGAATTGCAGCCCGGTCTTGCTTTGGGGCTGGAGGGGACCAGCTGGCTGTTAGCTTTCATCGCAGATCTGTAGGGAAATAGTGCCCCTGTACACTCAGACTGACTCACGGACTGTTTAAGATGTTATATTCTTCTACTCTTACTTCCATCTTCCATAGAAGACAATTGTTTGGTTGTTGTTTATTTCACAGGTTCATTCTGAAGCTTTTTCATAAGGTGATGTCTTTTTCATGTCCTCCCCTGGAGATTCTTTCTATGCTATTTCTTATTGTGAGATTTGGTTCTGCTCAAACTCTAAAACAGTCTGTTCAAATCTGATCACCAGAATTGGAGATACATATGAGTGCCCACTGAGTTTGTTAAATGCTGTTAAAAAAAGAGGTTGCTGAAATGAACTCTGACATAAGCGCATATTATTTCTGTAGACCAAACTGGCTTCCTGTAACTGATTCTGAAGTTACTAGTAAAGTGCAAACTTGATCCTAAGGGGTGATTAGCAGAGCTGTTTCAGTGTTTGGCTTCTTCTCTCAGAGGGCAATGACAAGAGGTCTCTGCTGCCTGGGTGCTTCTACCACTTTCCTTTCCTCCAGGAGTGGTTCTGAAAGCAGCCTCAGCAATCCCTTCTCCACTGGGATGTTTGTGCTTTGGTTTCCTCATTCTCCTCTCAGAAGGGATAGCCAGTAAATTGTATGGGGAAAGCACTAAATATTGTAAATGGTGGGTTAAATGCATTTCAGCAGATAGAGTCTCTTCTTAAATTCTGCACAATGCAAAGGTGATGCCAGGATATAGTCTCACATACATGTTTAGGCTGAGCTACAATTTTCTGTGTTATTTGAATTGACAAGATAGAGCAGTCTGTAATTCCTGCTGTTGTATAGAGTAACTAAGTGCACAAAGTAATATTGTATCTCAGAACCCAAGAAATTGTCCTTTTCTTTTGCCACCCGTTTCAGCCAGAAACTGCAGTCAGACATTTATTTCTTTAGTCACTTTACACAGCATGGAGGCACAAATCCACGGGGATAACTGGAGCCTGCAGTGCGACGCGCCCACCGGCTGCCATGGGCACTCGTGGCTTGGACGTCTTTGTAGGTTTATGCCCGAGTGTGAGGTGCAAGAGAGAAGGTGCTGACGTTTGTGCCGTACGTATTGGCAAGAATGAGGGTACCGAGCGCTTGTGTTTCTCCAAAATCTCCCCTCCAGTAAGTTCCTTCCTGAAAAGGCCCAAAGAATTCACCCTGCTTTAGGCCAGTCTGAGGCTGCGTTTGGGGCAAAGGTTGTCCCTTGTCCTCAGAGGGGCTCAGGCTGAGGTGATGACCTGAACTCTCCCGTCTGAGCCCGTTTCGCTAGGGGAGTTTTGACTAGGTTGTGAAAGGCTGGAAACCTCTGTACTCTGACCGTTCTCATTAGTCCACCTGCTAGTAATTTATGTTTGCCAGGGAATCCAGGTTATTTTCTTAAATCAGCCAGACTCTGGGTGGCTCAGTCCGTGTTTATTTCCCCAGTGAATCTCCTTGGGCTTTACTGTGATCCGTTTGTCCTGTAAAGGGGCTGTGAGTCACTTTAAAAGTGGCCAGAGAATTACACCAAGAAGCAGCTGTGGCTAATTATGCTTTGGAGGTAGAGGTGCTCTGTGGTCCCCTTGCAAAGGTGCAAAAAGACGGGTTGTTTCTCAGCATTGATCATTATAAGTCATTTTAAGGATGCATTTTGAAAGCAGTTACATTAAAAGAAATCCCAGCGTTGACTCTTTGGTTCCCTTTCCTGCTGGAGCAGCGCGTGCCGGGGCGGGAGGAGCGGGTTTGCCCCGCTTTGGCTGGCAGGGTGGCGGGAGCGCGGCACCGGGAACGTCCGAGCTGCCCAAGGAAACCGCCCGACGCGCAGCGCGGAGGGACGGCGGCTGCAGGCGGCGGCGCCGGGGAGCCGGACAGTCGCACGGGCTTGTTTGAGTACTGCCCTTTTCCTGCCCGCTGAACGTCCCCGCGTGTGCAGCAGCAGCGACTCGACACCCAGGTGCTGGAGGCAGAGGCAAGGGCTGGAAACCGCTGCTGTGTGGGAGGAGCTCAGCTCTCCACTTCCCTTTCCGTGCGCATGGACAGGCGGGCGAAGCTGCGCTGCTGGAACCTGCTGCTCGGCCTCCTCTTCGCCAGGGCCCCCCAGCTGCGCTCGGCCTCCCTGCCTTGCAGCCTGCGGGCGCTGACGCGATGCAGCTGTGCTGGGCTCGCCTGCCCCCGGGCCGGCCGTGCCCACCTTTCGTTTCCCACACCTGATCTCCATTAGCGAGCGCAGCTAAGGGTCTAAAGCCGGGTACAGGCGCGCGTGGCCTGTGCCCGTGGTCGGCGTAGCGCCTCGTACAGCACTGCAGTCCCCGGTCCAAGGCAAACACCAAATGCCAGGTCCCCGGCGCGTTCCCCCTGCAGACTAGGGGAGCTGTGAGCAGCCCCGTGGCCGCGCAGAGCCTGCGCCGGCCTCCTGCCCGCAGCCGGGCACGCCTGCGCTTGAAGCCCCCGCTTGGATTTTTGCAGCCCTGGGCACTGCAGGTCTGCAGGAAGGAGGGGACCTGCCTTGAGCCACGCGCGGAGGCGATGACAGCATGGGACGAGCCCGGGTGGGTGCCCTGGAGCGGCGCCGGCGCGGAGCAGCCGGAGGCCGCGGCAGCGAGAGCTGCTCCCGGCGCCGGCGCTGCCCGGGGCTGCGGTGCCGGCAGAGGGTGCTGAGAGCTCGGCCAGCGCCGTCTCCTGCAGCCCCCGCAGCCGCTCTGGCCGCTGCCGGCCCGGCCCTCGTTGGAGGCAGCCGGTGTCGCGGGGGGCCGAGCGGCTGCGCCCGCCGCCCACGTCCCCGTCCCGGCAGGAGGAGCCGCGACTGGGACCGTCTCCTGCTGCCTCCTGCTCTGACCCGCATCCCAGGCGCTGGTTCCGGTGCCGTAGCGCGTGGGATGCAGCACGCGGAGGCGTGAGGATCTGCCGAGCCGTGGGGGCGCAGGGGCTCCAACCCAGCGCGTGTCGGTCCCTCTGCCCGGCAGCCACGCAGGCTGGGGTGATGCATCGTGCCGGGGTGACGCATCGTGCCGAGGTTCCGTCCCCGCGCTGCGCCCCGCTCTGCGTGCCCACGCTGTGCCCGCCAGCCCCGAGGAAGAGGGAGGCGGCACCAGCATTAGTAACACGGCTGCTTTTCTCCTTGGCAGCAGCCCGCGAGCATCACGTGGCGCCGCACGGCCCGCAGCAAGAACCAGGTCTGGCCAGCCAGAACGGCCCCGGGGAGCCTTGAAACGCACCCAGCATCTCCTGAGATAACCCCTGGGCAGCCGCCGTCCCAGGGTCTGCGTCGCGTCCCGCTCGCGTTGCGGCCAGGATGGAGCCGTTGTGCGGGCGAGCGCCGGCGCGGGGCAGTCCCTGCGCCTCCCGCTCCCACCCCGAGGGGCTGCAGAGCTCGCAGCAATTTGCTGGGGCGACTGGGTCAAAAACAGCCCAGACCCTCTGGAAGAACAAAAAGCAAAAATTGCATTAAGTAAATTAAAACTGTCTACTACCAAGTAGCTCATTGTAGACGAGGGAGAATATGCAAAAAGCTCTGTTTGAAACCTACTAAATATTACCATGTGCTGTTTATAGGAAACAAATGGGGAAAGGCATGCTGCATCAATAAAAGCCTGAGCATGGTTGGAGTTGGACTGAAGCCTTTCCACGGCTCTAGGTTATTGAATACCCTCCACTTTCATGTAGTGCCAGGCCTGACCCCTGGACACATACCAGGGAGGGGAAAGTCGACTTGTGGGAATAATAGACATTCCTGACGAACAATTTAACCTGGCAGGAAAAGAGGCAACTTTCGGCTTTTCATGTCTCCGTGTGATATTAAAGATGACAACAGCGACGTGGAGACAAGCGAGGGGGAGCGGGGCGGGGGAACGGGAGCGCGGCGGAGGAATGGGAGCGCGGCGGAAGGCTGGCGGTGCCGCCGGGCGTCCGGCGCTCCGGCCCCACGAGGACGCGCGCGGCTGCTCCCCGGCTCCCGGGGCAGCGCCGGCGGTCGCGGCGCCCGTCCCGTGCCGGTGCGAAGTCCCGGCCGCAGCGCAGGCGCCGGGCCCTGCTCCGGGAGGGAGGCGCTTCCGGAGCCGTGTCCTCACGGCAGGGGCAGCTCCCACAGCTTTCAGCCAGATGTGCGGCGCGGGGCCGGGACCCGCGCGTGCTTTGTGCTGTGAGCGCCTTTCTGCTCCCCGCTCCAGCACCAAACACACAAAAAAACAAACAAGGAGAAAAATCTGTGGTTGGCGGCATCATCCCCATTGCCCACAGGCAGCCCAGTCCCCTCCGATGGCAGGGAGCCGCCACCTCCGTCCCCGTGGTCCGCGAGACCCCGTGCATCCTCCCAGCCGTGAGCAAGACAGTGGCAATAGGCGCTTGTGGAGCGATATTGTCCCACTTGGACTCATTTCTCCCGTTTATTTTCTCCCGCAGGATTTATTGTGCATTTTGACCTCCCTGCCTGGGCTCTCAAGTGTTTCAGAGCACAACGGGCTGGGCTCCCTGGCACCGCGCGGTGTCCCGTGACTCAGCGGCTCCCACCCCTCGAGCCAGGGAACGGAGGTGCTGCTGGGAAGGTCATCCCGGCTCCTGCGCGCCGCTCTCCCGCAGCTTCATCCAGGGACCCGTTTTATGCTTATGCAAAAATCCACTTGAAAAGACATGTTGCTTTTCCACAAGAGCTGCTGCTGCGAATCCAAGCGGAAAGCGGCAACGTTTCTTCTCCAAAAGCCTCCTTGAGCTCCGCAAGGCAGGAACGATCCCGCTCGTCGGTTCCAGGTTGGGTTCGCAGTTCTCTTCCTCCTCTCCGCTGGGTGGAACCGTCGCTGCCTCGGGGCTGCCCCGCAGCTGGGCCAGGTCCAGCACCGCAGGAGCCCACGGGGTTAAATTCAAACACCCTTTGCAGCTCCTCAGCAGAGCATCCAACGCCAGTCACCTCCGAGCCACGTTGTCCTGCACCGTGAGCTCCTCCCGGCACCCCAGGGCTCCCAGACACCAGTCCCTTCGCACCACGATCTCTCCCTGCTGTTTTTCAGCTCTTACTGTTTTTCTGGCTTTTATCCTCTCAGCTGCCGCAGCAAAGGCGAAAGGGCTGCAGGAGGTTTCCAAGCGGCTCCTTCCACACCGCTGCAGGCCCAGCCGTCCCTGCTGCTCCTTAACTCAATTCACTGCTATTCAACACAAAATCCTAATCACCAATTTGGCTATTGAGAAACACAATCAAAAACTCAGCGAACACCTTTTCCAGGCTCACCCTAAGCCAAACCCCTCCCTGCCCTTCCCTAGTTCCAGCTGCCCACGGTTCCGCCGCAGGCCACACTCGGCCCATTGCGGTTGCTTGGCCAGGGGATGCTCCTGGGCACAGCTGCAGCGGGAGCGCTCGGAGCGTCGCTCTCCGCACGGCGCAGCTCATGCCAGGCTGTGGCAGCTCCGGGCAGGGACACGAGGGACACCGGGAGAAGCGCAGGCGCCCGCCAGCCCCGCTCTCCGCTCACTGCCCTTACGGTTCCACCGCTCTCATTTTCTCCTCCTCCCCGGGCAGCTAAACCCCAGTAATTAAAACCACGGCCGCTATTGTCCTAGCGGTGTGGAGGGCCCTGCCCTCCTGCAAGCGGCCGCCTGCACGGAGCAGGTTCACCCGGTCCCGCCGTCCCGTGCAGGTGCCGGGGGAAGGTCCAGGTTCACCCGCCCATCTCCAGCGCCCAGCGGAGCCGGGAGCTACCGGTGCGGAGCAGACTTGGCCCGCGCTGCTGCCGCCTTGAGCTGCGGGCTAGGAAAAGGAGAGACAGGCGTTTTGATGAGAAATGTTTGTTTTCTTTTAAAATAGTTCTAATTGTGGCTTTCTCGGGAGGGAGCTGCAAGGGGCCGCGTCTCCCCGCGCCGCCGCACACAGGGCTCCTGCTTTTCCGGAGGCTGCCGGACCAGGCCACCCCCTTCCCAGAGGGAGCAAAGCCCCAGATGCTCCCGGGATCCCAGGCTCCTCCACGCGTCATGCGCAACCAGCCGGACCACAGGACTCACACAGGGAAAGCGCCTGCCAGAACAGCGTCTCTTTCCAACAGGAAAATCCTGGGTTTGTTTTAATTAAAGCTAGAGCCGACAGTCTGAAGAAGCTGCCAGGCCGGTTCCATCCTGGGCCATGGCCTTGCCCCTCTCTCCCACGGCCTGGCCAGGAGCATTCCTAGGGATGCAGCGGCTGCCACTGCCTTGTCCCGACCCCAGCCCAGGGATCCCATCCCCATAGAGGCGGCAGGGCCCGTCCTGGGCTCCTGCATCTTCCCCAGCCCTCAGCCTCCTCCTGCCGCGCTTTCCGCATCCCTCAGCCTCCCGCATCCCTCAGCCTCCTCCTGCCGCGCTTTCCGCATCCCTCAGCCTCCCGCATCCCTCAGCCTCCTCCTGCCGCGCTTTCCGCATCCCCCAGCCTCCCGCATCCCTCAGCCTCCTCCTGCCGCGCTTTCCGCATCCCTCAGCCTCCCGCATCCCCCCATCCTGCTGCCCCAGGCACCGGCACCCCCAGCATCACCCTTTGCCCATGGGGTGCCCGGAGTCGCCGCGGGCGTCGGAGCGCAGAGCGTTAACCAGGGCGGCCGGGAGGAGGCTCGGAGGCACTGGAATGAGGAAGCTGCGGAGCGGGTACCCCGTAGTGGAAAGGGCTTGGCAAGGGCAGTGGAAAAGGGAGGCCTAGCGCAGCGCGGCAGGCTGGGCTCGCTCCGAGCGCCGCGCCGCAGCTAAGCCTTCAAGCCTGCCATTGTTCTCCCCTAATTATTCCCACTCCGCGTCTTACACCCCATAACTCAGGGAAGCTGAGTAATGGAAGAAACAACAGCAATTTTAATCTCTCAGTACCGGTGGTCTCCACCAGAAAAATGCTTTCAAGCGCTCTGCGGTCGCGACTTCCTCGGCTCGGTGGGCAGCGCAGGGGGAGGAGAGCCCCGAACACCCTCCGGGGGTTACGCAGAGCGGGGCCGGGAGGGGAGGGGACGGCGGCCGGGCGCACGGAGCGGGGATGCGGCGAGAGGAGCCAGCGCGTCCCAGAGGGCAGCGCAGCGGCACCCGCGGCCCCACCACATTTTCTCCCCCTTCGGCTAAACCGTGGAGAGGAGAGCGCCAGGTGCCAGTTTGGGGCTGCAACCCTCCTTTCCTTAAGGACACCTGGCTTTCAACACCCCAGCCTCTCCAGAAACACTCTCATTACCAACAAAAGCCACTGGTGGATCATTTCCCCACCCCAACCTGCACCACGGAGGCTCCTCCATCCGCAAGGGACGACGCCAGCACAAGCGGGAACTGCTTGGGGATCCTGGCCACAAGCAGCCCAGCATCCTTCTTGCTGCACCTTTGCATGCAAAAAACACAAGACGACACTGCAACCTGCATGCCAGGGTCACCAGCAGCCTGGGGACGGGGAGGACGGGGCAGTACCCGCCTGGATGCAGTGGGAGATGCAGCACCACGTGCAGGGGCCCGATACCATCCCTGGCTTTGAGCCTCCCTTCCTCCTCCAGCTCCGATTCGCAGCCCTGGCTTCCTGCAGACACGGCAACCAACCTGCAATAAATCAGAACCTATTTCCCTCCTTTTTGACATTTCTGTGCTAGCAGAGTCAGGGCCAAGCAAAGAAATGGCCGAGCAGCCACTCGCGGCACACGGGACCCGGCCGTAGGGCCGCAGCGACGCGCTTGCACCGGGGCGAGCGCCTCCAGGGCACAGCGCTTGGCGCCACTTCTAAGCAGCTCATTTACAGCTTTGCTGCGGAGCGTGTAGCGGGCAGTCAGATTTAGCGGTATTTGGCTACAGACCATGTCCTAGCCCTGGACGTGGCTTGGGGCAGTGGCTCCGGCACGTGGCTGCCAGCGCCAGCCTGTCCCGGAGCTGCACGAGGGACTGGGAGGCCCTGGGCACAGAGCTCCCTTGCTCCAGCAGGGCGCATCCCTATGGCTCCACGGAGCATCCCGGGCTGCCCGGCGCCGCGGCCGCCCCGCACGGGCGAGCGGGACCCACGCGGTCACGCCTCCGGTGGGGCACGAGCCGCCGCTGTGTGGTCCGCAGCCATCTGGAGGTACTTACAGCAATACTGCAGCAGTCGCAAAAAGAGCAAAAATCGTCAGGCCAACCTTAATTCCCATTGCATTTTTTGCATTTTTGAGGACTCGCAGTTAAAACCTGCGGGGAGGGGACGTCGCAGGGGCACCCCGCGAACACTCCGCTTGGGCCTGATGGGCTCGACCTGGAGCAGAGGCCAAGGGACCCCAGCAGAAACGAGGGGTCAGGGGACTGCACTGGCAGCAGGAGCAGCCTCTGCTCCGGGTCGAGGGGCACAAGGATCCAAGGGGTCCCCGTGCCCAGGGCCATGGCAGCCCCCGGGAGCACAGGGCAGCAGTGCTGCTCAGTTTGCCATGGCAGGTGCACGGAGTCACCCCCAGGAGTGCCCATGTGTCACGGGAGGCTCAAGTGCAGCCTCAGCTGGGCTGGGCAGCCCAGTGCATCCCACAGAGCGGCACCGGCCGCGGCCCAGCTGCCAATCCAGCCCACCTGGCTCACACGCTGCTCCAGGCGGCCCCAATCCAGGCAAGCCGGCAGGCTCCGTGCGCTCTTATCGTAGCAGCGGATCAAGGGAGAGACCCTGTCCACGCCATCCCCCGCCCCGCCGGCAGCGGCTGCAGAGTCTCCGTGTTGACTTTGGGCCGGGATGAAAGCCGAGCTCCGGAGCGGCTCCGCTGCGGGGCCGGCGGCAGCAGCTGCACCTGGGGGGTCCCCGGTGCGCTCGGTGCCGCTGCCCACGGGAACCTACCTGCGGGTGCAAGGAAGACCCCGGGCAGCACAAGGTCCCCAGAGCCACCCCAGCCGCGAGGACACGGCGGCAGAGCCGAGGATGCGACACCCTCAACCCTGACCCAGCAGCTCCCACACAAGAAGGGCAGGGTGGGAACCCGGCTCCTTATATAGGGCAGCGGGTGCAGCTGCTCCTGCACCTGGGAGCCGCGGCAGCCCCAGGTGCGCATCCCGCCCGCGGTGCCCCGGGCGCGCCGAGGGTTAACGGGGCGCCCGCGTGCCCGGTGCGCGCCGCCGCGGCAGGACCAGGAATGCGGTGGCCGCATCAATGCGGCCATTGTCCGTGCGCGGGCTGGGCTGGCCCGCGCCGCGCGCCCCGGCACTCCCCGGCCCGCCACATTCCTCGGCACGCAGCCTCCTAGCAACTGGCATTCCCGGGCCGGCGGCGGGGGCACGGAGCAAGGCCGTGTCCCGCAGAGCCGAGGGCGATGCTCCGAGCGGCACGCGGTGACCCGGCTCCACGGCGGTGCCGGCTCGGGAATGCAGCCCGTGGGCCGCGCTGCCCAGGCGCCTCCGGCATTGCCCAGAACGGGGCTCCCCCGGCGCTGTCGGGAAGGGCCCTGGCTGTTTTACAGCTCGGATGACAAATGACTTCCGAGCGCCTCCGCGCCGGCCGGCAGAGCCACGTGCCGGGCTGCTCTCCCTGGCTCTGCCCGGCGCAGGCTGGGCACGGCTGCAGGGAGGGCAACGGGAGCCGCAGGGCATCCCGCCCATGGTGCGGGCAGCTCCGCCTGGGAATGGCCCTGGCACGCGGTCCCCGTGCCCCAGCACGGCCATGGCCCCTCATCCTGGGCACCCGGAGCCGCGGCGCTCCCCTGGGGCTCGCACACCCCCTCTTCCGCAGCTCACCGCGTGCCCCCTTCGGCCGCAGCCACTTCCCGTGCGGATGCTCCCAGCCCGTCCTGCATCCCAGCACTGCCAAGGGAGCTGCCATGCGCAGTGCAGCCGCCCAGGCCCCAGCCAGCACCCCGGACCAGGCGGGCAGTGCGCCCAGCACACGCTGGATTTGCGGGGTGCCGACGTGCACGGCGTTACGGCCCTGCTGCCCGTGAATGGGGACGGCGGCGCGGGAGGCGTCGGAGCAAACGGGCTGGGAGTGGTGCCGCATTCTCTGTGCCCGGACGAGGCGGCGCAGCGGAGCAGCTCTGCACGGGGGCAGCCGCGATGCTCCCCGTGCCCCTGCCCGGGCTGGCGCAGGCCGCTGCTGGGTGCATGGCGCTGGGGCAGGCGGCAGGGCGCACCGCGCCGGGGGCGCGGACAGGGCACCACACCGACACTGCACCGAGGCTTGGCGGCTCCGAGCGCTCGTGCGTCGCCCGCGGGCACCGGCTGCTCCGTCCGCGGCAGGGGGGACACTCAGCCCCAGCCCCCTGCACCCCCCAAGGGCTGGCGGCTCCCGGCACCCACCTGGGCAGCCCCGCGGAGCGTGGAGCCTTGGAGACGGAAGGTGAGTGCACATTTTCCATGCGAACGTATAGAGGAGGGGAGCGGGCTGCCAAAGTAAATACAACCCTTCCCTTCCCAAAAATGTCCTCCAGGAATTGTAAAGGATCCTGGAGCAGCAGCTCTGCTCGGCCCTTTCCCGCGTCACTGGGGCAAGAGCCTAACCGGGTTCCCTGCAAAGCCGCCGCGCTGGGAGCGCTGCTTCCATGACAGGCACGAGCGGAGCCCTGTGCGCCCTGGGCCGAGCGGAGCAGAGCGGAGCGGCACCCTGCAAGGGGCTGCACGGGCGCCCGGGACCACGGAGCCTCCCGGCCAGGTGCCGTCTGCCCCGGGCTGCCCACGGCCGGGCGCTGCCGCCGGGCACACTTGCTCTGCTGATCCCTCCTGGCTCATTTAAGTGACTTTGGAAAATGGGATTTTGGCTCTTAAATCGTTCAGGGGCTTTTGAAAATTCAACTCTAAATACTTTCCGAAGTGCATTTGTATGAAGTAATTCTCTCCAACCTCCCACAGCGGTAGTCAGATTGCATTTAATCCATCACTGAATGTTCCCGAAGGCTGGGATCTGGCACTGCGCTGCACACGGAGCCGCGGCCGCCTCGCGCCGC
>VZSV01000077.1:503003-515147 GCA_013398735.1 Nothocercus julius
AAAAGGAAGCAGCCGGAGCGCAGCCCAGCTCGCGAGCGCCTTCCTCCTCCCGCGCGCTCCCGCACGGCCGCGCCGCGCTCCCCCCTCTGCCGCTGCCTCCCGCCAAGGTAGAGCGCCGGGAGCCAGAGCCGCCGCGCGACTCCGGCTCGGCCGCTCCGTCCCGCTCCGCGCGCCTGAGCGCGCTTCGGCCAAGGTAAGCGCTGCTCCGCTGCCCTTCACCTGGCGCCTCCCGCCCGCTGCGTTACACTCGCAGCGGGGAAATCTGCCTGGTTTCGCGGTCACAAGATTCTGTAATTCCCAGGATTTTCCCCAGGAGGAGGGAATATTGCAGAGACTCGTCCAAACTTCGCTCCAGGCGAGAGCTTTCCCCACACTCTTCTCTTTATTCCTTTTTCCCTTTTCTCATCTCCTGTTTTCCCTCAACCCACTTTAATCTCTGGCCTCTTCTAACAAGTCGTGTCCAAAGGGTTTGAGATGCCCCAACTCTTAATAAGAACCAAACGGGACAGGGATGGGGCTGGTTCGCAGCCCGGACCCTTCTTGCTGCCACTGCAGAATGTGCTTGGGAGAGCCAGGCTGCTGGGGGAAGCGTGCGGGAGCGCCGGAGCATCCGCACGGAGCCGCGTGGCTCCGCACATGCCCGGGGAAATACAAGGTGCTGATTTTATTTGCCTTTATTTAAGAGCCCTGCTGTTAATTGGCTCCTGAAGCAGCAAGTCCCCCGCTCTGAGTGTTCCCGGAGCGCCGCGAGCGGTGCCCCCACACACTAGCCCCAGGCTAAGCAATAACCTCCGTGAGACATTGCTCATCTATGGGCAGCTTTGCTATAGGGAACATGTTTAATAAATCATAAGGCCGGCGAATTCCTGGGATTTTTATTGCTTCTGTAAAAATGCAGTTTTGATCTCTCTGAGAGGGACACTGGGAAACAAAGCGGCTCTTTCCAGCAGCGGGATCCTGCGGCGCCGGGACGGGCGCTGCCACCCGGCTCCAGCCCAGCCGCCGTCTAAACTGTTTTTCCTCTTCATCCCTTTACTGGGGCAGAGGAAGAAGTGGAAACAAAACTGCTCTAAAACAGGGGATTCCTACAGGAGGAACCGCCCGCTGTGCTCAGGCAGCCGGCCGTGCTCAGCTCATTGCACCCAGGCAGTTTTCCCTGCTTGGAGCAGGATGCGTTTTCTATCCCAATGGGGTGGTACCCAAAGGGTGCGTTGCGATTCCAACCCGAGTGCAGGCAGGAGCTCACGGGGCTTTGGAAAAGGCCGGGTGCCACGTCCGGGAGGGGGTAGCAGGCACCCGGAGCTCTGCACGGGCTCCAGAGTGGCTCTCATCCAGTCTCTCCTTCCCAGTCCTGCCTCGGCTTTGGGTCCCGCCAGGCCGGGACCAGGAGCGCTCAGTCCTGCAGTGGTTCCTATAATATCCCGCTGGGACAGAAGGCCGCAGCCTTGTCCTCCCAGGCGCTGGTTTGGGAGGAGCTGGGTGCTCTCCAGCTCCTGTGCTGGGCTCGGCCATGCAGCGGGACCCGGGAGGAGGAGGACGGGCCGGGGGCTGCCCTGGGAGCTGCTCCATCCCAGGGACGGCCGCTTGGTGGGTGCATCCGGCTCGCTGGCTTCCAGGGGTGTCCACAGGTTTTTCCTGGGAATGCTGCGAAAGCACTTGGATGTAGAGCCCTGTGCCGCCGCGGGGGTCTGCGAGGCGCGTGATGAAAGCGCGTCCCCGGGACCCGTCCGCCGCGCGGCGCCGCGTCCCCGGCCGCGCGTCCCGTTTCCTGCACGTCGGGGAAGGCCGCCTGCAAAACGCATTAGGCGCACGGCGAGGGCGCGCGGCGCTGCCGCCCCGCGCTCAGCCTCCACGCTCCGCGCGCTCGGGGCGCTGCTGCGCTTCCACCCTGCGCTGCGGGAACCGGCAGCAAACCCCCCGGACCAGCACGGGGAGGGAGGAAAAGGCTCGGGATTGCATTTGTCTGCCCCACGTTTCTCCTCCTGCCCGGTTGCAGGGGGCTGCTGCAGCCCTGGGCTCCGCGTCTTGACGCTCCCCCAGGCTCTTCCCTCTCCTTGCCCGGCCCCTCCGAGCCCCTCCGGCTGGGCCAGGACCTGGCCAGACGCTCCCAGGATGGAGGAAACCAGCCGCGTTTCCACCCGCTGCTCTGGGCACGGAGCAGGGAGACGCAGGAGGAGAAGTTGACGTCCTCCCAAACTCGGGCATTTTGCACCAGAGCACTACGAAACGAGGCCTCGCTTCTTGCACGCGAGCAGCGTGCCCGTGGCCTGGGGACCCCCCTGGGAGCTCTGCCTTCCCCGCGGCAGGATTTGGCCACGGGAGCTTCCCAGCGCCCCCAGAGCCCTGCAAGCGCACGGGAGGAGCGCGGCCCCGCAAGCCGCCCCACGCTCCCCGTTCCCCCTGCCCGGTGGCTCTGGCCGGCGCTCAGAGCTGCCTTTTTTTTGTCCCTCTGGAGGGTTTTATTTCGCTGCTGCCTTCCAAGTTCCCAGGGATTTTAGTTTCTAAAGCAGGGTCTTAGAAAGAGCCCTGGCCCGATGAATGAGACGATATTGCCGGTATCGAGATGAGATCTCTGCCCGTCTTTATCCGCAGACAATACAGCGGAGAGAGCAAACAAGGACACGGCTTTTCTTCGGAGGCCCATTAGGCGAATGGGAGCCTCCGCTCTGCTTGGCACCGAAACCCAAGCCCCCGCGGCCGGACCACCGCGTCCCATGCCGGCCCCGGCCAGGCCGAGCCCGCCCGGCCCTGCGAGCAACGCAGTGCGCGCAGCCCGCGGCCGATTCACCTGCTTCCCCATCTCATTACAAGCTCTGCAGTTCAGCCTAGGTTTGTTTTAAGAAGTTACTGGAGGCTGAAGGAGCCTGGGAGTGATTTATGGTTTCCCATCAAAATCATGTGGTTTTGCCACAAAACTTGGAAGCTCTGACTGCATTTTTCCTTTTGAGATGTTGGCTTTGCTCCAGACTCGGCTCCTCGGGGTGAGGGAGCGTGAATGCAGAGCATGCACCAGGGCCCTCGCGGCTCGCAAGCAGGACGGAGCGGGGGCATCGCTGCAGAGCCACCCAGCGCCAGCTGTGGCTGAGGCTGCCACAGGCAGTGCTTGGCAGCGGGGCTGTAAATGTCCCGTCACAAAGTGGGTTTACAATCAACATTTGCTACCTGTCACTTCTGGACCCTGCAAACTTCTAAGCAGCTCGACAGCAGTGGCTCGGAGTTAAATCTCCTGTGGTGGCTGCAGGGCCGGGGCGCCCGTGCAAGGTGCTGCCGTCTCCTCTGCGTCCCGGTCCCAGGGCCCCGGGGAGCTGCTGATGCCTGCGCCGGGGGGGTAGATATGTGGGCTGTTGCCAGATAAGCACATTTCTACCCATAAACATGCATGGCCAGGGGCTTTAGAAAGGTTATTTTTGTCTGTCTCGGAGTTATGTAAGCAAGAGAAACCAGACTTCAGCTGCTCTTGCCCCACGTTCCCCGCACTGCCGGTCGCTGGGACAGGCGGCTCTGCACCGCGGCGGCAGCGACACTGCTGTCTCTGCCCTGAGCTCCGGCGCCAGCGGGCGCCCCGCGGGTCACGCCGGTACCTGTGGCCGGGAGGCCTGGAAGCTCCAGCCACCCTGTTCTGCGGCGGGCAGTGGGGCTGGGGCGCTCGCGCTGCTGCTGGATGCCACAGCACGGAGCGGGCATGACGGCACGGGGCGGATGTCACAGCATGGGGCGGACACGGCGACACCAGCCCAGGCATCGTGGCACTGTTCTGGGCATATTGGCACTGGTCAGGGCATTGTGGCACTGCTCAGGGCATCGTGGCATGGTGCTGGGCATTACAACACCAGTCCAGGCATTGCGGCACAGAGCCAGGCCTCGCGGCACTGCTCTGGGCATTGCGGCCCAGGCCAGGCATTGCAGCACAGGGCGGATATCACAGCACGGGGTGGACACGGCAACACCATTCCAGGCATCGTGGCGCTGGTCCGGGCATCGCGGCACGGGCCAGGCGCCTGCCGAGCCGCGGGCGCCGCCGCGTTTGCTCAGTGCTGGCTGCGGCTCGCGGGCCGACAAAGCCTCCGGCGCGTTGCACAACAGCGAGGCCGGCGCTGGCACGTGCTGCTGCGGCCGCGACTGCGTGCACCGGGGCCCGGGCAGGGGCAGCACGGGGCAGGCTGGGGCGCGGGCTGTGCCCGCGGGGCTCAGCCGCGCTTGTGCTTTTAATTTAGTAGCTTTTGCAAGCAGAGAGGAAAGGAAGAGACAGGCGGCTCCGCACGGCTCCCCTGGCTGCCGCGGGGTCTCTTTCTGTCTTATTTCTCCGGCAGCGGTTGGTGGGCGGGCAGCACTGAGCACCAAGATTTCAGTGCCTGGTCCCGTAATCTCCACTCATTCCTTCCCACCGGCTTCCCGGGAAAGCCAGCGCTGCAACCTGCCCTTGTCGGTGCCGACGGGCGCGCGGGGCCGCGGGCAGGGACACAAGCGGCCGCTCACGTGGCGCGGCGAAGGTCTGGAGGCCAGCGCGGCGCCCGCCACGGCCTGGCCCCCCCTGTCCCGCGCCGCCGCCGGCACCTGCAGCACGAGCCGCCCTCGTGGAGCGCTCGATGTCGTGGCTGAACATGAGCGACGAGCCGGGATGAGACCCCGGAGATCCTGGGAGCAGTTGTAAGCAGAGCTCGACAATGATTTTGTAATTATTTTATACCGAGCCTGGTATTTTCCTTTCCCCAGGGGAAGTCCGATACAGCGCAGAAGAGCCAGCCCGTGCCAAACCATACCCAGGCAGAGCTTTTATGAAATGTCGGCTTCATAAGAATTAATTTCATTTAAAACATTCTTTGCGTTTTTCATAAAGCACAGCAAATCCACGGCGCTTATTGCAGGAATGCAGCAAGAACGTGGCTGGGTAGACAGCGAATTATCCCCAATATATGAAAGCTGACGGCAGGGCCGGGCAGGGGGCTCCCGCGCAGCCCGCCCCGGCGCGAGGCCGGTGACCTCGGATCACTCTGCGCAGCAGGGGAAGGGGGCCGCGCTTGCCCCAAAGCGAGCTGCAAGGAGCCGAAAGGGGCTGCGGGCTCCGAGCGGCGGGATCACTCCCGCCGCGGGCACTGCGGCTTTGCTGCTTGCCTGCTGGATTCCTGGCACTGGGGAGGTGGAGGATCCGTGGAGCGGGGTTTCACGGCACCATGGGATGAGTCCAGCCCTATCCACTGCTGTCCCGGGCGATGCCGCCAGCTCTCCCATGCACCGCAGAAGGGGGATGCGAGAGATCTACTTGCATCCCCATTTCCACAGGGCCCATCTCTAGCTGCAGTCAGCGGCTGCAGAAACTCCATTGCAATGGACTCCAATAACCCAAAAACACCTCTCAGATTTGCCCCATCCCGGCGTCGCGTCCATGCCAGGAGCAGCTCTGCCGACCCGCAGGGCTCCGTGCAGGAGCCTGGTGCAGGCAGAGGCTGCAGGATTTGGCTCATGGGAGTTACGAAGTGGGAAAAGCTGATGAGCCCCGACTGGCTGCCCCTGCTGCCAGGCTGGGACTGCTCCCGCCTGCATTCGCTGGCTTCCCCGGGGACGCTCCATGCTCATAAATCTCCCGGTTTCACCTGGCTTCTGCCTGTTCCAAGGAACTGGTTGTGATGAATAAGGGGAGGATTAGAGGGTTTAGCAGGTGTCAAGGCTCATCTTTCATCTCGACACCAGGATGTCAGCGTCTGGCCCTTCCCTGCGCTCCCACAGGCTGCTCTTTCCTCCTCATTTCTAGGTGGTGCTAATTTGTCAGGATTGTAGACGGGATGTGGGATAAGGCAAGGGCAGCATCGCGAGCTGCAGCACCGCTCCGGCCCCGCTGCGCTTGAGATCCCGGGGCTGGGCTGCCTGTTAGGACAAGCCGGAGCCCCCCGCGCTCCGCAGCAGAAAGGCTGAGGGGTGCAAAAGCCGAGGCGGTGGCTGTGACGCTGCCAGGCTCCCCGCGTGGTGGCCAGGAGGAACCCCAGGTTCCTGAAACACAGCCGGAGCTTGGGAGACACATCTAAATTGCAGCCAGGGCGGAGCTCGCGTCAGGAACACGCAGGGGCCGGATCCGCGGCCAGGATGCAGCCGGTGCTGGGGCTGCACTTGCCGTGCAGCAACCCCCAGCGGGCAGGACAAGAGTGAGGACGAGGGTGACGGCTCAGGGTGATAGAGGGGACCAGCCCAAGGCACCGGGTTAAGCCCTTGTGGCTCCGGGATCTGCTGGGGAGAGTGTGAGCGTGCAGGGCTGAGTGTGCTGTTTATTTTGGTTAAATTGAATTTACTGTGGGAGATTGGGGGGCGCCGGGGGCCTCCAGACAAGGGGCTTTTGTGAGCCAGGCTGCAAGCCGATCGCCTTTTGTGGTTTTGCTTTTTCGGATGATACAATTTGTTATTCCAAGAACTACCCAGCAAATGGACCCCATTAACCCAATCCGCGAAGCCGTCAGGATCTGCAGCTCACCGAGCCTTTGTCTGCGCCCACCTCGGGCCGTAACTGTGGCTGCTCAGGCCGTGTTATCGCAGTGCCCCTGCCCCGGGACCACCACGCAGACTGCCCGGGCAGCAGGCGCCGCGGCCGGCTGCCCTGCTCGCCCGCTCCGCGGCAGCGGGGCCACCTTGTGCTCACAGGGCATCTTGGGGGATTAGTCTGGGCTGGGAAAGCGAGTGTGACAGGCGGAAAGCGCCGGGTTTGTTTAATTCCCCGGCACACTCGTGTCCCAGGCGGCACATGAACAATACCCCGATTGTTCCCGCGCCACTGGGGGCCACTCCCGGGGCGCTGGGTGTTTCCGCGGGGCAGCCCTGGATGGGGACGGGGACGGGGCCTCCCCCAGCTCCGCGGGACCTGGTGCTGTTCCCGTTTGCCCGTGATCCCTCCCGGGCTGAGGGCACAGGCTCTGATCCCGGCTGCCGGCGCAAACACTGGGAGACACGGGCTGTGTCTGGGTGCAGTGGCTTCCTGGAGCAGCCCCGGCCCTCATGCCCTTGCTCCGGCCTCTGCCAAGGCTTGTCCTTGTCGCGGGGCGCCGGGGCCAGAGCATCTTTGGCTGCTTGGCTTCACCTCCTACCGTGCAGGGATGCTGCTGGCTCTGTTTGCATTGGCTCTGACGGGCTTTTTCCTTCATGAAAGCCAGTTGTAGCTGGGCAGGAGCCAGTGGGTTTATAAATAAAAGCATCGGACACCTCTCTGGGTGGTGCTGAAAGTTCCCGAAATAGCCCTGCCTGGCCGCCAAGGCACGCGTGGCCGGGATGCTCACAGGAGCATCGGCCGGGATGTTCACCAGCCATGGTGCAGGAGCCGCAGCGATGCCGCAGGTCCCCAGGTGGGCAGCGCAGTGGGGACAGCACCGGCACCGGCCTGGGCACCGCGCGGCTCAGCAAAACTCCCCCAGCAGCTCCGGTCACCGGACAGGTGCTCTGAGAGAATTCAGCTTTATATCTTTACAAATTGCCTCCTCCTGCTCCCAGGGCCACCTGGCAGGACATCTTATTTTCACCGCAGCCCTGGCTGGCCCAGGAGGGGATGGTCACGGGGGCATGGGACACTCGCCTTGTGCAAGGCTGCTTCCTTCCGCCGAACAAGCCCTGCTTGCCAGCAACCCTGGGTCCGGTCCCTGGCAGCAGCGGCTGGGCAAGGGGCCGCCGGGACGGTGTTCGCAGGCATCCTCGGATGACTTCTCCTCTCCCAGGGAAAATGCCGGCTCCAGAGCGGCCTCTTCCTCCACGGTGCCCTGTGCTCCGGTTCTCCACAGACCCCTGCCCCTCCAGGAGCCTGTCCTGTCGGGCGGAGCAGGGACGGTGCTCCGGCTGCAGGGGACAGCACTCCGGCTGCAGGGCAGACGATCCCAGCCCCGCACGGTGCCCACGTCCCGTCCCAGGGCAGCGCTTGGTGCCACCGGGGCTGCAGGTACCTGGCGCCAGCATTGGGGAGCCCAGACAGGGGCACCCGAAAGTCACTGCAACAAAGGCGCTCACTAGTGGGAAGGAGACGGCACCGGGAGGCAGAAACCCTTCCAGGGGCTGCCCGCTCTCCTCCTGCTCGTGCCCAGCCTCGCAACCCTCGCGGCTTCGCCCACCCTCCTGGCCTCCATCTGCGAGCAGAACAGGCCTCCCTGCAGGCCCCTCCAAATTCCACCCAGGGCTTGACATTTTGATGCGTGGCGCCTCCAGAAAGCAGCGCTTTAATGCTCTTACTGTAAATGAGGTGGAAGATATTTGCGGGCTTGTGCAGCAAGGCTCCCTCGGAACTTGGGGGACACGGGCGCCGCGGCCAGCGAGCTCGCCGAGCACCCAGGGAAGGCCGGACCGCATAAGGAGGGATGAGTTCTGAGTACGTCCCGCACGGACATGAGCATCCAGGAAGGATCTTATGTTCTCCCATTGGGAGGAACACAAGGGCATTGCCCACTGTGGACCCCTCTGCAGCGTGGGGTGGCGCAGGGCTGCACGGCAGCACCTGCAGCTCTGCCCTGCTCTCTGCCCTGCTCGGTAGGCCTTGGGTTGAACACTGCGGGTTTCCCTTTTGTTATTTTTCATAGTTGCCCTCTAGAAAAGTAGGATTATTAGGTTGGTTTAGTTTTTTCCTCCGTGTTTCATTGTCACATGCTGGGTCTCATTAATCCCCAGCAAACGCAGCGCTGCAGCATCCACAGCAGAGCGCTCTCCCGAGCACAGCACGCTCGAGCCAGTGGCTCCAAATATTTGCCGTTTCCTAGAGCACAGCAACATGCAAGCGCCTGCCTCCTGCGCTGGGTCGGCTCCCAGTTACACTGGTGTAAATCAGGAGCAACACCGCGGTCCCCGGGTGTCTGGACGACAGAAACGGCCTCGGGCTGCGGCTGGGCTCTTCCTGGCCTCGGGCTCTTCCTCTCCCGATGCCGTGTGGCTGTTATCTCTACAAAAGCAAGCTGTGCGTGTGCGTTGCTGGGAGTTATTCCCGCCGAGCACCGGTGCAGTTTTTCTGTGTTTGAGGGATATTTTGGTTCCGTGCCGTTGCCAGTTCCCATCGGCGCTGAGACGGGATCCGCGTGGGTCAGGTTTCCTGGCGGCTCGCGGGAGGTTAGGCCATTATGCAATTTGCCTTTCTGGACAGCATTCCTGCCAGTTGCATAATTGTGTAACAGATAGAGGAGATTCATGAGCTGTTTGCTTTGAGGACAGAGAGTCTCTCAAGTGTGTTGTAAGTTGACGGATGTGCCCTGCTCACAGATCCCATGTGATTTCTGTGCCTTGAAAGGAGTCGGCTTTGGAGCAGCCCCGGAAAGGCTGTGCCGTGCTTGGGGTGCTGGCCAGCCAGGCCCCGGTGCCTGTGAGGCCCCGTCAGCATCCTGGGCTGCCCCCATCCCTGCAGCGGGCCGTGCCCGGAGTGCTCAGGAGCGGGCAAGCGCCACGGGCCGTGGAGAGGAAACCTGGCACGGCCTCAGTTCCCACGGTCTCAAGCGCAGGTCGGGGCAAGCGAGGGGGCGGCGGGGGGCTGGCACTGCTGGCCGCCGCGTCCCCAGTGCGAGAGCCCGCCCTGGGCAGCGGCTCGTCCCCGCCACCGCCTCGCGCGCCCGCCCGGCTGCAGGCGACCCTACTTTAGCAATTATTGTAGGGTTTATCTTTCATTACGCCTAAGCCCTCACAGCTTAAGCAGCTCGCTGTATTGTTTTTGAACCGGTTTGCAACTTAAACAAGTGGCTGCCCTCGTCCAGCTGCTGACGGAGGTCCCAGCTGGAGCCCAGCTCCGCTGCTCGCCCGGACCGGGCTCTGCGGCCGGGCGGCCCCGGGGTGCCGGCTTCGGCTCACGGCCGGCTCGCCAACTGCCTGCGCAGCCCGTGGTGAGGACAAGGCCCTGCCTTTGAGGAGCAGGTCCCGAGCATGGGCACAGGGAGCTTTTCGCATGACACAGCCCCAAGGACAACTCTGAGAGAAACAAGAAATAGCAACTGAATGTTTTCCAGCTTGAAGCCTAAACAAAAGGTTTTGTAGTAAGCGTATCCCTTCGTCTCGGCAGAGCACCCAGCTCAGCTGGCCACGGCGGCCAGTGCTGGGGCTCAGACCCCCTGTCTACCCCACGGGACAGTCCCTGGTCTACCCCACTCTTGCCCCGGGCTTCCAGGCAGGCCAAGAGGCAGAGCTGCCCAGGGCCTTGCTCAGCCCCAGGGCTGCATGTGGTCACCTCTGCAAACTCTCTTCCTTTCTCACAGAAAATTTGCCCCAAAATTGCTTCTTCTGGAGTTTTCTGGTGCACACTCCTTTGTCAGGAGCAATGGCAAGCAGGAGGAGGGAGGCTGCTCACTCTCCAGTGGGAAGACAGCAGCGGCAGCAGGACTGGGGCTTTGGAAAGCAGAGGCTGACTGAATGCTGCGGGTTATGCGTCTGGTCAAGGGCTGGTTGGTGTCTCTAACAGAAATAAATAAGTTCCACTAAGAAAATATTCTGCATATTCTTCGCTGATTTCCACTGGTGCTTGAACTCCAGGCCCCAGATTTTGCTTGGCAAAGGGTCAGTGGTAATAAAGACGCCCAAGTCCAAAGCTCTCTGCCTCGCTGAGAGATAGAGTTGGCTCTGCAGCTACCAAACCTTTGAACTCCCAGATTGTTCAGGTTCTCGTGGTTCTCAAAAACAACTTGTTTCTGACACTATGTTCATCTAATCCTACCAGCTCCTTTCTCTGACTCGGGTCCAGAAGTGATTTTTCTCCTAGGATGGACTGAGGCACATGAAATCATTTCCATTTTCCTCCGTGCAGACATCCCTGGCAGACACCTCGGTGCAGTCTGGGCCCAGCTGTGAAAGGCTGTTTTTAGGGCACTGCGTGCCGCCCCGCTCAGCCTGCGCCTCCCGCGACGGGAAGCTTTCGGCTAGATGATATCTCATGAGGAGGAGGAAAAACACCAGGAGATTAACAGGGTTTGTGCTCAGCGTTGCATTGTCAGTGAAGCGGTCCAGTGAGGTAGAGGGAGACTTCAGAATCTGGAACCCTTTAAAGCAGATTAAACTAGATATTCAATTGCACTGGAAATTAGGAGCCTGGTAATGAGATTGTGGTTTTGGATGGCTACAGATTAGCATTACTTGAGGTTTAAAGCTGTTTGTTTATGACAAATATACACGGTGCACATGGGAAGGGTGCAGGCAGAGCCCGGGCTGCAGCTCCGGCGCTGCACGTCTCCCGCGTGCCGGGCTGTGCGCGGCGGCTGGACACAGCGCTGGAAGCCCCAGTTTTAGTGCGGGCCACCGCGAGCCCCTCGCTGCCACTCGCGGTGCTGCGGACACCGCCCTCGCGCCTCCACCCGAGCAGCTCTTGCGGGACTATCTCCGCAGCGGGCACAGTGCCCTGCGCGGCGCCCAGCACCCCGGAGTGCGCGGGGCGCTTTGGGGCGTGCAGTGCCCAGAGCCGGCTCTGCTCCGAGCCCCCGCGCCCTGGGCGTCTGGCCCTCGCGCTCCTGCCGAGGCTGCTGCAACTCGTGACACGGCCGGGCTCCGGGCAGCCGCGCAGGGGACGGGCGCTGCGCTGCTGCGAGGGTTTCGAATGTCTGCAGTTTCGCTCCACTCCAAAGGGGGCTTCAGAAGGAAACAGAAAAGGTCTGAAGTAATTTCCAGAAAAGCAATGGCGAGAGAATTCCTTCCTCTGCTTTCTACTCCAAGACAAAAGAAATATGGAAACCAAAAAAAAGAAAAAAAAATTCAAATTGGAAAATGAGAAGAGCTGATTCAGTGATGGTGAAATATCTTGTGACATTGCGGGACACATTTTTTCCACATGAAATTCTGGGAAAGATCTGCCCGATTTCACACAACCCACTTGCATCCCCACGGACATAAACACACGGCGGAGATGCCTCCCGCTGCCCGGTCCTGAGCCGCTCCGAGGGCCAGGGCCTCCACTGGAGCCGATAGCGCTGGTGGCGCAGGGATAGCCGAGGAGGGATGAGCAGGGGTGGCGCGGGGAGAGCCGCCGCAGCCCCCAGGAAAGCGGGTGGCACGTGGAGCGGCACGGCGAGCGCCGGCACAGCCACGGTGCCTCCGAGCCCTCACGCTTGTTCCCACGGCGAAACCCGAGGAATCGCTTCATCCTTCGCGCTGGGCTTATGCGACACGGGATCCAGCTTTGCTAAAAAGCGCAGAGAACCCGGGGTCACCCCGAGGTGTACGCGGTCT
>VZSV01000077.1:543957-575757 GCA_013398735.1 Nothocercus julius
TTCTTTTTTATTGCAGTTATTAGTGAAAGTTACACTTCAAACTGAAGCAAAGCAATACTAAAACCAATATTGGGGAAAAAAAAGAAAAAAAGAAAGAAAAACAAAAAAAAGAGTAAACGGCAAAGAAGAGTCCTTCCAGTACAGAGAAGGGCACAGGGACAGGAGCAGAGGCTGCCACAGGAAGCTCTGGTGACAGTTTTGGCTCAGAGAGGTCCACGACTGATTTCACCACGTTGGTATTGGGAATAACAGGGCTAGACGAAAATGGACTGCCCACCTCCACCACCTCCACGGTTTCTGTGGAGCCAAAGACCCAACCAAAGACTGATATTGTGCGCGCAGGCACTTTAGAGCTCCAAAACCCACCTGGCCCCGTATTCGTCCGCATTTATTCTGAGCCACGGGGTCCTGCTGACAGCGCAGGCAGCACGGGGTATCCAAGGGGTGCGGGTGCAATGCCAACAACACCGAGTTTCCAGCGCACCCCACGTTTTCAGTCCTGAAAACTGCCAATCAAGCACTTAAAATCCACCCCCCTCCTTTTTTCTTTTTCTTTTTTTTTTTAATTAAATGGCATTAATACCAATCAAACAGAAAAGCTGGGAAGTAAAAATCACCTTTTCTGACCAAAGTTTGGCAGTCATGTTCGGTATTTCCCTCAAGGTATTATCCCAATTCCTCCTATTACCGATTGACATTAGCACTTCAGTCTCCATCCATTCTTGCAAGCTTTGCTTTGGAAAGAAAAGAACTCAAACAATGCAAATATAAAAAGATTAAAATATGACATATGCATTCGAAAAAAATTTATTTTTCAACTTAATGTGGTTGGTTTACAATGTACCGAACTTGGTGGTATCTCAACCCAACAGATACCTGCTGACTGCTGTGTGCACTATAGACAGTTGCACAGAGATTAGAGATGACGCCCAGAGGGAAGGGACAGTGAAAGAAGTTGACATTTTACTGTGCTGCAAAAAAGCAACTGCTGCAACAGGTAGAGAATTTTGGCAAGAACAATTTGTCTGGAAAGGGAGAATGGGCAGAGGATGCTGCTTCTGCTTAGCAATTACATCTTAAAGCACACTGACACACACGATTTCCCCTCGCATCCCCAATGGCTGCAGCCCACATCCGCAATACAAATAGGCACACATGGTCAAAGACGGTTAAGTAAAAATAAAGGCTTTTACCAGTTTGTTTGCCATCTGTCTACAATCTATTTGTGCAACGTCTCAAGTCATAGCTCTACTTTATTCTTGAAACAATTCCCTCTTCCGTCGAATCCCTCCCCAGTCATCTTCACGGTTGGAACATATTTCACATCTTCCTTAAGCAACGGCAACGCCAAAACGAGAAGGGAGCAGTTACCAGCACATGAGAAAGAGCAAGGGCAAGACGTACACATAGAAGGGAATCTCAATCCACTTGACTGGTTTATTAAAATTTTATTCCGAAAAGGAATCCCGAACAGTACAATTATTACTTTATTTAAACATATGGTATTAAATATGCAAAATCTATATGCACAACATTGCTTCCAGCAGTCTCCTAAACAAATACATATTGATCACTAGCAATGCTTATGGCACACACTATGCCACCTGGGCCGCCTTCCGCTGAAGATATTTTAATATCCACACTGGCTCGTAACTGAATGCTACCAATTACAGTGAAAGCTACAGCTTAAAGTAATACCTGTTGACAGACAATGTTACGCTCTTCTCTCCGATCAGACCCTCCAGGCCGCTTACAGAATTGAGCTCTTTCCCCCATAATAAGCGATAATGCTGTTTATCCGTCAATAGGCTACTGGGGATGATTAACTGCTTACACCAAGGGAAGAAACGAGAATAGAACAGGCAAAACCTGCACCCTGCGAGCCCAAAGTCCATCACCCGCCCTGCGAGACAAATGAGCCGCTACGTCCACGTAGCAGCAGCACTAAGCACGGCAGGAGGGCTGGGGGACAGCCAGGCCCGCGAGAGCAGCATCGCGCATTAAAAACCCCTTCTGCCCCCTCGGTTGCTGTACTGAAGCTTTTCAGAAGGACTGTCGGCAAAACAGACATAAAAAAATGCAACTTTCTAGAAACAGGATTTTTCTACAAGAAAACAACACTGAGTTGTCTCAAGGCTGGATTCGATGCTGTAAAGCTTTACTGCAGAAATGAAAACGTTCCGCTGAGGAATATAAATCAAGCCTGAAGAAATGTAAAAACTACAGCCATAGAAAGTGATGTTCAAAATAGAACAGCCTGAAGAAGTCATTCTTGACTGAAAAGCTGCCAGAAGTCAGAAATAAATCTTCTGTCCCCCAGTCGGAGAGCTGCTCAGGTTTCTGCTCTGCTGGCACACCAGCAGCTTTAAAAGCTTCAGAAAGGTTCTTTAAATCTAGCATTGCTCCAACAGGTACTGCTTTGCTAATGTGTCTGAGTGAACACTAACTCACAAGGCATGGATTTTATATCAAAGAAACTGAATTTGAATGGATTTGAGAGACTTGCAAGTGTAAGCATAATGAAAGTTTATTAGTAATATTTTAATAGCTAACACATCCGTGTTTAAATTAGCTTGTGGATCTATGATTTATAGGCTAGCATAACCCTAAATTCCATACACAGCCATAATTTTTCCATGTTGCTAGATAATATTACAGTATGTGTTAAATTTCTGACTGCCAAAATGTCTTTGAAGGACCAACTCAATCCTCAGTGAAGGTTTTTTGCAACTTCCATTTAAATAAACTTTGCCCTCTGACAGTCTGTTTCTCACCAAATGGAAACAAAGGATTATCTTAAAAGAAAGCAACAGGTAAAGGTCACAGGAGCAACCCCAAGGGCCCTGCGCGGGCCCAGCTCCGGTCTTTGGAGGACACCGTCTCCACGCGGGCACGGACAGAGTGCCCACTGGTACGGGAGGATGCAAACTTGCAAGAAGGTGCCCGGGTCTGCAGCAGGAATCTAGCTCTTCCACAACACGACTCGTCCTCAGACACCTAAAGGGTGGCTCTCGTAAGGCAATGTGAATCACTGTATACAATTTCTAGACGGGGTAAGAAACTGAGGCAGAATCGCTTCCCCGAGGTCAGAGGGAACCCATTTCGGAGCCATCCCATCCCAGAGCTCCTGACTGGGCGCTCGCCAGTATTGCAAAACTGAACAAAAAATAGCACATTTGAAAAGCTTTTCCATTACGCTCTGAAAATACACCTTTTTAACAGCTTTAAGGCTAAACTAGCGTCTAATGGTACAGGCAACTACTCTTGTGCAGTACACGTTTCACAAAAGCCTTCACTCCACTAGCACCTTGATATAAAAGGAGAGGTGGAGTTTCCCCTCCTCTCGTGCCACTTTGCTAAAACTTTCCACACTTAAGACCCCATAAGTTCATTACGTGGACATCAATACCCCCAGCTGCTGGCAAACTAGTTCTTGCAGAAATCTGGGATGTCTAATCCTCGCCACGGCGTTCCCAGGCGATTGGACCTCCACCCTGCTCCCTACATTCGCTCGGCGACATTCTTCCTGTCCTGACAGTCACCGCTGCGGAAAAGCTGCAGAACCACAGCCCAAGTGAAGACTTTAACGGGACAGGCAACACTGGAGTCAAGGCAGAACGGATTATTTTCAATTGATAATGAAAAAAACACATCAAGGTTAAATTTTATTCTAAAAAATTGCAAACCTACCAGTAAGTTTGTTTATATGATAACATTACTTTAGAGAAACCACTTATTTTAAAAGCTTCTTCTTTCAGGGCAATTCTAATTCACAGATAATTCAAGGCTCACTTTTATTAACTCACTCAATGCAGAAACAGCTCCATTCTTACCAAGGACTTCAAGCTTTAAGAACAGCTCATAAAAATATTAACCATAGTATCAATGCAAATGCAAGTTTTTCCAGCTTCTGTTCTTGGTCAGAAAAAGGCACATGCTTGCTCTCAAGGAGTTCAAGTTTGACACATACATTCCCAGGACACCCAAGTTAACCTTGGGGTTCCCAATCTCCCTGAAGGGCTCCGGCTGAACACAGCTTAACTGACACCCACCCAACTCTTACCGAGTCCTTTCTACTTCTCCTGGCAGGTGCTTTCGTCACATCATGGCACTATTGCCCCTGCTTGCATCCAACAAAACTGATTCACTTTCCGCACGGCTAAAATGCTCTCAGCGTGGCTAGTTCTCTGTGGGCTGTGGAGGGAGAGCGATCCTGTGCAAGGGAATGGGGAGCGAGGGATCAGCTCAGGAGGAACAGAGCAATTGCAGCGCTATGGCAAAATTAACTCCACCGCTGACTGCTGTTGTCTCGTAGCCAGGCGCACGTCAGCGTGAACTGCCCAGAGACTGGAACCAGAAATCTATCAGAGCATCGGTGTTTAACAGAGGGGCTGGATATTGCTCACAAAACCCCTTGGCTCCACTGTTTCTAATAGCACCCATCCACTGGAATTTGTATCTGCTTTGAACCAAGGAAAGGAGTTTCAAGATTTAGATACAACGCAAACTGGTTGGTTTGTTTTTAACTCTATAGCTGTCACAGGCACTGCTACCTGCTTCCCAGCACACTCCTTTAGCGGAGGGGAACAGGCACTCTTACGTTAAAAAACTTTTCCTCCTCCTACATTAGTTTTTGAAGTAGCAACATGTTGGGCATTTGGGGTAAACTATGGATGCACAGGTACAGGTTCCCAAGGCTCTAGCAGCATAAGTTTTTTTGTTTTTTTGTTTTTTTTTTTAAAGTATATTTAGCTTTTTATTTTTGATTATGGAGACACATTTCCTCTTTGCATTCTTTTGAGAGCTTGCTACTACTGGTTTGATAGGACAGTCACCACTATCATTTCTTCTCTGTGAAGCACCTGGGCAGTGATAGACTTAAAATAGAGTTCAGCTTTAGGATTAATCCCAGCACAATTTGCTGTAAGTAGTATCAATTACGGAAACCCCTCAGTCTCAAACTTTTGCCAGGAAGAAGAATGAACTAGTCATATACACTATATATATATTTTTTTTAAGATGACATATGAGGGTCTCTGCATCTTCAGTGACTGACTAGCTTGTATTTGAATTGGATACTTTAAAAATACCATGCACCATCCAATGAATGCAACAAAAATACACAGATAATGTCTATTGTAATTAAACTCATGCATACTACAGTTGGTCTTCGCTAAGGCAAGGTTTCCTAAGAACAAATTTGTGCCCAAGAAACTAGCATCATCAGATGCAAGTCCATTGCATTTCTTTCTGACCACATTTGCAATGTATGAAGAGGTGAGAATTTACTCATAAGTCTCAACAGTTTCCCTTGCTAAATATAGACAGAATAAAAAACAAACCAGACAAACAAAAAAGTTCATAGACAAGGGGAGAGATGGAGAGTATTTCTGAAAATCAAGCTGATAGAAGATTTTGGGCCCTTTTCAATCGAAATGATAGCTCTACAGCTACTAAAAGGATAGAAGACAGATAGTTTTGGCTTAGAATTCAGCCTGAAAAAAATATACTTTCTCATTCGTAATCTAGTAACATTAAGAAAGTGAGAATACAAAATAAAGTCATTGTAAGCACAAATACCAATGAAGGGGCATTGGGCATGGTAGTAGAACAGGTAAGTTGGCAACAAGTTGCAAGGAAGTTCATTTCTCTAACTTGAAACAGAAAAAAAAAAAATCTATAAAACACTTTTGTTTCATAATCTCTGCGGTACCACATGCCGGAGTGCTATATTGTGAATGAATCTAACCGCATCCCTTTATATAAAGGGGCCAGCAAGGGTCACTGCCAAACACTTTGGAATTCTAGACTAGATATGTCACTTAACACATCCAAATGAACAAATGTTGAAAAGCTCTGATTACTTCAAGAAAAAGGCTGGACATGAACGCACTCCTGTAACAATAACACTTGCAATGGAAATGTGAGTTTTATGCTTAAATTCCTGATACCCAAAAATATCCCAACATCAAGTTATTGTTTTTCTTAAATGCCCAGCTCTGCATGAACAGTAATAGAATGAGCGCAAACTCTTTTTGGTTCTAAACTTAAGGAAACAAGGTACAAATTAAGTTAGCCTATCCCGTTGTTTTATTCAGTTTCCTCTCTTAAATGATTGACTTCAGAGAAGAAAAAACATGTCATTCAGAAACTTTTTCCATCTTAAAAAAAAAAAGTGTAAAAAGCCACATACGTATCACACACAGGTCTATGAGCTGCACACAGATTAACAATAAATAAACTGAAACACCACAATAAAAGACAAGGCTCATCTCAAAAGAAAAAGGTCTGATAACTGCTATTAAGACCATTAGGAAAATGAAAGTGTGTATTTTTTTGCAGGCATGTGCAAGCACATTACAGTGTAATCAAAGCAGAACTTTGCTATTATTATTACTTTATGCAGCATTACAAGGTTATTGAGGTGCAGTGTTTATAATAGTTTAGTCTACAGCTTCTCCTGACTGGAGGAACGCTCACCAAACTCTCCATGGACCCACACCACCTCCAACGGTCCAAACAGGGCAGCATCTCTCAGCCCACCAAACGGTTACTGTTCAGAGCATCACAGCTCCCGCCTGGGGATGAGAAGTCCCATCAACACGGGCTCATTACTCCTTTAAGCCGTGTGACGTCCGCACACGGTAGGACCGACTGTATCCTAAGTCTTCGGGTAGTTCTCAATCTGCTTCATCTTTGGGAGCTTGCTACGTCTCGAAGGGACAACATCCTTCAGCAACCATGGGTTCCACGTCAGCAGTAAATACACTGTCCAAAGGGTCCTGTGCAGTTGCTTTTCCTGCACCCTCCTCCCAACCACTCCCCTCTCAGTACAAAGAGGTAAATGGATCAACTACATCACAACTGATTCCAGCCTACCAGCTGAATTTGGTGATCGTTCCTCAATGCCTCTCCGTCCGATGAAAACACTTTCCTGGTTAATCTTGGTCCTGACTCAGAAACTGATGCTTGAAAGTACCAAAAGATACCATCAAACACTTGGCATTTTCAATAATTTATCTTAAATTCTCAGCCACGTACAAATGGAAAATAAAAATCTACAGCACCATCTTCTAAAAAGGCACTTTCTGAGGACTGTCTTGCTTAAAAAAAATAAAAATCATTCCAAGTTTTAAACAGTGGAACTGCTTTGTTTTAGAGGGACTCTAACTACCCGCGTTAGGTGAGGGGGTACCTCAGACAACACCTGCAAAGGCCAGAGCACACGGGATGGAAAGTGAACCAAGTCTCTCTGTCTACACCCTTGTTTCTGCAAAACTGATTTTTTAATATTTTATTTGCAAGCTTCTTCTCCAACAATTCCTTCCCCTCCACATGGACCTTTGCCTACTCAGGGACAGTTATTTATTTATTGTTACAGAGATTAGGATTCTTTAGACTCTGCTAGGGAGATAAAATTTAGGATCCTGTACACACCTGTTTCATAGCTCAATTACTGTAAGGTACAAATCATCTACTAGCAGAAAACATTAGCTCAAGCTCTAACCACTATTTTTTTCAAATTAAAAAAAAGTGAATTGGCTAAAATTTTAATTTAAAAAACATGCCAAAACAAAAACATGTATCAATACCCAATATCAATCTAAAGTACCATCTTTGGGTAGAAAAGCCAGAAATCTTTCCCTTTGACATCCCTATGGGTTTTATTTTGCTAGATCCAATTAACCTGCTGGTGGCAGCCACAAAACTGCACAGCACCGAGCCCGGCAGAAGGGCTGCCCGCCGCGACGGAGCCCCGGCCGGCCATTCGGAAAGAGCCGTCTCTGGAAACGGAATCCACGGTTTCAAGGTACATAATCTGAGCTTTCGATTCCTCGGTTACAAAAAGTGCTTTGAGTAAGGTTCTAACCCCTTAGTTCACAAAACTGGGAAAATCTCAGAAGTGGACAAGCTATGAATAAAGTGTTTAAAAAAAAAAAAAAAAAGAAAAAAAGGAAAGAGGCCTCCAGCTTTTTGTAAGTATAGTTTGAGCTTGGAAATTTCCATCAAGACTAGAAGATGATTATCCGGTATCTTATGTTATGCATTTCATAGGACCAATTTGTACTTGAACAAAATTAAACTACCTTAGGATGAATGGCATCTTGAAAGAATTTGACCGACAAACTTTCAGAAATCCTTTTCCTTCTGAAAATCATTTCTATGGCCCAAACAGATTTTCAAAAGGATGCCAGAATGAACTCTGCAGAAATAACTTTCAGACACATTTCACCAGATTACACATTTAACAGCAATACATCAATCCTGAGTAAAATGGCCACAGCTGAAATGCTCTACAAAAAAGCTACTTCCAGTGGAGTCATCAGTGATCCTGCTAACCGATGTTACTCGTTCAACCGCTCAAGTCGTGTTTCTTCCCAAACTCAAGCTACCAGTGCCCGGAGGGCAGCCCCAGGCAAGGCCTCCTGCTCAGCTCCCTCAAGGCCAGGCCTCCCGCCGCGGGGGACAGGAATTGTTTTTCTGGATAGGCCAGATCTCGGCAAAGCAAGCAGAACCGTCAGCCTTGGCCCACATCCCTCTTTGGGCTACACACACGAACAGCTCCCAGAAAGCAGGAGCACCTAGTTTGCCACTCAAGATTTCCCCCAACAGCACATAAAATTTGAGTTTCTTTTTTCTTTTTTTCTAGTTTGCCACTCAAGATTTCCCCCAACAGCACATAAAATTTGAGTTTCTTTTTTCTTTTTTTTTTTTTATTTTTTTTTTTTTTTTTTTTCTTTTTTCTTTTCTTTTTTTTTTTTAAGGAGAGCAGGTACAAAAATAAAAGAAATCCATATACTCTGAAAATATACTGGAAACTGCCACCACAGATGAGGTACCATTTATCCCAACCCCCCACCCCCAAACTGCAAACATCAAAATATATATGTTTTTAAACAAAGGAAGAATATCTGGCTATTTAATCTCAGTTAAAATGACAGCACCCTTTGTTATACTTGATATTTCACACCATTAATTCTCTTTCAAAAAAACAAGATTCCTAACTAACCTTGATTCCTTGCTTATCTCCTCATTCCTTAGTGCAGTAATTGTCCATTCTCCATTAAATAAATATAGCAGCTACAGCATCATAAATGTGTGGCCCTCACAACGCCAGTAACTTGATATTGTAATACAAATAAGTATCGGCACTTTACGTAGATATTTGCAAAACCAAAAACAGAGATTAAAACTTCCAAATACTCTACGCATGAAAACCAGGTAAAATTACTTGTTGAGCTAGCACTTATGTCACTTTCCTAATGATTTTTTTTCTTTTTTTTTAATTTTTGGTGAAAGTAGCAAGCAAAAAAGCTTCTCAAATCATAGCCACTGAGTGTGGGCAGGATGAGCAGTGTACAGGATCTTAGCAAGGAGACTGAAAAGACTTTCATAAAAGGAATTTTAATCTAAATGCCAGAAATCCACAAGTCTTTGTAAAATAGTTTTTTTTTTTTTTTTTTTTTAAAATCTCTATTTTAAAACATTAATTTTCTGTAAAAAGCCTAACCTGAACATTTTGTAAACAGAACTACTAGCTCAAGTGCTTCTGAGAGAAAACTGTCAGGTCACAGACTAAGAAAAACACCCAAGAGATTTATTTGGAAATCATCTTGCCTCAAATTATTTAGTTACACCAACCTCCCCAGAGCAGCTTTATGCAAAGGTGCTGAAGGGAAAGTGTGTCAAGAATCCAAGGAAGTTGGCCGGGAGTCGCAGCTGCACCCAGTGCAGCTCTCAGGACCCCAACGAGGCCTTCACACGCATCAGGAGCTGCTGAAAGTCTCCCTCAACCCACCTCCTGCCTCATCTCTAAGGTCCCCCAAAGCACTAACCAACTGCCCACCTTTAGGACTATTTCCAGTGCAATTTTAACTTTGCAAAGTTAGCCTTTGTACATTATCTTCCTTGATACTGGAAGATAAAATACGTATTTACACTAACTGTTCAGTAAAGCTCTTTGAGACAGTGTTGTGAACAGCACTATGTACGTTTCAATGCGATACACAAATGCACAAAATACAGTACTTTGTTTTCTGGCAGAAAATGGGGGAGATTCATGCCTGTTGAAGCAAAATGGGCTCAGATTTTAGGCTCAAAATACAGTATATTGGCAAAGAGTGGATTTCATGAGAATGAGAAGAGATAAGCTACTTATACCAGGCCACTGGTTTTCATGTGGAGAGCACGTGGAGTTCAAAAGGGCTGGGATAACAGCAATGCCCATATAAACGATCTGCAGTATATATACTATGAACCAGTGCAAATAAAAACAGTCAAAAATGCAGTTCACGAGTTTACAAAGTGCAAAACTCCCTAACCCCCTCACTGAATAAATGCTCATCTCTGACATCTTAAATATTGTTTTACCTTTAAAGTGGAATGAAAAAGTCCCATTAATTTGTTTCACATTTCAGTGATTTAACATGTTAACTATCCCAGCCCTCTTATTTTATTTGCAAAGTGAAATGAACTTACCAATAACTTAATTTTAAAAGGAAAGTCATATCAAGGAGGAAAATAGCTAAAAATTTTATTAATTCCAGACACTTTATTGATGTCAAATAGATTTAACTAAGCATGTAAAAACTTAGATTCTAATAAAAAACACTTTCTATTTAAGTCAAATATCCATCACATTGCAAAGCCAAAAATATGGCCAATTCCTTTGTTAAATCAAAACACTGCAGTAACAACAATAAAGCTTGAAGAATTCTAGAAGCATTTTTGCTATTTTTTTTGATTTAAAAAAGGAAAATCCAAGGTTCCTTCTGACTATAAAACTTTCCTTTCAAAATTAAGGCTTTTACTTTGTCCTTTTAAAATCATGGAGGTGTCCATTCTCCCACAATTAGTGGTACAAATACTGCTTTAGTACAGCTCAATGGACACAGTTTGCCTTTAGAATGCTTATTGCACTAAAAGATAGCAAAAACAAGTTGTCAGTTTTTAAAAAATAAACATGGTTACATTTCTAAAAAATAAAAGTTGATGTTGACCATATGTTCTGTAATAATTAAATTAAAGCATTATTATTACTCTAATAAATATAAAAGAAACAAAAGGAAGCTAAACTTCAAAAACACATACATACGAAATCACATTAAGGTGTGAGAGGCAGCAAGTAAACTAGCATTTTTCTTTTTCCAAAAAGACCTTAGCTCTAAAGTTTCAGTTCTGGTGTTTACTATATGCAATCCCATAAAACTTGGGACATCTGATCTCACATGAAGCTCCAAAATATTTTGACTTGCCAGATAGAAAATAATTGAAACTTTTGGACTAAGTAAAACAGCAGCTTTAGTAAATTCACCAGGGAGCAAGAAGAGTTTGGATCACTACTGCCTGCCTGCACATAAACACCACTAGCTTCTTTGCTTGCTTTTTAGAAGGGAACTATCGGAGCTGAGGACTCCAAAACTGTGAAGAAAGATAAAGGCAGCAGTTGGCTAAACTAGGTTCAAATTATTGGATTAGTGTGCAAAACATCTTCCCCTCCCTCATTTTTTCTACTTAGTGCTGTACATTCAAATGTACTTGGATATGTTCACATTCGAATGCTGATAGCAATATTGAGACAAAGATTTCTCAATGCAGTGGGGTAAAGAAAAAAGGGTGTTTTTTTTGCACACTTCCCTCCCTCAAACAATCACTGTGATTGTTCCTACAAAGGTGGTTTGCTTTTTAATTACACAATTGATTTTTTCTTTTTTTTCTCTTTTTTTTTTTTTTTTTTGCAAAGATAGTTGTGCTGCCGAGCAACTTGAGGTAAAGGCATAAGAGGGTTAAACTACAAGAGGAGAGAAAAAAAAAAAAAAAAATGACGGCGGTGCTTCTGACAGGAGACCGCACCAAAAAAGCAGTTGGCTGGTTTCATATTGCATAATAGTGCTGTGTTCCTCGATGAAGTAAACAATCTTCCTTGTGTCAATTTAAGGGTTAGCCTCTCGCCCCTGCCCAGTGTCAACTCCAGCATGATCGGAGGCGCCCCCCATAAACCAACCCCACTGGAAACATACATTGTATGTGGCTTAATTTTTCAGTTCTTCCTTGCAGTGAGTATGCTCCCGTTTTATTAACTTAGGCGAAGTACATCGTGCGTAAGGTGTCTTGGTGAATTTGTACAGCCTTCGCGAGGGCCTGTGGATCTCTCCCATTGCTTTGTCCTGAAACATGGCTTCCTTCAGCACTGCAAGGAAATGAGAAAAGCTGAGAAATGCAGCACTGTAAATTGCATTAACTGAGATCAGGAGATACCTTCATATCAGGTCAATGTGCAGGAGGCTAATGTAACAATATTAATAGAGCTGAATACCAAGGAGAAAAACAAACAACTACCGTCTGCTTGCTCAAGCAACCTCAAGACTTTTGACAAAACCTTTTACCTTAGGTGCTTGGTTTGTACATCCATAATTAACCCTCTTACGAATATTTTGATGGCTTTAAGGTTTTAAAATATTTCTAATATAAAGCAGAGTTATATAAGTTCGAGACACTCTTAACATTTGCTCCATTCACGAGCACTCTTAATTCTAAACCCAGAAGCTCTCAGTGCATAACTTGATTCTTCAGACCATGTCAAAGTAATATCACAGACTACTTAACCAAGCTAAGCTTAATTCTTTTAGTCTGACTTTTATTCAACAGAATACACCAACCCATTCTGACCTAGTACAAGCAGCAGCCAGGAAAAGGTATTTGAAGTTTAGTCTCAGAAATTGCAAGGTGAGTGCTAGTTATCTATAATAGATGGCTTTGTGCCTGATGAAGGAGCAGAGACCAACAGGAACAAAACCCTAAGCCCCTGCACTGTCATTTACCTGTCGTGTTCCTTGTCCACAAGATGGTATCGTGCTCTGAATGCTACCAGGTGAGCATAATACGCTGGTGCGGGTATAGAAACTGAGCGCGTGCAGCGCACGTATGTGTGGCAAAGCTGGTAAGTCAGCAGCTGAAGTTCATCTGCAGTAAAACAGTTATCATCCCACAAAACATGATAGTGTGAGGGACGGCTGGTACCCTAAGAAGAAGGGAACATTGGTTCACTTATCTGGCTTTACATGAAAAAAAAAACAATTTTTAGATTCACAAAGGCCAGACTATGTAGTCTGAACTACTATTAAGCAGCAGACAGAAAATTCAGCCTTATGTCAGAGTTATATTCAAAGATGAATAACAAACGTACCATTCATATCCAACATTGTTACTCCAATTACCCTTTCCTTGGAGAGAGGGGGAAAAAAAAAAAAAAAAAAAGCCTTCTAGTCTAAATTTGCCTAAACCTGAGCTTCTGGCTAACCCTCTGTGATAAAAATCCACTCCCAGCATGCCTAAGCTGTCATGACACCACTTCTTAACCACTCTCCACTAAAATTCTCTCATTTACCCACATTTCCCAAACAAATAGCTGTGTCGCTTTCAATTCTTTCCAGTTTGTTAATATCTCAAATGACAAGTATGCATACCAGAAACGGTTCCAGCGTTTCAGCAGTTACCTAAAGAACACTGCACAAAGATTTACATTTTCTTGTTTGGACACAATGTCATCTTGCTTACAGGTTCAGGAGTTAGAACTGCATTATGCTGGATCAGATTCTTACAAGCCACCAGTGTGCCAGGGTTTCCCCTGCCCTAAGTGTTGCCAGCCCTGACCTAACATTTTTTCCCAGACCATTAACAAGTGTTGAATACTGAATATGTCTTAGGAACTCTTCTCTATTACGTGATCGACTTACAATTACTTTGGAAGTTGCTCGTTTTGCAGTAAGTGAACACCTCTCTTCCTGCATCTCTTATTACCTACACATGTTCTAAATTTAGCATTTACTTGTAAAGAAGCAATTATACCTGTATTCCAGCATGGCTACAGAGGTAAAAGTCAAACTCATATGGATGCGTGATGTCTGTATCCACAGTTGTTCCAGCCGGAATGTTGCCACTTCGTCCAACCTACAGAAGGTTTTGTTGAAAATAGTGTCAGCTAGTCACTGTTCATACATCCAACTATAATTAAAATCACAACTTTCTATTGAATATATGCAGCAGTGAAAGAACTGCCTCAGAACTTTCTGGAACGCATCAGTACAGCAGCCTCAACTGGTGGGGATGGACTCGGAACAGCTCTACCCCCACCACACAGAATACAGCATCCATAGCACGTCAACTTCTGTTCTCAGAAAGCCAGAAGAGCTGCACATAAATCTGTTTAGAACTGCACGCTTGTGTTTGTGTTCTCACTCAGAAGAGGAGAAATGTTCACGATTTCATCATATTGCATTTTCTTCTAGTAAGATTTCTATAGGATTGGTTCTAGACAGTAAAAGAGTATTAACTATATTTCACCGACAAGGACTAGCGTTCAAAATACAACGTGAATAAACTAGATGGAGGGATTTTTTTTTTTTAAATGTATTTAGTCATAGACATACAGACATACAATTTTCTAGTTGGGTTCGTGCCTATAAATTTAACATTTTCTATAAATGCAAAAATAAAAAAAACAGGTTGACAGAGAAATCCATGCTTATAAGTTCTTCAGCAACATAAATTTTCACATCAAGCTTTCCACGTAATGTTTCTATGAGATAACTATTACCCTTTCTGTTCTGTCAGCACAAAACAATCGTGTATGATGTCGCTTCTGCACCACAATATAGGTTATTCCAGGCTGGTAATCCTTCTCCAAACTGATGCAGGCTTCCCTAATAGCTAGCAGTTCATAATATAAAACCTAAAAAGCACAAGAGAAAGTTTAGATTTTCCTCCCCTTCCATTCTGCATGCAATGCCTAATAAAATGTTCGTAGTTAACACTACATTCAACTCTGCTACACTATTAGTAACTTTAGAAAATCCTTAGAAATACATGTTTCCAAAGTCTAAAGATCTCTTCTTTCTAGAGAGGAAAGAACTTTTCTCCAACCCAATAAGCTTAAGAAACTCCCTCCTGAAAAACATAACTATTTTGTGATAATTTGGCATTAATATAAGCAACTTGAGCAAAATAGTTAATTCAGATATGAGAACTAGAATTATGTTACACACATTAAAAAGTAAAACCAAAGGGAAAAAAGAAATGAACCAACCTGTCGAAACTGTCCTTCAGAGACCCCATCCCTATAGAAGATGATTCGTGTGGGCTTGAATCGTGTTGATTTATAGAACTGGATGAGAAGCTCTCTCACCATGGAGGCAAGATCCTGGATAATTTCTTGCCGAGGTCGCTGAACTCTTACTGTGGCACAGTACCGACTTGGATGAGCATCCATACTACCTACAACCTTCAGGAGAACATTATATGACTAAAGGCTACAACATCAAACCTACACTAAAATATTAAAACAGAAACAACAACAAAAATATTCCAGAAGAGCAATTTTCCACAGAAGATGCTTGCTTTAAAACATTTACCATAAAACTTGTAGGCAGAACTTGCAGTAGATACAGGTTTAACAGTAACGCACACATGGAAAGAGACATAAACTTATCTGCCTTGGAGCCTTCCTCCATATTCTCAACACGGTAAGTCATGGAGTTCGTATAAACTAAGTTCTCAGGCTATATATATATATATATATATATGTATATATGTGTGTATACATACACACGCATACACGTATTTTGTGCATTTTATACTCAAACATTTAAGAAAAAGCTATGCTGATTTAATAAAGCTTACAGCAGCTATGGAAGGCTTCTTTCCATCTCCAGCAGGAGGGTGCGTGACATCTGCTCCCAAAAAGATCACTGGCTGCTGGAACACAGAAGGTCTTTAAAAAAAGAAGACAAAAAAAGTCATACTAGTAGATGAACAGCTGGTGCAAAGCTATTTCTCAATATGGGGTTTTGTTTGTGTATTAGCTTTTCAGCTAAGGTACACAGAAGCATCTTCTTACCAGGTACTCTGATTAAACATAAGCAAGGAAATTTGTGTGCAAGGAAAGAACAATACTATAGCTGTCATCCTAAAACACACGGCTCTATATCATGATTCTATGAGAAAAAAAGGTTAAAAGCAGCATCTTAGCATTAATATAATTATTGATTAATGCTTTTCAAATCTCATAGATACCATAGTCAGAAGGATATTTCAAACTTTAAACCTTAGCCAACTTTACATTCTTGGTGCTAATAACAAACTTTACCAGATCTCTTAAAAAAAAAACCTAAATCATTTTCCATAAGGATTCTTACCGTTGATGAGGTACAAGGATATTGTTGATTCCTCCTAGTTTAACATTAATCTTCAGGCACAGATTTGATAGGGTCTGTGGAGATGTTTTGATAACATTTTTGACTTGGACACACTGGGTGGCCATTCCCAACAGCGTATCTCCAACACGCTTCACCTCCGCTGAGGAGCAAGCATTAAGATAAAAATTAAGTTGATTTGAAATCACTGCTGCATTATTATGTTTTAATCTTACTTTTAGTCAAAATAATTCAAATACAAATCCTGTTTCACTAACTTTCAATTTAGCTGCATGCTCAGACCAGCTTCCCATTCATTGCAACTTCAGACAAAAACCAGTTTTCTAACATCTAAAGAACTCTTCTAAAGAACTTTCTAACATATGCTAATAAGCAAATGCCTAAACACTAGAGAAAAAGCGCAGCCACAATTATTCCCTTACCATACACTGGTGTTTTCCCTGGCAGGATGACGATGATGAGCTGCAGCCCCGAGTAGGTGTTCTTGAGGTGCCGAAACATGGGCTCCACGCTGTCCGCACCTTGCGCGTATTTGCAGAAGCAGGGCTGGCCCTGGATCGGCATCCCCGCGTCCTTGGAGATCTTGCGCAGCTGGTCTGTAAAACCCCTGTGGAGGAGAAATTTAACTTTCATAGTAGCAGAAACACACAACATGCCCAGAACGGGATAGAAGAGTCTCTCTCAAACAAAGAGCAGGATTCCAAACAGCTTTTCAAGCAGCATTTTGAAAGCATCCGTTATGTGGAGGGTATAGAGCCTTGAAACAACATAAACTAGGACTGTAAGTAAAGGAGGGAAAAAAAAAAAAAAAGAGGCACCAACAAGTTTAGAGGCCTTCAGCAATCCATTCAAGATGCTAGAAATAGCTAGATAAAAAGCAGCAACAACATAGAACCAAAACACCAGAATGTATCCAAGCACGGTTTTTGACTGTAACGTCCTGCAGGAAAGCAAAGTAGCCTGGATTTTTTCTCTAGCATTGATTGTAGACAATTAAAGTCAGGTTAAATGTTCACTAGAAAGTCTTACATTCAAACTTTCATTAAGAGAACAGTCCAAAGCCTAAACTATGACATGCCTTACTTCAATATTTCTTCTCTGCATTGTCTCTGTGTTGCAAAACAAGCTATGGCCCACATTTTGATCTCAACACCAGTGTGAAACTGCTTTCCTCGCATGTCCCATACTCCATGGCTTGGGGTTGCCACTGTTCGATTCTGTGGAAATAAAAGAAACACTGATTAAAGCAACCGAGAAAGCAAAAGCCTACGCTATTTACAATTTCAGGAAAACACAAAGCCTAGCGCTCAGACTCTGTACTACAAAAGATTAGATTGGCTGAAATATTCAAGTTAGTGAGACTCATCCTTCGAAAACCAGAAACAAAACCAAAAGTCACAACAAAAATACCCTTACCCGTCCTCCATACTGTAACATTGGAGCTGGGAGCACACGCCCCGTCACATGGGCCATCTCATCCCGGACTTTGAATTGGAACTCTTGAACAAATGGATCTGCATCATAATTTGCACTTCTTACCTAGAGAGGATGAGTTTTTCCACATTACAAAAAATTGTCTGATTGTAATTCACATATACTTAAAAAAAATACTACAGAGGTGTTCTCCAAACAGCTCCTTTTCATCAACAGAGGCTCTATTCAACACCATTAACATATCAGAAGTGAATAAATCTATACCATAAGATAGACGGGATGAAAAAAATCTTCTGTTCCGTCACTTTCTCAAATATGATCAATTTCCTAAAGAAAAGTTTTTTGCCTAAAAAAGTATGCTGCTAAACAGCTTTAGCATGTGCAACAATGCAGATTTGAACAAGTCAACAAATTTCCTCACTAGAAGACAGAAGAGCAATCTCTTTTCATTTCCATTCTTGATCATCCTTTCAGATATAATATTTCATGTATATGTTATTATATTTCAAAAGAGTTCCTAAACTACACTGAAGTAGTATAGCATATACATGAAAAGGCTTTTTGCTGTACACTTATTCAGGAGTGCTGTTTTTTCCCCAGCGTAGATCAAAAAGTGCCCCTCTTAAGAGAACCAAAATTATCCAAATTCAACTGCTTTAATTACTGTAGAACAAATGCTGCACACGCATGTTTTCTGTCTATTACACAATGCTCAGCTATTAGTTCTGAGTAGTTCCATAAACTTGGAAGTCACTGCAAAGATCAGAGCATGCAAGTCTTGTGCCAAGTGCTTGCTGGGTGTCTGATTAGAGGTTATGAAGTCAGGAAGTCTGCAGGAGGCTTCTGCAAAGCTACTTAGCAAGAAATAAAGCAGCAGTCAAGATCCAGTAAAAGAACTGTCAGGCTGGGGTCAAGACATGAATTTTATCTAGTCCAGTATCACTTAGACGATATAGTGAGGATTCTCATCCTCAATCTGAAATTAGAGAACTAACCAATCTGCTTATTTCCTCTTGTCTATCTGGAGCAGATCTTGCTGTTGCCTTTATCATAGTTGACGTCTGATTGTCCGTTAGCTTCTTGATACATCGTTGGCCAGCTACAATGTTACAAACCTTTAAAGAAAGATCAGAAATGTCATGCACAATAGAGGTATGAAGAAACGGATCCAAATAACTGTACATACACAACATTGTGCCATCACTTTAAACCCACCTCCAGCAAGTTTAAACAATGGCATACTTTTTCCACAAAACTCTAAACTTTAAAGCACATTTTAAATGCGAAAAACTATCTTTAGCGGGCCAAAAATATATATATACGTAAATGTGCAAAAGCATTTGTATTGCAGGGTGCATAGCTTGTTAGCATTTCGCAAAAAAATATAGTCTACCAATAATATGATGATTTATCAGGATAAATTCATTACTTCTAAAGGCAAGTAGGTGTGTTTCTGTTCTTGTCCCACTTGTAGGCAAGGAAGATGAGGATATTTCAGCTGGAGGTTGTATTTCTCTCTGAAATACTGTGCTACTGTTCTCTCCACAGTCTGGCCATTTTCTAACTGTAAAGGGAAACTGAAAATACATACATTTTAATCACACATGTCCTCAAAGCTTAGTTGGCAAGCATTAGCATCCTCAAAATGAGTAATATATTAGGTCCTGCTACACATTCAACACTAAGCTACTGCACAGTTTACGCTCCGACAAAAAACATCTTACGTTTGATGACTTGCAGGCCTTCTTGTTACGTTACAAACACGGTATTTCCGTCTCATTGTTCCACAATGAGTCACTTCTACCTTTAGACCTGCATGAAAGTACCAAAAAAAAAGAGAGAGAGAGAGAGAGATGACACAGCTACACAAAGTCATTTGCACGGGAGGCACAAGGTTACTTAGAACACGCTCTAATCAAGGAGCTTTGAGAGCAGAGCTCAAACAGCACAATACTAGGAATCACTGTTCTCTAAACATTTTCCTTTCATTATAATTTAATTTCTAACTGATCAGGTATTTTCCTGAAGACCAAACCCTAATATATAATAAAGTTCAATGTCTTCTGAATTTCTCTGAGCGGCTTCATTTAATGGGCTTGTGACTAAAGCCAGATAGAGAAGGCTGCTCTCTGCTGTCTTTTGTTCTCCTTCTCAATGCCTATTTCTCTTATGGCGAGTAGCTCCAATAAGAGTGAGAGGACAAATGCAGATTTCTACCTTATTTTCTCCCTTTTTTTTGTTAGTATGAGCGCCCCGTTCAGCCTTTAATTTTCTTTACTTTCATTGACCAAGTTTAATTTAAGTTCAAGGCAGCTGAAGATCTGGCCCAAAAGCACGCAATCCACGCTGTGAGGCTACACGCCAGACATGACTCTGTATCCACAGCAAAAACAACATCAGGGACAGCAGCGTCAGGAACTGTTCAGTGGCTTTTTCTCTTAATTGTGCACACACTGATTGCCTGTATAGGCTGAGGAGATTCAACACATGCCAGAAATACTGAGTTTACAACGTAGGTGCTGCCTAGTAGGGCACACCAGCCTCTTGCTAGTCCCAAGAAGGAAAAATTCAATCTACAGTCACTACTTCAAGGTTTTGGGAAGGCAAATGGACGACTTGCCCTGTTGAGGCTCATTTGGATTGTAGACCACAGAGCCCATCAAATCAGGTCCTCAGGTACCAAGACCATGATTAATTCACCAGGGACAAAGGTCTCCCAAAAAAGTATCAACTGTCCTTGACTGATCCCTGACAACACCAAGTACATCATTAACATGAATATTACTAAGAGGATGGCAAACATCCACTGGCATCCCCTGGCCTGTTACAACCCTCAGATAAAATACCAAAGTCAAACCATGAAACACTGTGGCCCAGTAGAAAAGGGCATTTGCTACACAGATATCTGGAACCATTCACTGCTTTGTCATTAACCCGCTGTGGTTCTGCAGAAGGCTCTTGCCTCCCACAGTGCAGCTCTCAGAGACTGCAGATTATTGCAATAAGACTATTGCAAAGTATTTTTTTTTTTTTTGTTAAATGATGACTATTCCATAAACCATTTTGTGAATATAATTTAGGGGGCTTTGGGGGTTTTTGTTTGTTTTGCTGTCAGTGGTACAGCGGACTCTAATTCTACATAATGTAACACAACCACCTCAGAGAAGAGCTTGGAATTCTCTTTCAAGACTTCTTTCTCTGTAAACTACACTGGAATGAAAGGATGTGGGAAAACACAAAGCAAAATAGCATATATGGAGTAAACTACTCAAACCAGAAGCTTATGCAATTCCTTTGGAATGGAATTTGGCCTTCAGCTGCAAGTCAGCAAGTGGTACTTGTTTTTCCATATAGCAATCAGCTACTGGAAGTCACTGCAATAGCCCACTTCTTTAGAATCAATGATGCTGCTCTGAAATCAATGCTCGTTTTGCCTCAGCAGTTAGACAGCAGGAGCCCTAAACCTCAGCACTGCTACGGCTGCACTGACACTGGCTAAAACGGGACAGCCATCCAGCAAGGCGACAGCTGCTTACCTCAAACGAGGCAGCAACCACCACACAGGCTTTCCTCCTCTTTATCCAAGGGGGAAATATCTCATTTTTCATTTTTAGTTTCTGTAGAGCCACATTGTTTCACTTAATTCTAGAATTACACACAGCAAATACTGCAATTCTCTTGACAGTGCTCTGGCCCTTAGTGCATCCTAACTGGGAGGCTTCCAGTTGAAACACGTCCCTCAGAACTGGCTTGAACGTATTGCTTGGGACAAGACAGACCCACTGTTACTCACCCTTTATCTCTTTGGTGAATTTTACCCGATGAGAATCAGTCAGAGGTCTTGGTTGTTCATCAATATTATGAATGTCAAGAACTTCACACATAAATTGAATTACAGGTTGTGCTTTGTAGAAGGCAGTGGCAGAAACTAAAAGAAAAACATATAGAGTAAAATAATCTGAATCAACATATTTGATGATATAAACATATTAAGCAAAAACAAACTGTTTTCAAACAGGACAGTTGATTAATTCCACTAAATTAAAACCATGAACAGTCTGCTTGGCAGAGTTACAGTCAACTGAAGCAACATTTTTTAGCAAGAAATGTGAGGAGGCACCAACCACAGCTCAAATATAAGCAAACATCTCCACACACTTAAAACTTTAAATAGCAGCAAAAACGATTATGAAATAGTTGACAAGCGTTTTATTAGTTTTCCAGGTCTCACATACCAAACCCACCACATCTCCACACTAATACAATAAAACATTCTTCAGCCATGCGTCACTCCCGCAGGCTGCCAGCTTCTCGTGACGCGCTCCGGGAACACCTCCGGACGCGGCTCGTGCAGGAGCGCGGCCGCCGGAGCCGCACCTCTGCGGCAATGCGGCCCATGCGCCGCACAGCCCTGCGCGCCGAGCGGTCCAAACACAGATCAGCTGACGCGACCTCAACGTAATCTTTACGTTCCCAACTAAAGGGCGCATCCTTTAAACTGCAGTTTAAAGACAAATCTTGAGTTCCACATCCATAGGAGGAATAAAGCTCTTTATTGACACTGCTGTGGATGTATCAATATAGAAATGAGGTATGTAATTAAGCTATGCTATGCTTTCCTTTTATGTTTCCTTCGTCTTCCCACTTGATGACAAATCCAAAAAAAAATTTAGAATTTCTAGGTCTGCCACACAGACCTGGTGTGAACAGGCCCAACAGGAAGCTGAAGGATACATCCATATTCTTCATTACTATAGCCTTGCTCTACTGCTGTCACTGCAGCTGGCACACAGGGTTGATGTTAATGTTAAGTGATCTTAGGTGATGCTAAAACACAGCAGTTAATGTTGTGTTTTATAAGGATACACTAAATTTTCAACTGAGCAATCAAGTAAATTTTTAGCAAAAAGTATTTTGCAAATCTCTTGGATATAAAGCAAATAATGTTCCCAAGTTTTCTTATTTTGCTAGAGTTTATCGCACAGTATCTTGTAATTATCTTAACGCTCAGTGTAGGAGACGGCTTCCATAATCAAACCCCTCTGCTCAGAAGGCAAGAGAAGTTAATACCACTCAAAAGTATCAAACTCAAGCACATAACAGACTGACTGAACGGCAAAGTCTATTTTATTCTTGCAGGCATGACTTATCTTCATTCCCAGTCCTGAACTCCGACTTACCATCAATATTGAGCATCATCTTCCACATGGCAGGCCGAACAGACTGATGGAATCCAAACCAAACCTCCCTTCCGCCTCCCAGGGGGTGATCGTAGCCTTCCGGAGCTGAGAAAAAGGAGCGGCCCACTGGGGTATACCTATTAAAAGAGGTGAGCACAAGTTTATGGCACTGATTCCAAATGTAAGTTAAAATAACACTCTGTAGTAAGGATTACAGCACAGAATATTTTCCTTTCATGATTTTGTGTTTCAGAAATCTGTGCATCTAGAAATAAGCTTAATCAACACATTCCAAATGCTGCTGTTTCCACCACAATGTTTTTAAATACAGACAAAACATTTACTAGATTTTGCAATTCTCAACCACTTTCAGCTTTTACAATAAATAACAAAATAAACTAACTCATCCTTTCTTATCTTTCACTTCAGTAATCACTATTAGAGCACAGATTCTGTGCAAGTGTTGTATATTACTGGACTGACCCTCAAATATCATTTTGCTTGTTTTAGTAGGGGACATTTGATTACTTCTAATAGTTTACAATGTATTAATTGTGGCAGAAAAAGAGCTAGAGAAACTACCATTTGTCTCCAAGCTCAGAAATGGCTGTTCACAGACCTCCATACTTGCTTCCACTTAGAATGGACAGATAGCATACATAGATTATCAGTTTTTGTGTTTCTTTGAAATCTGGGCTGGTTGGGGAACTCTAGCTACCATAAAAATCACAAGTCATTTTTTGGTCAGTTGAGTCAGTTACACTCAAAAAAAAGTGGAGGAAAACATGGTTAAAACATGTATTCAGTGCTTAATTAAAATGAGAGGCATATACAGCATTGTATCCCAGTGAATTAGACACAGATACTTTTAAATATTATCACTAAATGCATGAAACTTGGCTCAACTCAAGCAGAAAACATCAAGCAGTGCTACAGCATCCTGCAATCCTTCAGTATTTGAAGAAAGACACACTTTAAGGCCTCCTGTTTCTTGATCTTTTCCAAAAAAATAAATCACCTGGAGTTCAAAAGCCTACAATACACATTTCTATGCAATTAGCTTAATTCTGCCCAGTTTGGCTACTCAGATGTACTGTATAAGGGAATACTCAATTTATTTTCTTTTCAGTTGTGAACAAATAGGAATCAAAGTCTCCCAATGGGGATACTTCAGGTAAAGAAAGACTGCAGGAAGACAGTGAACCTACTTCATGGAGGGTAGGTGTCGTAGCACCACATCGACAGCATGAACAGGGTTAGTGCTGATGGGTTTGTCTAGTTCCAGAGGCTCAGGCAAGGTTCTTCCCGTCAAAACTTCATGCAGCAAGTGCCAGCTCACCCGAGAAACAAACTTGATGGACACTTTGAAGGGACGATCTTTTCCCCCTTCTCCTGGTAAAGTCACATCCAAATCCACCTAATGGGGGTGGGAAAAGAGAAAAGGAAAAAGGCTGCATCCCATGCTTGTCCTAGCTATCTAGTGCCCAATATCCAAGAGGTAAGGATCACCATTTCTTACATTTTTTCAACTGGAAAGCTCAAAAAGAAGCCTGTATAATCTGAAAATGACATCAGTACTTTAGTTCAGCCCAATAACAGGGATTGAGGTTCCTGCCTTCCTCACCATTTTTATGGTCCACTTTGTCAGCATTGCTATTAATAAAGCACAACTTTCCTGCCCTGAACAAGAGTGAAGGAGGGCACAAAATACGCTTTCAAGTCAGAGTATTTTTTGAAGTCTGTTTTGAAGCTAACCATGCTTAGCCCACTTCAGCCCTCCTACTCCAGAAGTCTATACCGTTTGCAGAAAAATGTCTATTTAACAAACCCTTGGCAAAATAGCACTTTGAAAGCACACTTTCAGGAATTTTTTTTGCCTTTAACTTAAAAGAGTAAGTACGGGAAATAGGAAGCAATATGTCCCAGTGCCTTAAAAATCACTACTAATATCTTAGATACCTATACAAATATATTACAGATAATTTCTAGACAAACTTGTAGCCCTTGCTCTTAAATCTGAGTGCTTATGCGCTGTTATTACTAACAGTACGGACTACATATCCTTGACATAAAAAAATCCTGCACGCTCAGGTGCTAACATGCAGAATTCTTGACCACTCATACAAAAAATAAAGTTTTAGAGAAATTGTAGTTTAATTTCTTAATAGTATTTCAGAATGAGATAATGTATTACAGTCTGTAAAACAGACTATTTAACAGATCAATTTAATAGATGAGGAAAGTGTCTACTAAATACTTCTAGGGGAGGTTCTAAATGCAAATCTTATATACACATACACCAGAATTGACAAAGATATATTAATGACTTTATTTCAGTACAGATAACTTAGGATATTTTTTTTCTCTGAATTCTACAGTATCAGACGCTTTCCTTGTTTCCGTTTCATTCTAGGAAGTTGTCCAAAACACCAGTATTTTTCCAATTCTCTTACCCCAGTAGTGGCCACAGGGAGTGGATTGGCTGTATAAAGGCTTCTTTTCCCATCATAAACTGGTCTACGGTCCCCAAATATTGTCACTTTAAAATGCTGCACCATGGAGTCCACCACCTCCCTAGAAAAGTTGATATTTACAACGAAAATGTTTGAAAACAAGTATCATACTGCAATTGGCTCCCACATGCCCTATGTTTTGCTGAACAGCTTCAACAAACACACTACTCAAGTGAATTACAGAACCACCCACTGATACTCCAAAAAGGTGCTTCACATACAACTAAAATATCAGACAAACACTAAAGAAAAAAATCATAATCAATGCAAATGTTGAAGTACCAGAAAATATTTTAACTGAAAGTTGCACACAATCATATATTATTCTTTCTTTAATGGGCTTGTGGCAATAAAGAGAATATAGAGAAACACAAGCAATGAAATTGAACTTAAAATTGAACAGTGCTTTCATCTCAAAGTTTTCTAGATGCAGGTAGATACATCAGGGTCCAAGGAGACTCTCAGTGCCTCTGACTGAAACATGCCTTCAGGGTTTTGAACTCTGTGCAGCAATACTCATTTTTTCAATGGCACTACAACTGTTTTACCTGTTGCAACAAAATTTTCTTATTCTATAGAAACTATGAGTTTTACTTCTTAGGCTATGCCTAACTGGCATTCTTCTCTGCAAAGCAGCAACTCACTAATAAAGCATTTCCTGACCAGACAACATTAACCCAAGTACTTCAGCGAGACAGTAAATATCGACTTCCTCTCTGGGCAGATCTAGCAGCAGTGACTTTTTTCCCCTCCTGGCCGGGTCTCCGTGCAGAGCCCCTCTCCCTTCGGCAGCTCCTGAGTAGGTCACAAAGCTCCCAGCATCTGAGCTCTGGGTGCCAACCAGTCACCCAAAACCTCAACACAAAAACATCCCTTTAAAGTACTTTGTGGAGGCCTATGATTATAGTTTCACAGGTGTTCTTAATTTAACAGCACATTAGTAAATTAACCATTCATGACAGTAAGATTATATTAAATATTGATTCACATTGAAGTACTATATCCCAATGTGGGCAATTTATTAGCTTCCTTTTAATTCACACTTAATATAGGCATTTATATAGCCTTCAATACTGTGTTTACATAAAGTCAATAAAATTTAAAAGATGAATTTTACCATCTTACCTGTTCACCCTCCGAGGACACTTATCTGGTTTGATGTCCACCTCATAGAGGTAGACATCAATCTTTGGGATTTCAACTTGGAAGCAGTTGGCCAGCAGTTTAATGGGTTTGCCCATGGTGCCATAGCCGGGACGTCTGGGCACCATGAGGAGGGGCTGAGCCCCGACGGGTCCTGCAAAACAAACCCAAACTGATCAAAACCCCCGAGCGGGCGAGAGGCCAAGCATGTCGCGCAAGCCAGGCTGGGCAGATAACGCTGCCTGGCTTTCCAGCAGTTGAAAACACACATGTGGATCCTGGCAAGTGTGGGTGCACGCACTGGGGACATGGAGATGCCTCTTGTCTCTCTCCTGTAGAGGGTCAGTTATAAAACTTCTTCATTTTAGACAAGACTCCTCAGATCTGGGTCACTTATGCCTCCCCAACAAGCAAACGCACCATAATGAACATGATCCATTTTCAGTTTCTACTAGTATCTCCACTTAAAACTGCCTCACTCCAGATAAGAAACAAAAAACAAGCTTTGTCGGAGTTTCAGAAAAATTACTCATCATACAAATGTCATGATTTACAGAGCATTTGATTAAGTTAGTTAAAAATTCTCCCCTCTCCTCCTACTCAGTGACGCAGATAGCAAATCCTGCCCACTCATTTTCATAGCAGAGTTAAAATGTCAAGTGCTGGTAAAACACGTCTTATTTGCCTTTTGATTAATCTCCATCTTTCCTGGAAAATTTTATTTCTTGAGGGAAACCACGTACTAAGAACAGGTGAACTTACAATCTAGGCTCTGTTGTAACATTTGCCCGGCTCCACTCAGAAACATAGCGAAAAACTCTGATTTGGGTTGGCTTCAAGCCATAAGATAAAAACATAAAACAAGCAGCATCATTTAAAACTCCCTCACAGACTATGCTTATGCAAAACTTGGTCCAAGCATCTGCTCTCTTCAACTTTTTCTTGGTTTTAATACTATGACATGAGTAAAAGCTGCTCTATGATTTACTCCAGATATATTTTAGGAATATAAGCATATGCAAAAAGTTACTACTAAACACTCAAGTGGCATAAATGACTCAATAGCTTATTTTAATATTACCAGAACATACACGCCATAGTTTTTATATAGTTCATATATGTAGGAAATGCGAACAAAACCACTGATATTAAGATAACAATAAGAAAGGAGCAAAGCAGCAGAATAGGCTGCAGTCATACGCATCTCCTGGAAGGTTTTGCTAAGGCCCTCACTGAGCGCTCAGCTGCCCCGACCATGAGACTAGGCTGAGTCCTGGGCGGTGCTGGGCTGAGGAGGGGAGAGCTGGGACATTAGTTACTCCTGTGCTTGAGGATGTGCGTGGGAGCAAAACCCTGGCATCAGAGAAACAACCTTTAGTTACCAACGTGGGGCAGAGGCCTTGGGGCAGCAATGAAAGGCTCTGCCCAAGGCCAAGCGTGGAGCGGACGGAGCTCCAGCCGCTGCTCCTCGCAAGCTGGTGAGCAGGAAACCAAGCGATCAATTAAATGAATAAAAAGCACAAGTCTACACATTATTCATGAATCATATTTTTAAAGTTCGTTGCATTTTGCTGTCACATTGTGCTACATACAGGCTCCCTTTGGACAAGTCAGCTAAAGCCAGGAGTGCGCCCGCAGCACCGGGCACAAGGAACCGCAAGCGCCCTGCACTGCCTGGCTGCACGTTGGGAACGTCGCTGTCCCACATGGAAACCTGCAGCTCCGAGCCCAGCACGCACAGGCAGCAACCTAGGGCCCGCGGCGGGCGGAGGGAAACAAACCCAACCCTAAACACAACCGGGGTGGTGCTGCGAGCAGCATGGGGTGCCTGCGAATGCCAGAGCTGCTCTTTAATGTCATTAATCACAGGAAAAAACAAAGGCGTCAGAAGCTTTAAAAATCTTTGCAGAACCGTTACTGCCCTGTGCCCTGGCTCAATGGCAGAGAGGAATGTTCTTCCAATGCCTCAAAGAAGAAGGAGGAGAAAAAAAAAAAAAAAAAAAAAAAAAGACTTCTGCGTTATTTACTTGATCAAAATAGAAGTTTTAAAGGAGAAAATAAGTAGGGCTATCTTCCATCAAAACAGACGGATTCCTAATGACTTAAGTGGGCTGTGAATCAGAGCTTTATCTTCTATGGTATTCTAGATGCTACAAAAAAAAAGAACTAAACAAAAAATTTGACTGCAATTTCTATCTAGCTAGAACCACAGCACCCATCTGGCGCACATCCAACACAGGCTGGAATCTACCTAGCAACCAAATGAGGCCTAATCGGAATAAAGGCTGAGGAGAAGGAACACAAGCTCAGAGACTGGCAAATACTTTCTAACATTTTAAGGAAATTGATGCTTTTGGCATACAATTTTACTGCAAGAGACAAAATACTTAATACTAAGATCCTAATAGAAAGTATGAAATTCCTGTCACGATGCTTTCTTCGCAGAAAGGGGCATCAGTTAACAAGCTTCCTGCAAAAAATAATCTATTTTCCTATCGTGTGCTCCAACATTACAAAATTTTAAAATATTAGTAGGTGACTACTTCAGGCTTGTATCTCCAAAACTGTATGTGGATAGGTAGCTTAACAGTCTTAAAAACACACGACAAAAGATGCCTTTTGCCAGGGCTTCTGCTTGGGCTCAGAGGCCCAGTCCACGTTGCTCAAAGAAAAAAACATTACTGCCAAAAATTACGAGTTATTTCCAGATTAAAAAAAATAGATAGGAAAGATGCTTAAAATGCTGCTTTCAATTTTTAAGCTGCTTACTTGTGCCAGAAATCATGAATCGCCTTATTTCTGTAGCAGCAACCTCTCTGGGTGGCATTACACGAGTAATGCAATCCATGTTTTTTGAACATTCTTACTCTCAGTTAGGCTTTGTCTTTTCTTTTTTCTCTGCTTTCAGATAATAAGTCCTGTTAAGGCTCCTCAAAAGCCAATGCTCTGATGCCATTCTCCATGAGAGGCAACTACCTCCCCAAGCAAGTACCTACGTGCCCACTGGTTCTATAACTGAGTTACAGAAATGCTTACAAAACAAGGCAATGAATCAAAAACAATGTTAAAAAAAAAATAGGCATCAAATATTTTAAGCTCAAAAGCTAGTTGCTATATTTGCTTTGTAGAGTTCATCCCCAACCACAAAGGAGGTGCCACAAACCCAAGCACAGCAACGCTCTGCTCTCGGAAATCAAGGGAATAAACTGCCACGATGCCTTTCGGGGTGCACAGCTCTACCACACGTTTGGCAACCAAGAGAAACTTCTTCTGGCATATAAATGAATTTACCTTAAAGGGCCGCTGGTTTGCAGGAAAACATGCAATTCTTGATTCACTCATTCTCATGTCCCAGTTTCCTATTTAGCGTTTTGAAAATTACATCATTCCCGCCCCTCAATTCACTAACTTGGAATCATTGCTGCAAAGTGAAAGGCACTGCCAGCCCCTCTGCTCTGCAGGTTTCCAGTTTAAGGACAGGCAGGTCCCTTATCCCAATTAGTGGCTGCAGAGTTGCTAAGAGCCCAACTGCAAGTGCCCAGATACAATGTCCTGCTACTGAGCTCAGAGACGAGGTACCAGAAATCCCCTCACAGCATAAAACCAATCTGAACTAGTTCTAAGTTCTTTAAAGCGAATGCTAAAACATACTTCGGATTCATAACAAGTTTCGCATGTGAACAAAATTAAAAGAAGCAATAAGCTCATGACTCATTTCACCGGTTTCAGGAAAACACAGCACACCAGGAATAAAAGATGAGAAACCACGACTGAAGGCGAAAACTGAACTGCATCCAACCTTCCCCTTAATTCACAGGTAAATACTTCTCGTGACAAATCCATTATAACCAGCTACTCTAATGCAGTTTGACAGATGATTTGGGTTATCGAGGGAACTCTGATCCCTCAGTACGTGCCCTGTTGCTGGTGGTTCTCATGCAAGTCCCAGGACTATGGGCTGAATTTCCAGGCTGTGCAGTGATGCTCCAGGACGGAGTCGTGACTGCTCCAATGCAGCCCAAGCTACAGGAGCCTCACATGCCTGTTATTTCTTTAAATTCAGACTGGAAGTTAACCCAAGAAATATGCTACCTGCTACCTATAGCACTAGTGAAATAGTTACGAGGGTCAAACGAACATCTAGCGAAGCTCAGATTCAAATTGCTTCTGGAAAAGCTCTCCCATAACTCCCATCACAGGCATTCCGGGGCAGAACAACTTCTGCAGGCACTTATGATTCATTCTCCTTCTCTCTTCTACCCCACCCACAAAACTGTAGCTTTTAGTGGTCCACCCAAATCTTAAATCTTTAGTCTTAATATGGAGAGAGAAAAGCAGGGACTTCATGTCTTTCCTAAAGCCTACATAGAAAACGTTTTTTGTTTGTTTGTTTTTGTTTTTTTTTCAATCTTCTGGTCACTTCAGAAAAGATGCCCATGCTGCTTCACTAAAAACATACCATATCAGATCCAAAAAAAACAATTTCACATCTTCAAGAGTAAAACCATTGCTTGTTCTACCCCACACCTTTCCTTCACACCTGGGAAAGGACACGTGTCTCAATGTCCTTCTCCCTCGCAGGGCAAAGTTCTCTTAATTCCTGCTTTCCTCAAGGCTCTTACGTCCTCCTGCACTGCTATTGGCATCTAAGGCAAACGAACGCAACACACACTGAAAAGAAATAAACAAAGGTTTATTTGCTACGCTCACAAACCTGTATCTCATTTGGGGACCAGAATTATACCAGGATATCATTCAAGGTTATTTAACACCTTCAAATTATTGGCATACCATCTGAATTCCACCAAACTGCTAGAATTCAGCATCTTCCTAAAATGGCTTGAATTCCACCATGTATTTCATCAAGCCAGGATGCAGCTTAGACAAGTTCCTCCAGTCAAATCCACTTTTAACTTAAATTGATATATAAATTTAAAAAGGAGAAGGGGATGATTAACAGAGAAAAACGCACATTTTCCCCCGACGCTTTCAGCCTCATTTTCCTACTTTCCCTAGTGAAAGCAGCTCCCGGCCTCCGAGCGCAGAGCACGGGGGTCTCCAGCGCTCCGATTAAGCACAGCCTGAACCCGAGCCCTCCCTTTCGAGCTCCTCTGCCGGTCTGCGGGCGAACTCTCCTGCAAAACTCGAAGCCTCCCCTGCAAATCTCCGAATCCCCTCCCCAAACGCAGGTGTTTAAGCCTTGCGCCTGCCTCCCTGCCCGGATACAAGAGGATTACGGCGGGGGGAGTCAAGTTGCTCGGGATCCCGGGTGGGGGAGGCCGCGGGTTAAGAGCCGCGAGGCCCAAGTGCCGCGCGGCC
>VZSV01000077.1:576729-600615 GCA_013398735.1 Nothocercus julius
ATATGTAATTTTATAATCTTTATTTATTTTATAATAAAAAGCCATCTTGAGACTTGTCCAAGCAGGTTTAAAATTGCTGCTCCTTATGGAGAAAGGATGTCACATTTTTGCGCTCCTGGTAGGGGCATTTCCCCAGGGAAAGAGCAGGGGAAGCAGTGGCAGAACTGCAGGTCTGGAGCATGGGTAGGTCATTTCTGAGATTCATCAGCCAAGTCCTCCATACATTATGAAGAACAACCTCCCTGGAGACTGCCAGGGTAACGGAAGTCTGCATTTTGAAATTAATTTATCAGGAAAGTTAGTAGAAAGGATTCTGAAAACACGGAAATTAAACTATTGGAGTATCTCCTAGCCAAAATGGTGAAAGATAAGGGGAGGAAACGTGATCGCCAAGATCGAGTAGACGCGGTTGCAGGGACGTCTCTGCGGAACGCACGCGCTCCGTGAGTATGCAAACCCGCTCTGCCGTTTAGAACTGTAATCAGAACCACGACCAGGGGCTCAGGTGCCAACCCAACATCTGAAACCAAGCAGTCTGATCTATTTTCCAAGGTTTCGGACCCATCTACACTGGACACAATTTTCTATTCTACTTCTCGCCCAGAACCAGCCCCCTTGAAGCTGAAGCTACAGAAGAACAGTTCTGTTGTCAAGCAGGACTCATAAAAAGCGAGATAGCGTTAAAAGCAGCAGCAGGAGTTGTGCAAAATCTTTACGGATGCTCGGTGCAGTATCATACATTCTTCATGCTACAGTTGAAGTAAATTAGCTAGCAAGTATGTGCATGCCATTAACAAGCACTTCCCTAAAATTGCTCAGCATTATTCAAAACGCCACAGTTACAGCTCAACTGCTAAATAATTCAGCTTTTAAAGATATGCCAATACATGTTTGCAAGGGAAAAAAGTAGCAAATCCAAAGAATTCAGAGAAAGTGGCAAGGAACCTCCATTTTGGGGCCCCAAAATAAAACTATTTGCATGGGGCCAGAGAGGACTAGGAAGCTTGCAGAGTATTCCAAAGCTGGGAAATGCTGATTATTAAGCAGTACAGACACCTAGGGGATCAAGTTCAACCCAAGACGGATCTGAAATATGTCCTTAAAGTACCTTGAAGTTAAAGACCTTTAGTAACCCCCAGGGCTACAAATAACGAGCCGTGCGACCCGCAGGCTGCAGCAGGCCTGCACAGGCCCTGGAAATGTCTATCCACAAACTGTTTCCAAACAGAAAAGGCTGAAATCATCTCATGTGAGTAAGAGTGGGGCTCTCTGTAGACTACCTGCTATTTAATTCTGCCAATAGGTCAGGTCAGATGTCCAGACATATTTAAACACACTCAAGTTTACAGATACGAGGGAGCCATCTGCCCAGGAAAAAAAAAAAAAAAAAAAGATATAGGTAAAAAGAAAGAAACAACTTTTAATTGGATTTTGAATTTGAATCGTGCCAGATCCAGAGAACATTTCTGCCTTTACATTACCTTCAAAACCATTGTAGTCCATGAGGCTAAAGCCCCAAAGCCAAGCAGCTGGCGAAGCAGTGTACTTTGATGCACGCTTCCAACATCTGGGAACGAGCTCAACTGACATCTCTTCTCTGAGAGGTGGTATTTTAATAAAAAATGGAACTGGCTCTCATGTTCCCAAAAGTTCTAAGTGCAAACTTGCTCACTGAAGTGTTTCTCTCATTAAATCGAGATAGGCTGGAAGTGGAGGAGTTTGGGATCCTCCGCAGCATTTGATGCAATGCAGCTACCGTCAGCGTTTTGCTATTTCTTCTCCAAGCTCTTCCCGCGTAACCTGCCAGGCCTGGGAGCGCCTTTGCCTTGCCCAGGGAATCTGACTCAGGAGTGGCACCCCAGCATATTCACATTGCTTTTATTAGGTCTTCTGCCAACAGTTACAGAGTAACAGACACTTCGGACTGCAAAGTCAAAGTTGCAAGCAAAAATCAGGACCAAGGCAAAGAAAAAACAAACAAACAAACAAAAAAACCCCAAAGGCAATCAAATCAAATATAAATACAATGTTCTGGAGCTCTTTAATCATACCATTTTCTTTAATAAAGAGGTGGTTACGATCTTACAGTATTTTCTTTTGGCCTAATCCAAGGATTTTGTTACTCTTTATCAGTCTTAATTCCACGCATACAAAAAAAAAAAAAAGATACTCAACCTTTAAAATATAAGCCATATTTTCTTAATAAAATAAGTTTTGTGCTGCTGCTTGTTTAGTAAGTACTGTACATCAACTGTTCACGTCTATTCAACAAAATGGACCATACAGATTTCAAGCTAAAGCAAAAAAAAAAAAAAAACACAAGAAAAATAACAACCCAAACAGAGTGTCTTGCAAACACTCTAAGTACAGTTCAACACTTGCTTGTATAAAGGAGGTACGAAAGGGGATAGAAGTTGAACACAAAAGCACTGGAATCCCCGTCAGTTTTCTTTCACAACTACTGAAGTGCAAATCACTCAGGCAAGATATGAATTTCACTTGTTTATTGCTGTCCTGCTGTCTGGCTTCCCTTCCTGGAAGAATCTCGTTCTTTGATTTCACGCTCACTTTCCACGAAGAAAACCTTCCGTGAGGCAACGCTGAGTGCTTGGGCTTTCCGATACTAGACATCAGGTCATGCACTTGCAAATACCAGAACACCCCGACCGTCCCCGCTAAGCTTTTCCGAGGGCTGGTCTGCCCTCGTGCACCCCGTTATGGTCAGATATGAAATAAGGGAAACAAACAGCGTTCAACACCTGGCAGATAAATGAAAGTTACTCCTCTTCCCGCAGATCTGCATGCACTCGGCAATGTTTCCAGCTGCACAAGGGACATGTGCGCACTGAGAAGGTAGCGATTCGGGAGCCATTCAGGGTGACCATGGGGTCTGTGGTAGCTACAGCTCATGATATGTTTACGGGTTAACACCTATCTGCTATGGGCAGCAAAATGCACAGCACCTCGACATGCAACTGCTCGTTTGCATCTTGGACAAGAAAACGGTAGAAATATTGAATGCTGGAGCCGTGTGGAAGGTTTAGTGCATAGTCCATTATACAAAACATGCAGGTAACTCAAACCCCTTCCAAACTTCTTCAAAATGGAAATACGGTTTTAAAGGGCACAGCAGCTGAGTTTGGCTTTATTTATTTATTTATTTAAAACCATGAAAACCCAACGCAGAGGGTGAAATTAGGGCAGAACACGATCTGCAAGTCAACAGCTGAGAGTTTCAGAAGCCGTGAAGCTTTTGTGTAGTTAAAATTGCTGTTAAAAGTAGGTGCTACATCAGCAAGTCTTCATTCATAGTTTTCTATGAACAGCCACCTTACAAATGAGTGCAAATCTTAAAGGTCCATTTTACATTTCAAGTCTCAAGGTTAAAAAAAAAAATTGTTACAGAGCAAAAAGCCGTTTCTGTAAATGCCCACACTATCTCTTTTCAAATGGTTAAAAATGGCATGTGCTATGCCACAGCTACTAAAAGACATTTCAGGATTCTAGACCCAACTAAAACATTAAAATAAAAAGTAGAAACCAAAATACCTTTGCCCTTTGCTGCTGATCAGCAGCAAGGTGCTTTCAGTCATAATGCTGGTGAACAAACTGATTTGCAGAGAGAACTTTGACCGTAACCCCCGGGTTTGCTCTTAGCCCCTCTGAGATGACTTTGCTTTCACTGAACACAAGCCAGAGTTCGGAGGATGAAATGGGAGAGGTGCTGAATTTGTGTCACTATGCAGGCACTTGTGTATAGGAATGTTGGCTTCTCACGTTGACACTTCGTGTTCCCGCGGTCCCTGCTCTCTGCAAGCCTCCCTACGAGCTCCCTACCCGGCAGCCACGAAGGGCGCTCGGGCTCCTCCCCGTCACCTCGCAGGTTACAGCAGTGGAGGTTGACACAAGGCGCAAAGGAGAGTATGAGCCAAACGCTGCAGTCTTGAGAAAAATACAACTGTGCTCAATGCAAGATCTTCACAAAACGTGACGCCAGCGGGCTCAGCACTTGGATTGCATAGCATATTGATGTCTGCATTTTTTCACAAATACGTTGCCCAAAAGGAAAACGAGTACAGTGAATTCTTGGTATTAGGACAGAGCAATGGGTCAACATGATTAATGTTTTTATGAACAACTAGCAAGGCAAGTTTAAACATCCGTAAGTAGGAAATAAAAAGGTGTGCTTCTATCAGCGTGTACCAACCAAGGGCAGCGCTCGTGATAGGCTCTGAAAATGCATTTGCTCCTGGCAGAGCTCAGTAGCAGTGCACATACAGCTCTTTCGCTCTAAGCAAGCTTTGTGCACATTTTCATATCAAGAAATCAGATAATCTGCTCACGTGCAATTCGTTATGGAGCTGCTACCCCTGCCCTGCTGTGCAGAATGGTCACTGTACAGCAAAAAGAGTCTGAAAAGCAGCCACTGTTTTACTGCTGGGGAAAAAAAAAAAAAAGAAGAAAGAAATAAAGAAAGAAAAAGAAAAAGCTTTCTTGCCATTATGAACACAAACCAGGGGAGTTTCCCCCACAACAGTTACGAAGTACTTTGTAACTCTGACTAAGGAACAACCTGGTGGGCTTTCAGAATAAAAAACCCTGTGCGTGAGATCAGTGATACCATGAAACCAAAGAGCAGCAAAACCTAGCAGCAGAATCTGTGACAGTTTGGACATGCTGAAGTTGGGGCACATGGCATTTCGGAGAGCGGTCAGTCCATGTGGACACACGAGGGATGCACGTGGTGCGCGGGAGACGAGAGCACTGAGGAAGAGCCCGGAGCTGTTTGCAGCGCGCAGCGAACGCGCGGCCTCAGCAAATGCGGCGATGTAAACTCTGAGAATGTTCATGACTTGTGTATTTTGGCAACGGACTCAGTATCATATAAAAATAATGTTTAGTAAAAAAATCCCAGTTTCCATCATAGAAAGTCAGAAAAAAAAAAAGAAAAAAGAAAATAATTGATAGCAATTTCTGTCCTCATGGGATGAAGATGCCCCCATTTGTCAGAAACAGTTTTAAATAACAAAGTAGTACATTGGAAACAAAAATGGGTCAGCAGCCATTAAACTTGTCCTACATGAAAGTGCACGTCTTTCAATGGAGTTTAACCACCATGAGGTTGTGATCTAACACAAACTGCAACTTAGGACCATAAAAATTAACTCCTTCTGATGGAAATATGGACCACCATCAAGACGAGATTACTGTTTTCCTTACAAGATTAAAAACATGGAAATTTTGCAGCATCATAGTAAGGCACTCACCCATGGAAAAGTCTGTGACTGTTGCTTCGAATGGCAGCAGCTAACTAGCTTTTAACACGAGGAAGACAGTTTCAGTTCTGAGCTAAGTGCTAGGGTGCCTTACATTAAATGGGGGGGAATTATTTGGGGGGGAACTGTTAGTGTTAGAATTCTCCTATAAACTAGTTGTTTTTCCCCTTAACCCGTTAAAGCATCTCATATTCTAAAATATTAGTTTTATAAATCTAGTCTTCTGTTTTAAGGCTCTAAAAATCCCCTCCCCCCAACCCCACAAAAAATACCTACCAGCGCCTGGTGGGCAACGGAGGACCAAATCCGCCAGTTCACAGTCAGGAGTCTATAGTATTGCATCTTAAAAATGAAAACCTGCTTCTGCCTCCTGGGAGTTTTATCCCTTCCTTGAATGCCTTCATGTGTTTGGTCAGGTCAAAATTTTGCAAAGCCAGAAAAATTAAAAAAATAATCATCAGTCTCTTGCAATCCTACAAAGTGTTGGATCTTTCTGTCCCGTGGTGCTGGTCTCCTGCCTCAATCGACGCTGCCTGCCCTGCAGTGATTTCTCATTGGAAAAAAAACAAGGTGTCCCAATGCTTCCTTTTTTGTATGGCTCCTACAAATCTGAAAGCTTTCTTGAGTGAGGTAACAAAAGTTAGGCTTTCAAGCAAAGTACATGGTACGTAAAGTGTCCTGATGAACCTGCACAGCCTTGGCCAAGGCCTGGGGGTCTCTGCCGTTGCTCTGTCCGGATATATGGCTGCCCTCGCCGCTGAAAGCGCAAGAAAATCACTGTGTAATTACTCAAGCTTTGCCCAGTAGGAACATGGGGACAGGGACACTGTCCACCGCTCTCTCCCACATACTCGGATCAGGGTGAGCCCCACAGTCCCGTCACGGCACCTCCCAGTGGGGAACAGCCCCCCAGCGCCCACTGCCAGGCTGAGCCCCAAGAGAGGCCGGCCCACGCGAGCCCTCCGGCAAAGGCTGCTCCGCAGGGCTGCCGCCCCTCCATGGAGCTGCTCCCTGCACCGCTCACCTGTCGTGCTCCTTGTCCACGAGGTGGTAGCGCGCTCGGAACGCCACCAGCCGCGCGTAGTAGGCTGGGGCTGGGATGGAGACGGAGCGGGTGCAGCGCACGTACGTATGGCACAGCTGGTAGGTGAGGATCTGCAGCTCATCCGCGGTGAAGCGGTTGTCGTCCCAGAGCACGTAGTAATGGGACGGCCGGCTGGTGCCCTGCGGGGCAGAGGGGGCAGCGTGGGAGGTGCTGCCTGTGCCCCAAACACGAGGCGCCCGTGGGAGACGCCGCCCCCTCCCCGAGCCCCGTTACCCTGTCCCTCTGCCTCCCCTTCCCGCACTCTACCCTGCACTCCCTCCGCCGAGCGCGTTGCGCGCGCACGGGCGCCGCAGACGAGGAAAGTTCCGTGCAGAGAGGTGCAAACCCTGCCCAGCGCAGCTGCCTGTGCCCAGTGCCCCTCGTGGCGCTGCACCGACCCCCTGCAGCTCCCCGGCCCAGCCAGTTCCTGCGCAGACAGAGGGAGCCAAAAGCCTCCCTGGTGGAAGCAGCTGCAAATCGGGCGAGTGCCATTTGCCTTTTCAGCGCCGCTCTGACTCATCTTGGCTGCCGGGGAAAGGCAGCTGCAAAGCAAAGCGCCCTCTCCAGCCGCCAGCTCCCGTGTGACGAGCGGGAGCACCGTGAGCGCGGCCTGGGTCGCCAGCTCTCAAGCTGCTGGTCTGGCCTCTCCAAAGGAGGAAACTCAGGGAAGAGAATCTTGGCTCCAGGAGGGAAAGTGAGTACGTGCTGTACGACACAGTGGCCGCGTCGCGTTGGCACCCACCCCGCAGCTAGTGCTGCGGCCGCTCGGATAGAGCTGCCCGAGTCTCCAGGCCTGGCCTTTTCCTTCCCCTGGAAGGCAGCGGGAAGGGCCTGGTCACACATATGAGAACCTGGTTTGCAGTCGCAACGGTGGAAAAACAGCAGCACAACAGCAGCTCGGAGGCCTTGGCGTACCTGAATGCCTGCATGGCTGCACAGGTAGAAGTCGAACTCAAAGGGGTGGGTGATATTTGTATCCACTGTTGTTCCTGCCGGGATGTTCCCGCTCTTCCCAATCTGCAGGGAATAGAGAGAGCCAAGCACCGTGGTGTGCGGTTATGTCCAGGTTGGGAGCACCTCATCCTGCCTGCGCTCTGCCTGGACAGGCATTTCCTGCAAGCACCAACACGGGCAAGACATGCAAATAGAGCAGACTAGAAACGAGGATTAAGTGGGCAAAAGCTACAGCAATCTCCACAGAGAGGTTACTATGGAGCCTCTGCCGTGAGATACCAGTGCTCTCTTGCCAATATCAAAAACTGTTCTCACTATTCATGCGGGTAGAGCTGGAGTCTGCTAAGATTAGATCAAAACTCAATTTCTCAATTTGGAGCAAATCTAGCAAAAGGTAGAGCAATCAATGGGCTCCTTGGTGCTTCTGCTGCACAAGCAGCACTCCCCTCCCAAACTCACAACTGCTCCATTCATATCCTCGGTGCCATCCACACGGCAAGGCTGGAGCGCCCGTTGCGAGTCCCGTTCTCACACGGCACACGCTAACAGCTCACGAGCTGCGAGTGAGCACAGGTCACCCCAGCACCAGCAGCTACCACCAAAACAACAGATGTTCCCCAGCTGACCAATAGGCCCAAGAGGCTATTTTGAGAGTCACCAGGATCATCTGCACCCACTAACTCATAACAACAGCAAACAGCTGCCTGGATTTCTTGAAGCCGCCTAATGGGCACGGATACGAGTCAGCTCCAGGTGTTTCACGCAGGGGCGGCTCTGCCCAGCGCTGAATCGGCTGCCTGCGGCGCCCGGCGCACTCACCCGCTCGTTCTTGTCAGCACAGAAGAGGCGGGTGTGATGCCTTTTCTGGACGACGATGTACGTGATGCCAGGCTGGTAATCCTTTTCCAGTTTGATGCAGGCGTCTCGGATTGCCAGGAGCTCGTAGTGTAGGATCTGGAGACACAAGCACACACAGTGAGCCAATGCACGGGCCAGCTCCCATAAGCCAGCGGCACCCCTGTGGGCAATCCTGGAGAAGCTGCCCCAGCAGCACAGGATCCCCCCAAACTCAAGCGGAAGAAGAGGAGAGCAAAGCACTGTTGTGCGAAGCTCCCTGGTGGTTACAGGCACATCCTGAGCCGGCTCCTAGAAGCCCAGCACCGCTGGCTCGCAAACCTTTGGGCCAGCTCCCGCCACCAGAATTAGCCCAACGCCTCCAGTGCACAAAAACCTTTTGGCAAAGCCAAGCACCTCAAGCAGCACAAACCAGAGATGCAGAGCAAAGGGCCCCTGGCTGCGGGCGGCTCTTCTCAGACACGCGCCAGCTCTGCCAGCTGAGCACGGGGCCAGGGGCACCTCACCTGCGGGAGCTGCCCCTCGGGAACGCCGTCGCGGTAGAAGATGATCCTGGTAGGTTTGAAGCGGGTGGATTTGTAGAACTGGATGAGCAGCTCCCTCACCATATAGGACAAGTCCTCGATGATTTCCTGGCGGGGCCGCTGCACGCGCACCGTGGCGCAGTACCGGCTGGGGTGGGCGTCCATGCTGCCCACGACCTGCAGTGACAGACGCGTTACCACGCGGGGGACGTGGGACGTTCCTGCTCTTCAAACGCCCACAGCAGGGCCGCGCCACCCGCGAGCTCCCACGCAGCGAGCCGAGAGAGCACAGAGCAACGAGGCCGCGCACAACGAGGCTGCGCATGGTGCTGGCCACGTCTCGGTTTCACGCCCTGCACGGTCCTCGCTGGATCAGCAGAGGGATGACAGGCTGGCGCCGCTGAGCTGCCCCGAATGGGGCCATTTGACTGCTCTGTGCTGGCTTCACTGCCCAAAAACCAGGGAAACAGGGCTGCCCTTCCCACTTTCCAAGGCTCCTCTCCCTCTGCTCCCCTCTTGGGAGCTTCCACAGGGGACTACGTTATGCTGAACCTTCCTGCACTTCCATCACGGCCACGGATACTCCCAGTACGAAACCTTGCCTGCAACTGCAGCAGCACCGCTCCGAAAGCTGCTCAGAGAGCGCCCGAGGAGGCGCCGGGGCCGAGCAAGCCCTCGCACTGGGAGCTCCCACCCGGAAAGGAGACCGCAAGGACATGAGCACAGAGGGTGACGGGGCTCGGCAGTGACGCGGGGCCCCGTGGGAGGCACAGAGCCACAAGGCCGGCGGGGATTTCGCTCCGCAGAGCCCCACGCGCCGCAACCTCCCACCCCGCTGCCCCGTTCACTCGCGGACGCTTTCGCTTTTGCTTAGTGAGCGACTCAGGGCTGCATCGCCCAGCTGACGTGCTCAGCAAAACCACTTCCTCCAGCACCAGGCACCAGCCACTTGTCTCATTAATGGCCTATAGAGAGGGCCAAGGCCACGTGAAGGCTTTTCCCTCTTTCTCACTTGCAGTGTCAAAAAAGCTTTTGTAAAAATTAGGTAAAGAAGGAGAGGAGGAGAGAGAGAGAGAGAGAGAGAGAGAGAGACAGAGACAGAGACAGAGACAGAGACAGAGAAAAGAAAAAAAGAAAGAAAAATTAAGAAAGGAAAACAGGGAAAAAAAAGAATGAGTTGCTGTGGTCCTGCACAAAAAAAAACACTTTGAAAAGGTTCTCGGAGGGGAAGCGCCGCCGCCAGGAAACAGACTGCTCTATCCCACCCACACCTCCGAGCAAACAGCCAGGAGCATTTCCCAACCTCTTTTAATTAAGAAAAAAACACTCCTCCAAAGCCGCATTTGCATGCCAAGGAAAACCTGAGCTATGGCGCCTGGAAAGTCAAGAGCTCAGTAGGAAAATGCTGACATGCCTAATTAATACAGGCGCAACGCGAACCCAACGCACCCCTCCGCAGGACCAAGGCACAGCGAGTCCCGCGGCCCCAGGAGGCCACAACTACCTGGAGGGCTGCACCATTTTGGGGAGGTTTGGGGCAAATGCTCTGCACAGGGCCCGGCTCCCCGCACTCCCCATCCCGCGGGGCCCGGCTCCCCGCGAGCCCCATCTGCTGGCAGCTGCTGGCTCTCCCGCTGCACTCCCCGCTGCCGTCGGGATGCTCGGGAAGCCCGGGAGCGCTGCCCTGACACACGCATGTCAGGTGCCAGCAGAGCGGCCGGACACTGTGGTCCAACCCTGCCCACTATCCCCTTCACTGATGTGTTTAAGCGGCACCTTCAGCTGCTCTCCATTCCCCCAAGAGTGGGATCAAGCTCCCCCCGAAGCCACGAGGCCACCCTGAGCAGCGCCACCGGCACACAGAGGTGACAGAGCCCCTTCATAAGGCCACCAGGCTCCAGCAGCGACAGGCTAAAGCTCCGGCATCCCAATGGGAGGGCCGAGTCGAGCCCTGGCAGGGCAACTTACGGCCGTTATGGAGGGCTTCTTCCCGTCCCCAGCCGGCGGGTGGGTGACATCGGCCCCGAGGAAGATCACGGGCTGCTGAAAGACGGCAGAGCTGGGGGGAGAGGAGAGAGCAGCCGTCAGCCTTTTGGGGCCATCTCAGGTGTGTTTGGATCCTGGGGGTGACGCGCAGCGCACAGAGAGGAGCGGATCACACAGGGACAGGTCGCAGGCTCCAGGCGCAGGGGCTGCGAGGCGAGCGGGCTGGGACCCCACGTTTCAGCTGCATCGCGCAGCAGCGCACGTGCCCTTTCCTCCCCCAGAGCTGCCAGCACCGCGAGTGCTCCACAGAACCCAGGCCGAGGGAAGGGAGGCTACGGGGGACTTCTGCAAGCAGCCCTCGAGCCGCAGCAGCCAGACAAACCGCTGGTGAGGCACGAGGATGTTGTTGATCCCGCCGAGCTTGACGTTGATCTTGAGGCAGAGGTTGGAGAGGGTCTGCGGGGAAGTTTTCACCACGTTTTTGACCTGGACGCACTGTGTGGCCATTCCCAGGAGGGTGTCTCCAACGCGCTTCACCTCAGCTGTGGGCAGAGGGGCAAGGGCACCATGAGAAGGGCAATGGCCACGCGCAGCTTTCCGCATCTGCCCCCCAAAACAGGCAGAGGAAGCAACATGGGAGGGGGAAAACCAGCCCCGCGGCCAGACCAAACCCTTCTCGTCTTCCCGCCCGCCCTCGCCCCAGACGCACCGTACACCGGCGTCTTGCCCGGCAGGATGACGATGATGAGCTGCAGCCCCGAGTAGGTGTTCTTGAGGTGCCGAAACATGGGCTCCACGCTGTCCGCACCTTGCGCGTATTTGCAGAAGCAGGGCTGGCCCTGGATCGGCATCCCCGCGTCCTTGGAGATCTTGCGCAGCTGGTCTGTAAAGTTCCTATGTCCGGGAGGAGGGAGGTGTCGGTGCTTCTGCGCCGCAGCCCCTGGCCCCAAGCGAGGCCAAGGGCCAGGAGCTACGGTGCAGAACGGATGAGGAGCCAGCATGTTGCTTTTCCAGCACCCAGCAATGCCCAAGAGAGGCAGGAAAGAGAAATCCCCGTCTCCCGCTGCGCGACACGGAGAAGGCAGCACCGAGCGATCAACACGTGCTAGAGTTGAATGGCCCCAGCCTGGCCGGGCCATGTAAGGCCTCTTACCCAGAGCGGGACGTTTTCTTAGGAGACTGAGGGAGCTTCACGCTGTTCTCACTTTGAAAGCAAGAGCAGTGGGAGCAGAGCTGCGCTCAGGACAGCCGATTTCCCAGTGATTTGCAAAGCTGATGCAAACCTTCGCTTACCAAGCCCGAGCGAGGCGCCCAAGGTGAGACACTACTCCAGATTCCTGGTTTGCCAAAGGAACACAGGAACAGCCACAAGGAGCCCAGGGCTCCCTGTCTGCCCAGTGCTGCTCCCCGCTGCACCCAGTTACTGCAGAACCAGTGACCCGAGCTGCTCTGAACCATCCCATGAGACAACAGCACCAAGCGCAGCCCCGAAAGGCACAAACACACCTGCCTCGATTCCCTCTCCATGCGGGAGAACATCGGGACCTGGGTCCCCAGCAGAAGACAACTCCCTGGGGACTGTTTTCCTAAATCAAATAACTGATCCCCACTCAGTGTCACTTGCCTATCAAGGCAGAGGACCTCTAAGCTACCAAAGCTTTTCAGAAAACCTAAGATGACCCTGTAATAAAAACCTGTGGAGAGTTACCAGGCTTCCTAAATAAGCTACACTAATTCAGAAGGGACTGAACATCCTTAAACACAGCAGCCACATTCTCATTTTGGCAGCTGGAGCCACTAGAAGAAATCAGAGACATTTTATCCCACAGGCAAATACTGATTAACCCCATGGGTGGACAAACAGCAGAGGGCACCCAACACCCCTGGAACCCAAGGAAAATCATTCCAAGATAAATCTGAGCTTCCAGGGTAGAGGGGACTTCTTTTCTTTTTTTTTATTACTAAACGTCCCTCACAACCTCATCCAATTCCTGCTCGAGAAAGTTCAGATTAGAAGGGCGCAACACAGCGTGCCTGGCGCTGGGGCTTGCAGGAGCAGACGGAAACCCTGCAACGCCTGATGCACACCCGGGCGGATCTGGGAGAGGCGCAGTCCGCGCACGCGCGCAGGGCGCCAACGCACTAGCTCAGGCCCTGGGAACGTGAGCGAACACCCAGTCCAGATGCGGATCACATTTGTACTGCTGAGCAATAGCTGGAGCACCAGCGACACAGGAGCCCACCCGCACGGGCTGCCCCTCTCCTTACTTCAGCACCTCCTCTCGACACTGCTTCTGCGGGGCAAAGCAAGCAATCGCCCAGACTTTGATCTCAATGCCGTTGTAGAACTGCTTCCCTCGCATGTCCCACACGCCTTGGTTGGGAGTTGCAATGGCCCGGTTCTGCAAGGCAAACAGACGGTCAGAGCGCTGCCGCGGCCCGCGCGGCGCGGGAGGCCTGCGCGCAGCACCCGCGCTCCCCATCCCACCGCTGGGCTGCATCTCGCAGCATCGCCCTCGCTGAAGTGCGGCCCAGAACCTCCAGGGCCCATCGTGGCTCTTGACGAGGGTCCTCCTGGCCACAGGCCCCGATGACAGCACGGCAAGGGCAGGCAGGAGCAAGGCCACGGGAGAACCACAGCCTTGCCCTGGATGTCCTTGAGCCTGCTTTAGTCATCGCTGGGGGATTCTGGGCTACAACTTTCAAAAAAGTCATACTGCAAAAGCACTCAAGGCTCTCTGGAAACATTCCAACTTCAACCTACACACCTGAAGGTAGCACAAGTTCTGGGCAAACCTGGTGTTTTCCAGCCTGAAAAACATCTCTTTGCAAACACGCCAGCAGCGTAATCCTGCTTACCCTGCCTCCGTACTGCAGGATGGGAGCTGGCAGGACCCTCCCCGTCACCTCTGTCATGTCGTCCTTCACCTTGATGCCAAACTCCTGGATGTACGGATCCAGGTTGTAGCTGGCATTCTTCATCTGGAGGGGGAAAGAAGAGCCAGCAGGAGGGAATGAGAGCAGCCGCTGCCCCTCATGCAGCGCCCAGCTGCCCAGGGAAAAACTGTGTCCTCCAAGCCAACCCCTGGGAGAGCTGATCTTTGAACTGGCCAATGCAACCAAGAGCAAAGCCTGCCCTACGATTTAAGGCTTCACTGGAAAGGTTCAGACCAGCAAGAGATTGTTAGCAAGAATCCCAGCAGGAATATCAAATGTCCCCAGCCTCCAAAGCCCAGGTCAAGCTGGAGAGCAACCAGACCATTAAGCTGCTCCTGCCTGGCCGCAGGCAGAGGGGCAGCCCGTGACGGGGGCCAGGCCGTGGCCTGGCAGAGCCCTTGCCAGGTGCAGGAGAGTCCCACACCATCCCTCCTGCCACAAGGACCTGGGCCACGTACCAGGCGACTGATCTCCTCCTGCCTGTCTGGCGCAGACCTGGCCGTTGCTTTTATCATGGTTGACGTCTGATTGTCTGTGAGCTTCTTGATGCACCGCTGGCCCGCCACGATGTTGCACACCTGTGCAGCAGCAGACAGCAAGGAGTAGCGCGTCAGGAAGGCGCCGGGCACGCAGCATCGCGGCCCCCGAGGCTAGCACAGCACCGGAGCAGAGCCCACGAGCCCCCAGGAGATGGGCTGATCAGCTCAGTGCCCAGAGCTGCAGACCCCAGGTTTAACATTCGCGTCTGCTTCGCATCACAAGTTCTTCCAGAAGGAGCGAGGAAATGGCACACGTGTCGCGGAGCTGCCCACAAAGGCCAGGGATGAGCTGGGGTGCGCGGAGCCGGCACTCACCTCCAAGGGCAGGTATGTGTGCTTCTGCTCCTGGCCAACCTGGAGGCAGGGCAGGTGAGGGTATTTCAGCTGCAGGTTGTATTTCTGCTTGAAGTACTGAGCCACCGTGCACTCCACGGTCTGGCCGCTCTCCAGCTGCAGGGGGAACCTGGTGGGTAGGACAGAGGGCTGCAGCAACTGCAATGAGGCACCGCGCAGCGAACGCGTGACCGCCGCCGCCTGCGCTCGGAGGGGACCGGCAGGCGCCGAGGAGAAAATAAAGGCAGAACAGCAGTATTTTCAGAAATCAAAACAGAAGCACTGTGATCCCTGTGTGGGACTGAGGTGCCTAAATAAAGCTCTTCCTCAGTAATCCAGCTAATCAGGGCAATGTTTATCACAGGACATGCCACACATGCCACCGCCAGGTACACGGACACAGCTGATCCAGGGCAATGGCCAGAGAACATTTATAAGAGCCAGGGCTGGGAGAGCCCAGGGGCAGGCGGTGCATCCCACACCCCAAAACCGTTGGAAAAATCAACTTCCCAGGACTGAGCGGGGCTGCGCAGGCAGCAGCGGGAATGTGTGATGCCCAAGTTCAGCCGGCACCAGCTGTTCATGGCTCCATAAAGAGCACTGTGAAAACCAAAAATTGACCCGATATTCTTCGTAGAGCCAAAATTAGCAAGGCGAGGCACTGTCGAACGCCCTGGTGAAGCGTCACATTCCTCCCGTGCTTCCCAAGCACTGGGGAGCTGGAATAACAGATGCTGAAGTGAGGGGGGAGAGAGGCCAGGCACAAGCCATGACAGGGACTGGACATACACCTGAGCATGGGACAGGAACACAGAGCCAGACAGCTCCGTATTCCCAAGGTCAATGGGGGAAGCAAGCGGGAAATGCCCTGGAGTGGCTCTGCAGCCTCCCACGGAGGCTATTGGAGCCAGAATGCCCAGCATCACCGTGTGACTGTATCCTTATGGCTCCTGTTTCCAAGCTGGTGAGGTGCTGTTGTGACATGCTGCCCTACACCCCAGGGAGCAAAGGTTTTGGGAGCTCTTCCAAGCGCCGGCTCTTCGCATGGCCACGTGTGAGCGCAGGAGAGTGGACCTGGGCTCACAGGCTGCCCCAGCGATGCGTGGCAGCCCCGTGCTCGCAGACACGCGCAAATAATTTAAGGCAAGGGAATTACTTTATCTCTTGACAAAGCTTCTGCTTTGGCAGCATCTATTTTAAGCAAGAAGAAAACCAAACTCCGAGGTAAAAACTAGGACAACTCCTGGCACGTCAGCACTGGCCCTGCGCAGCGCTGGCTGCCAGACCAAGCACGCTCGGCCTCCCGTGCAGCAACCGCTGCCGCGCATCTCCCGCGGCACTCGCAGGCCGGCGTTTCCCTCCCAGCGCTCGCCAGCAGCAGCTGCTAAGAAGGGGAACAGCTCCGATTTTTCCAAGGGCATCTTCCCACCCGCCTTACGTCTGGTGACTGGCCGGGCGCCTGGTAACGTTGCACACGCGGTATTTCCTCTTCATCTGCCCGCAGTGGGTAACCTCTACTTTCAAACCTAATTCAAGAGACAGAGAGGCAGCAAAATCATGTCTGAGCGCAGGGGCTGCCCCAAGCAATCTCTTTTTGTCCCTTTTCCCCCGCAGCCCCTTCCTGAGCTAATTAACCCCTTGGGAGCAGGTGTGTTCCCAGCCTCTACCTTTGATCTCCTTGGTGAAACGCACTCTCTGCGAGTCCGTCAGGGGCTTGGGCTGCTCGTCTATGTTCCGGATATCCAGCACCTCGCACATGAACTCGATGACGGGCTGTGCTTTGTAGAAGGCCGTGGCGGACACTGCAGGACAGACAGCACAATGGGACCCTGCTCTCCTCGAGCGGCAGGAGACCCGGCCCAAGAGCTGCCGGGTCCCGCAACCCTGCCCAGCCCCGCTGCGGCGGCTCCTCCTTGCGCCCAGGACACGGGCAGCTCGCAAGCCGCCACGGACACGCAGAGCTGCACCCGGCACAGCCTGCGGTCCTCAGCACCTTCTGGGGCCCTCGGCACCTCCTGCACGGCCCTGACTTTGCTCAAGTCAGTAAAAAAATATCCCTTAATTTAGTAGCAAGACCTACGAAACCTGAAAGTCCCTCCTTAGGGCCAAGCCCCCCATCACTGTCATCAGCATTGACCCCACATCCCTCACAGACCCTCGTGGAGCCCCTGCCTGTGGCGCTGGGACCCGCCCCGCACGGCAGCCCCGCGAGCACGAAGAGCAAATCACCATCAATGTTGAGCATCATCTTCCACATGGCAGGCCGGACCGACTGGTGGAACCCGAACCAGACCTCCCTGCCGCCGCCCAGCGGGTGGTAGTAGCCTTCCGGGGGCGAGAAGAAGGAGCGGCCCACGGGGGTGTACCTGCCACGCAGAGCAAGCGGCGGTCGGACCCCGCGGCCGCCCCGGCCACCGGCAGCCGTTGCGCCCCGCTTGGCTCCACCGGTTTGTGCGGCGGGAGCGTCTGCAACGACGGCACCATCTCCTTGTGCCGGGGCATCGGGGCGCTAGGGCCAGCGCGCGACGCCCGAGGCCTCGCAGACAGCCCCAGCACGACAGCCCGTGGCAGGGCAGCGGGCTGCGCGGCTCGGCTGCGGGCTCTCCTGCACGCTCGCCACGGCCACGGCCCCTGCCCGCCCCCCGCCGCGTCCCCCTTCGTGCAGGTACCTCATGGAAGCCAAGTGCCTCATGGCCACATCCAGTGCCTGCACAGACTCCAGCGGGACGGGGATCTGCCCGCTCACCAGGGCCTCGTGCAGCATACGCCAGCTCACGATCGCCATCCACTTGATAGAGACCTTAAATATCCTGTCCTTGCCTTCCCCCGGGATTGTCACCTCAAAGTCAACCTGGGCGAGGGAGGGAAGGGACAACGGTCAGGGCAGCTCCAGAGCAGCGGGTGCCACAGGCCCGGGCAGGCAGGTCATTTTCAGCGCGCTCTTCCTGCGCTGGCTGCTGCCGCCCCGCTCTCACCCGCTCGTTGCCGATGGGCAGGGCCGTGACCGTGTAAATGTTCTTCTTCCCATCGTAGACTGGCTTGCGGTCACCAAAGATCTGAGGCTTGAAGTGCTGCACCATGTACTCCACAACTTCCCTATGCAGGGGAGGCGGCACGAGGAAAGCGGCACCGGGGAGAGAAAAGCAAAGTTTCTTTGGCCATTTGTTTTATTTCTGTGACCTGCCCGCTCCTCAGCCCCTCGACCCCTGGCTGCTGCTGGGCTCCAGGTCCCTTCCCGGGCCAGAGATCCCCACCGAGCCACCCGCCTTGCTCCCAGCTTTGTTAGATGAGCTCGGGCTGGGCAGGTTTACACAACCCGCCGGGCGTGGGGGGCAGCGGGACCAGCGGGTAAGGGGGGCATCCAAAAAGAAAACAAGAAATAGAAAGGCTCACACTGGCCTGAGGTCCGTGACTTGCTATTTTAAAATGTGGGGGTGTTGCCAAAATAGCCCAAGTGCTTCAGAGAAGCAGGGGCCGGTGCTAAGGCTCAGGATGTCCCAAGGCATCGGGGACAGGAACAAGCGCCTCGTCCTAACGGTTTCCAGCAGGGAAGAACAGCACTTACTGCGTCTCCACCAGGAGACTGGAAGCACAGAGAGAGGGCCAAAACCTCTAATACTTGCCTTACCTGTTGACTCTGCGCGGACATTTGTCAGGCTTGATATCCACTTCATAGTGATAGACATCGATCTTGGGAATGTCCACTTCAAAGTAGTTGGCCAAGAGCTTGATGGGCTTCCCAACGGTGCCTATCCCGGGCCGGCGCGGCGCTTGGAATACCTGCTGCAGGGGGGGCAGGTAGGCGCCTGCAGCTGGAGAGCACAGGAGGGTCAGGAGCGGCTGCAGGGGCCGCGCGGGCGGCAGAGCCGCCCCCGCCACGTGCACGAGCCGCGCGTGAACGATGTCCACGCAGCTCCCAGGGACGTAGCCAGCCCAGGGCCGCACGGGACGCCCGCGCAGAGGGCACAAACGCACCTGCAATGCCAGCAACTGGCCCTCCCCATAACTGCCTCCCCTGCCCAGGCGCTCGGGATAGGAGGCCGCGTTCCGCCTGGCGCTGCCAAGGAGCAGCTCGCACGCGTTGGGGGCTCCGTGAGCGGCCAGCTACCCCCTCCGAGCCGCGCTCAGCTGCGCTTTGGCACCAGAAACACGGGCGCAAACGCTGCGAACAGCGGTGAGGAGCCCCCGGCCCGGGGAGCGCTCGCACGCGCGGCATCCGTGCCGCACAACTATTTAATGCCAGGCTTTGCAGCGTGGCAGATCACTGTTCTGATATCGGTTATTAATCGTTATGCTTTGAATCGCCTAAGAGTCCCCATCGCAGAGCACTAACTTCCCTTTTATCTCTACCCCATTCCCCAGGGCGCCGTTCTCAGATGCTTGTCAGGAAAAAGCATCGTGCCAGTGGCAAAGGCTAATTCCATGGGCACTGCTGCTAAAAATAGGGAGAAAATTAGGAACAGTGCGATGAAAAGCTCCTCTCTGGGATACTGGGAGGCAGCTACAAAAGGAAAGATAAGAAAGCAATGCAAGACTACCCGACTGAATGGCACTTCTAAACTGCAGCACCCGTTGACTCCAAGTTACTTTAAACCCCTCTCCCAGTTTATTTACTTCTCAAAGTCAAGCACAGTCTTTGGCCAGCTGGGCCGGGCGTAGGGAATGCAGCGCATAAGATATTCGGAGCCTTCCATCTGGATGGCCAACTGTCGAAGACATCCCCCAAGCAGCCCTGACTCCGATGCAGGATCCTCAACACATACTGCTCTTAGCACCCCTCACTCCCATTCCGTTGCTTTTTAAATCCAAGCTTCAGTCCTGTACTGAGAAAGATTTGAAGCAGAAAATATACTGCAAGAGCAACCCAAACGGTGGGTTTGCTGCTCAGCTTTGCGCCGTCGCCGAGCTCGGCAAGCAGCCGCTGCTAAAGAGCAGCCTCCAAGGGCCTCCCCGGTGCCAGCAGAGACCCGCTGTGGCAGGGCCACGGCTCTCCCGCCCTGGCATGTTTGGCAAAAAAAACCGACGTTTCCAATGGCAGACAAGGAGAGGTCCCTTTTTATGGGGTTCATTTATATGTCCCGAATAACTTGCCCAGGAGCTCGCGACCGAGCCCGCCCGGTGTCCGTGCCCACGGGCACTCCCTGCGAGCGAAGGGCTGCGCTCCAGAGCGTCCGGCGCCCCAGGAAGCCGCGTGAGGCCGAGCGCCGCGTGCTGCAATTCGTGTCTCCACATGACTAACGCTTCTTGGCAATCACCCGCTCCCTGGCTGCGAGCTGCTGCATTTTTAAATCATGCTTAGCAATCAAATTGGTATTCGTCAGCGCTGCTGGAGCCTCCACGTCCCTGCGCGGCATTTTCGGTGAGAAACCGCCCAGGCTCCTTGTGAAGCTCCTTGGCCCCCCGCGCTGTGCGGGCTCCGGCCGCAGCGCTGCTGCTCCTGTCACCCGGAGCCTCCTGAGCCGCCTGTGCGCAGGTCAGGGCCAGCCCGAGATGCTCCAAATCCTCCTTGGACTCCACGGAAGCGTCGCAGCCCCACGCGGGATGAACCCGGCCACGAAACGGTCAGCTCTGCACGTCGTCCACGGAGCAGCGGGGCGACCCCTGCGTTGCTTAAGGCTCGAGAGTGGAAAGGAAGCGGGGAAACGGCGCGAGCACGGCGGGATCAACGGGCATCCTGGCAGCGAGGGCAGCGCCCGCACGGGGAGGCCCCGGGGACAGGCTCTGCGGGCAGCGTGCCGGACCGCGGCACCGCACACGGCCTCCTTCTCCTCCCCAACAGCCTCCAGGTGCACGGATGGGAGGAAAGCCACCACCTCCGAGCGCCCACGCAGGGCCAGGCACACCGGGGCCAGCCCCTTCCTGCGCCACATCCCCGCCTCGCTGCAGATACCCCTCCAAAAACCCCCAAATGGCCTCGTTTTCCCCAACCCACGCTCCGCTGGGTGATGGAGGGAGGTGCCGGGAAGGACCCGGGTTTGTCCCCTGTTGCCATCCCTGTGCCGGGAGGCAGGAAGGGAGCAGGGGCTCCGCACACACGTTTCCCTTTGGAGGGAGCAGCCTGGTTAAGAAGTGACCCGAGCTGCCTGGAGACGAGGGGTTTCTCCGCATACCTCGGCTCTCCATGGCAAAGCTGCACAGACTCCCACTTTGTCATGTAAATGAGGGCGCCCCGGCGGGCGCCGCGGCCCCTGCCCCGGCACAATGCGGGCAGCGGCGGCACCGAAGCCGCAATCCGTCCCGCGGCAGCCGGGAGCTAGCGCGGAGCGGGGCGCGCAGAGCCGGGCCCTGGGGACGGGAGCGGGCGGCGCGGCCGGGCCGCAAGGGGGAAGCGATGTGAGGAACCGGGCCCGGGAATCCGCTTTGTTCCCCCGTTATTTATGGCAACAGCTGGCGAACGCGACCCGCAGCCCAACAGCTGCCCGCGCCGCGCCGCGCAGCCATGAAATTACTATGTCATTGCAGCCCCGGGCAGCATTCAGCACGGGGGCCGCCGCAGCACCGAGACAAAAGCAAGTTCTACCGCGGCGCGGGGCGCGCGGCGGCCCCCCCGAAGCGCCGCGCTGCCGTCCGCATCCCGCGCCGCCTTCCAGCCGGACACGGCCCTGCAGAAGCAGCGGGAGACACAGTGCAGAGGCAAAGCGAGGGGCAGCGGCAGCACCAAAATTCATCTTTTCAGCCCCAGAACGGCTCATGCTGGGCAGGTGGCAGCTGGGTTTTCTGGCCGGCACAGATTGGAGCAAAACACCCGATAAATCCCCGTCCGTGGCGTTTCGCGGGATTTCTCCCCGGGGTTTTGTGCGCGGCCCCATCTGCACTCCCCGCACGTCCGCACGCCGGGCCGCCGCCAGCACCTGGTTCCTCATTGTCCCAGAGGGCTTCCCCCAGGCAGCAGAATGGGCTCAAAAATAATAAAGTTTATAACCCGCTCCTCTTAAATAGCCACTTATAAACCAGCCTTCGCTATTTCTCAGAACGCTACATGAGTGAAAAGTGTTTTCTGGCTGCCTCAGGTAGTTTTTCTTTAAAAAAAAAAAACATATACATACAACTTTCTCTACTGTCCCAGCATTAAGAGTGTCCTATCCCCTCAAAAAAGCCTTTTTGTGGAGTTGCACCTGGCCACCCGCCTGCTCTGCCCCCTCCAAAGCGACCGCTCCACGTGCTCCACGCAGGACGCAAGCTCTGAGCACAGCCTTCCGACAAAGCGCTTTTTCTAGTCGCCACCAGCCCAGATGCCCACAAATTCTCTGCCACACGAGTCACTCTACACGCAGTTAGGTTAAGGCTACCAGAGCTGCTTTTGCAGCTTTTTTGGCAGGCAGCGGGTTCCATCCAAAAACTGCAGCTTGCAGCATCAGAAACATCGCTGTGCACCAAAGCAGGTGTCCGGGGACGGAGCCGCCGTGCCCAGGCACCCGGGCGGCTTCGCTGCAGGATTTACCCTTGAAAGCGGTTCCGCCCAGCCCAGCATGTTTGCTCCTTGAGAAGCGAACCCAGCGCTCCGGCAGCCAGCCCGGGGCTCCCCCGCGCACGCTGCTCCTCAGACCTTTCAGTCACGGAGCTCGAGGCCGAGGCGCCTGCACAGGGCAAAACCCACCAGCGCACGGAGCTTCCACGAGGGTTTGCACCTACCGGCACTGGGACTCTGCAAGGACAAGCCAAGAAAGAGCAGGAGCAAGGAGGGCAGCAAAGCTGCCCCCACGACTCAAGAAAGAGACCAGGCGGAGGCTTTGGCTTCCCCCGCCCGGTGTCCCCACGGCAAATGAACCAGGCGAGCAGAAACCGCACTGCAGGAAAAGCCGAGTGGCTCCGTCTGCTTCCCAATTTCTTTTAACATCTGCCATTTTAATCATTTGTCTTGGTTTTATTCTTCCTGGGTTTGGAGATAGACAAGAGAGCGCTTGGAGACAAATCGCATGGGCTCTGTCTCGAGGCGACGTGGTCTCCTGGCTTTGTTTCTTGCAATAATCCCTTCCTAGAAGCACACACGCGATTTCATGTTTCCTGAAGATAAAGGGATCCCACGGAAAGAAAGAGCAGCCGCGGGCTTCTCGCGGCTTCGGCACAGGAAGACAACGGTTGGGATCAGTGGCAACTAGGAAGTTTGCAACAGATAAAGAAAACTAAAGAGCTGGGGAGAAGCTGAGTTTAGCTTGTAAAACCACCTCCCGTGCGTGATGCTCCCCCAGCAGTTGCTCACAGTGTCCCCAAATCTCCCCCATCGCCATTCCAGGCATTCGCACCTTCTGCGGCACAAGGAAAGCGGGAGATAAGCGGGAAAGGCTGGGGACAAGATGCTCTAGGCTCGCTGGTGCTTTGGAGCACCCTCAGCTCGAGGAGCGCGTGGCCTTCCAAAACAGCCTCCATGGCGCGACATTCCCTCCCGGCTTGGGCAGACCGGCGGGGTTGCTGCTTCCGCTCTTTTTAGCGGTATTTTTGGTCTCCTGGGTGGGCATGGTGACACAGGCGGTCCTGTCCCCTGGGGAGGCACCGTCTCCATGCCAGGACCGGGCTTGGGAAGGAAACTTAAAGTAAGACACGGGTGGGCAGGAGCAGCAATCCAGGGCAGAGCTCTGCCGCACACTCCCAGCGCAGCTGGGACCCGTCCGGACAGGCGTCCAGCTCAAATAAGACGTCATCACCACCTGAGACATTTTTTAAAGCACCTTCAAGTCTCACAAAACCTGCACACGAGGGGCCTGAGCAGCATCTGCCTTTTCCAGGCGGAGGTGGTGACAGAAAGCAGCCGCATCTCGGCCACGGAGCAAGACGCGGAGCAAGCCCTGGCTTCCGCTCCCACATTCATCTCTAAAGCGCTGCTTGCCAAAGGCCAATAAACTGGCATCAAACATCCCGGTGCGGCTGCCAGGGCGTGCGCAGACACGGGGACCCCTCCATCGCGCTTCAGATTAACGGCACTGAAGAAGCACCGAAGTTTGGTGCCGCAAACGACACCAAAAGCAGCGGGCACCGGCCTCCTCGCCCCGGCTCCCGCCGCGCGATCCCCCTCTTGCCGATCGCTCGCACGGCAAGTTGGCAAACCTGGTGCCCACCGGGGCCCCCGCCACCCCACGTCGCCAGCAGCGTTGGCAGCGACGCGGGGGGCGAGCGCGGCGGGAGCCTCTGCACACCCTCTCTGGCCGCAGCCTCCCTAGGTGCCCGCGTCCCCAGGGGAGAAGGGGCAGCAGGGACAAGGATGCGGCTCCTGGGAAAACCAGAGTGGTGGCCCCGGCGCCCAGGGCTCAGCGGGTGCCCCCCGCCCCTTTCTCCTGGGGGATCCTGGCTCCCCATTGCGCCCCCGGCCCCGCTCCCCGTTATGGGCGGCTGCCCCTCTGCGGACCCCCCAGTGCAGAGCCCCAGTGCAGCCCCGTTGCACAGCCCTCCCCCCTCCGCACACC
>VZSV01000077.1:604821-616465 GCA_013398735.1 Nothocercus julius
AGCAAAACGTGCTTCAGAAAAAAAAAAAAAAAAAAAAAAAAAAAGTTAAATCTTAATGAGACATACTACTTGAAAGAAGGTTATAAAACTGTTTGAAGACTAAGTTCAGTGTACTCTGGTACAACTGAAAAACAGCATTTAGAAATGTAAACTTTAATTTATTTACAAGCTTAAAGACTGAAGGAAACAGCATTTCATATTGCTGAAATTTCGAGGGGGCTGGTTCCTAAGCTTTGGAACAGCAGACAACTTAGCAGCAAACCCCATACTAGTATTGGAGACCACAGTGCAATCGTTGGACTTCTCAAACTCTTGCTATCAAAGTGATGGTGTTAGCTCTACTCAGTTTAGGAATAAGCTTCTCATCGGTGCTAACTCATGCTAACACTAAAAGGAATCTAGCTGTAACGTACTATGTTGGTGGATTCCACAAGTATTCAGTGAAACCAAGCCCCTCCATTACACATTGCAGCTGAAAAAAAAAGCTGATTGAAAAACAAAACAAAAAACCCACTAATTTCTATGCTGGGACAGAATCAGTATATTAGACTTACACTGATTAAACATGCTGTTGAATGCAGTTGTGTGTGCAACCTAGATTCCCAGGGAAAAATAGTTTAAAATGCTGGTTCAAGTCTTTAGGTTGCCTGTCACACAATACACCTAGACTGTACAGATTGGCAAGCCTTTCCTACATATAACACCCAGTTTCCAAGTTTATAAAAAAAGTTGTAGACAGGACACCAACAGTGAATATAAAACAGTTAAAAATAATTCTTTAAAAAAAGCATGGAAGTGCGTCTTTTCTAATTAGTTTCAGAAACTGCCAAATTGTGTGTTCAGAAAATGACACGAGAATGTTGATTAAACTCATGCACAATCCTCAGCTAGAAAATTACACTGTTGGGGGGGAGGGGGGGCTTAAAAAACAAATATTTATTGCCAAAGTTAAACCTTCTATGAGAAAAAAGTTTTAAAATCACTTCGATTTATCAAACCACACAGCAGCATAAAGTGGGCACTTTTTGTAAAAGTTTGCAAAATATCTAAAAGCTAATTTTTTTTTTAAATCATTTTTAGAGGGGGAAATGATGGTTCAGTACTTGTTACGATACCATGGCAGTATTATTTATAACCATTATAATTAAAACTTACTGACAGGCATCACTATCTGGTTATGTTACACATTCACAGAACAAGAACCACCTAGTTGAACTCGCAGTATAGTGCAATTGCTTTGCAGCCGAAGTCTGCAGAGATTAAAAAGATAATTAGTAAAACTGACAAAAAACTGCAATACCTGTGAAAATTATGTTTGTTAAAAGGCATTTACAGTAGTGAAGTCTAAAATCTCCATTAAAAAAAATCTATGGCCCCACACAATAGAACAATTATATTTAACTGGAGTAAAACATTTTGCCATAATATGTATACTCACTAAGCAGTGCACGAAGACAGGGAATCAGTCGTCATGATAAACTAATGGGATGAAAAGATAACTTAAAAACCATAGCTAGCAAAATATTCAATAGAAACCTTTCGTGCCAAGTCCTTTAAAAATTTCAGGATGATCGGCCTTTTGCGCTTTGAGGTAAAAATTCAGTCCAATGCATCAGAAAAGACAGTCTATGAATTTGTTACATAAAATAATGAAACAAATGGCTCAATTGTGTTGGTGCATCAGACGTTGCTGTGAAGTACAGATTCAGTGCGACTGTTCAGAGCTGCTGGTAGGGGGCAGTCTGAAATAAAGTGGGCCCTAGCTATAGCAGTAGGCATACATTACATTTCAGGACTGCATGGGTTATTGGTTTTGCCTCATCTTCCCAGATGCTCTCAAGCAAAATACATCGTATGCTGAGTATCATGGTGGATCTGTACTGCCTTAGCCAGAGCCTGAGGATCACGGCCATTGCTCTGTCCTGACACGTGGCTGCCTTCAGCACTGCAAAAAGGAAGACCCACGCAGAGAACCATGAACAACTGGGCCAAGCAGCATTTAATGGAATGTTATCTCACTACCAAGACTACAACAAGTTACAGTTCCTCACCTGTCATGATCCTTGTCCACAAGATGGTATCTGGCCCTAAAAGCTACCAGCCTAGCATAGTATGCAGGAGCTGGAATAGAGACTGACCGCGTGCACCGGACGTACGTGTGACACAGCTGATACGTCAAGAGCTGTAACTCGTCTGCAGTAAAACAGTTGTCATCCCACAAGACCTGATAGTGGGAGGGTCGGCTGGTTCCCTGTGAAGAGAGATGAGTGTTCAGCTGGATCGCATCATCTAAAGGTTAAGTCTTCTATCAGTGCTTTGAAGAGTACAGTGCCAAACCAGCACTGAACTGCAGCAATTTTTAGTCTGTCAAACTATAAATAGAAGCAGCATTACTCATAAGGACAACCGTAAGGATTCACTCCCAAGTCTGAGTACAGCAGAGCTGAAACGTTACCTGAATTCCTGCGTGACTGCAGAGGTAAAAGTCAAATTCAGAAGGATGTGTTATCGTGCTGTCCACAGTAGTGCCCGCTGGTACATTGCCACTTTTACCCACCTATTTGAGATAAGTTTATGATTAGTCAACATGTTTTTTTGAAGTGATCCCAGATACCTCCTAAGGTAGGCTTTTACTTTAAGCTCTTGGAGGACGTACTGCTCAGAAAAGTGGAAAAATATTAACGTCCTTTACATACATACATACAGGAGAGATGAAAATGTTCTCCAAGAGTTCGTTTTCAGAAACCTCGGCAAATCTAGCCGGGGCATAATTAAATGGGAAATAAAATTCTTGCCAGCACCATTAAGATTGCAGAGTAGAATAAAGTCTATGCTAGTAACTCAGGAACAGAAAACACTACTTACCCTTTCAGTTTTGTCAGCGCAGAACAGTCTGGTGTGATGCCTTTTCTGCACAACAATGTAAGTTATTCCTGGTCTATAATCTTCTTCCAAACTTATACAAGCCTTCCGGATTGCTATAAGTTCTGGCCAAGCCACCTAGAAATCAAAGATTTAAGTATTAGGGGTTGTATTTGGTATATACAATACTATTCTCTATCTTTTTTTTTTTCCCCCCTCCATGAACATCTGCTACTTCATAAAGAACACAATCAGAAGCACTATAGCTGTATCCTGTGTTTCCTCAGGAAAGCTCTATGAAAATGCCAGCTGTCTTATTAAAGAAACATAATCCACACAGAGATTCTGAAGGGCTGACCCATACTCACAAGCAAAGAGAAATCATCAGACAATACCTGTTTCATCTGCCCTTCCGATACTCCCCCTCGGTAATAAATGATTCTTGTAGGTTTGAAACGAGTGGATTTGTAGAACTGTATCAACAGTTCTCGCACCATGTTAGTCAGGTCCTGTATCACCTCCTGACTGTACAGCAGTTCCTGGGAGGTCTCCTGACGGGAGGTTTGCACGCGCACTGTAGCACAGTAACGGCTAGGATGGCCATCCATGCTGCCCACCACAGCAGCTATGGAAGGCTTCTTCCCATCCCCAGCAGGAGGGTGCGTGACATCTGCTCCCAAAAAGATCACTGGCTGCTGGAACACTGAGGGCCTGTACAATGAGATTAAGGTTTATTAAAATGTAATAATAATTAAAAAAAGAGAAGAATTGGGAGGGAGAGGTGAGGAAGGAATGAAGTTGCAAAGGAAGGTATATCCAAACCATTCTACTGAATTGCAACTGTGCCAGAATCTTTAAGGAACAAGGTTTCCACCTCAAGAGCTTATAATCCACAGAGAATATAGGAAACAAAAAGGAAAGGACCAAAGGCAGCAAAGTTACAAGCATACACCACTACTTTTCTTTCATCTAGAGGAAAAATATAAAGCAGTATGCTTAAGGAGATGGTAGACAGACTGAGTTACAAGTATGGAAAGGATAATAAAAAAAGACACGTGGAAAAAAAAAGCCTTTGTCAAGTTTGTTTTCACACATACTGCTAGACTGGTTTAACATTAAAGTACCCATCTTACTGGGCAGATTATGAAGGAAGAAACATCTGGCCACTTTAGGCTGGGGCTACATGTCTGTGTACTAGTGGCAATTTAGATTTAATCTCACCTTTGATGAGGTACAAGCACATTGTTGATTCCTCCAAGCTTTGCATTTATCTTCAGACAAAGGTTGGACAGTGTTTGGGGTGAGGTTTTCACCACATTCTTTACCTGAACACACTGAGTGGCCATTCCTAGAAGAGTGTCACCAACCCGCTTTACTTCAGCTATAACAGAAGAATAAGATAATAGTTCAATTACCTGAGCAGTCAGTGGTTCCTTCTGCTGTTTCTTACTTTTTCTACATGGTGCACTACTGTCCTTAAAGTTTTAGTGACAAAAAGCCTGTTCTTTGGCCACATACAAGTGCATCAAACAAGTACAACAAACCAATCTCCTAAAACCCCTTTTAAACTGAAGATAGAGCCTGCTCTGTCTCACAAAGCTCATAACGAGATGTCCACTTGCTGTACAGCTACTTAACACATTTCAGTCTCCATTCCATACCATACACAGGTGTCTTTCCAGGTAAAATCACCACAATCAGCTGTAGCCCAACGTAAGTCAGCTTCAAGTGTTTAAACATGGGCTCCACGCTGTCTGCTCCCTGGGCATATTTGCAGAAACAGGGCTGCCCTTGGATTGGCATCCCGGCGTCCTTGGAGATCTTACGCAGCTGGTCAGTAAAACTCCTGGAAATTAAATACAAATGGATTTGGCAAACAAGACTGCACCTGGTCTTTTTGCTGTTGTTTCACTTTCCACACATTTGCATGGAAAGTTCTGAGGTGGGTTCCCAAGAAATACTGATGCTCTGATAAATTTCTACTTATTTGTCAAACTTATCTGATCAATAATGCAGCTAGGATTTTTGCTGCACATTTCAGCACTTCAAATTTCAACTAATTTGAAGGACATGAAAAACATGGTGTATGTTGTCTGGGAGGCAGTTAAGGTTAAGATGACAGGCAAATAGTTCAGGATTTAGAACAAAAGACTAGTCAGTTATTTGCAAAACCAACAAAATAGAAGCAGAATGCTATCTCCTGAGCAGGAAACGGCCTCAGGGATAGGGAAATCAATCCTTTTCCTAACTTGTCCATTAGGTTATGAACTTTGCCATAGTCTCCTCCGAACTGTAAACACTTATGACATTGCGGAACTATCGTTTCTTCTTTTAACTGATGGATGGGTTAAAATTTATACAAATATACTGCACAACAAGTTTCAGAAATATGGAGGAAAATAAACCCTGAAATAGATATCTCAAATAAATAGGAAAATACTTACTTTAATAAGTCTTCTCTGCACTGTTTTTGAGGAGCAAAACAGGCAACAGCCCAAACTTTAATCTCAATGCCAGCATAGAACTGTTTCCCCCTCATGTCCCACACCCCTTGGTTTGGTGTAGCCACAGTCTTGTTCTAGATAAAAAAAAAAAAGCAAAAACAAATTAAAAGACTGCTTCATGTTGACTGCAGCAGAACAGCACTCATACAAATGCAAGCCTTATAGGGAGATTTAAGGAGCACTTAGATTTAAATCATATCTTTACAAGACATCAAGAACTCACCCTGCCTCCATATTGCAGCATTGGTGCTGGTAAAACTCTGCCCGTTAATTCTGTCATCTCATTATGGACAACAATACCAAACTCCTTCAGATATGGATCAGGTCCACCAACCATACTGTTACTTTTCACCTGGTGACAAGAAAGTCCTTATGCAACTAAATTATGTTTCATGCGGCTCTACAATTTATGTAGCAAATAGACTTCCTATTTTAACAGAGTCAGATTATGTAACTTCTGCAATTCCTGTGTGTGGGGTTTTTTTTTTGTTTTGTTTTGCCTTATAGTTGCATATGCTACAATGCTTCTGAAAGAGCCATACGAATTGGCAAAGGCAGACTGTCTAGATGAGGAGAAACACAGAACTTAGATTTTCTGCAAAAGTACAGCTGAATCAGTTTCAACTATTTTCCATACATCCAACCCCAAACTTACTAGTCTACTGATTTCTTCCTGCCGGTCTGGTGCAGATCTTGCAGTTGCTTTTATCATAGTTGACGTCTGATTGTCTGTTAGCTTCTTAATACATCTCTGGCCTGCCACAATGTTACAAACCTACGCAGCAACAGAGTTAAAGGTGGCAAGAAATCTTGTAAGAACAGGCACATCACAACCCAAGAACAGCAAAGTTACAGTCTTACCTCAAGTGGTAAGTACGTGTGTTTCTGTTCCTGTCCTACTTGAAGACAGGGAAGGTGCGGATACTTTAGTTGCAGGCTGTACTTCTGCTTAAAATACTGAGCTACTGTGCACTCCATAGCCTGCCCATTTTCCAGCTGCAGAGGAAACCTATAAAGGACATTTGTTCTGGTTAAGGGGAAAAAGTGGGGAAAATCTATTCCAGATTAGAAATGCACAAAACATTTGTTTTCATTAGTTATTGGACCTCTTCTTTATGAAAAGATTCTATAGACAATAGACTGAATTTAATCAGGGATAGCATAAATATTATAGCCCATGATAAATAAGTTTAAAAGACAGGACACAGCTTTAATTTTCCTATGCTGGAGGAAATAACACCGTTCTCTAAATCCACTCTACTTGTCTACTTGACTAAAATGAAGCATTTTCATGAAGTCACAAAGCTGCTTCAACTCTAGAATAAACTGTTCTTGCATAAATAATATACCAAAAAGGCTCTAACCTCACAATCTTAAAAATCGTTTAAAAAGGGCTGTAACATACGTCTGGTGGCTAGCTGGTCGCCGAGTAACATTGCAAACTCGGTATTTTCTCTTCATCTGGCCACAGTGGGTAACCTCTACTTTTAGACCTGAAAACACAAGACAAAAGTCACCTAAATAAAATGAGACATAAGAGTCCCCTTCAAGAAACATGAGAACAAAAGAAACAGGCCAGCTTCCAGAATGCCTGTGAATTTTCATTACAGTATTGCATTGACAGATTTCCAGTATTTTGTACCGGGCCTATAAAATAAGCCTTTACCTCTGATTTCTTTGGTAAACTTGACACGTTGGGAGTCTGTAAGAGGTTTGGTTTGTTCATTGATGTTCTGAATGTCCAAGACCTCGCACATGAACTCAATGATAGGCTGGGCACGATAGAAAGCAGTTGCTGACACTAATATTAAAAATAAAAAAAAAAAGGAGGGGGGGGGAAAGGAGGACATTTTAATCTAGAAGCAGCAAGAACCCTGTTACATAACTGAGGCAGAACTTCCTACGTACCGTCAATGTTGAGCATCATGTTCCACATGGCAGGCCTGACAGACTGGTGGAAACCAAACCAGACCTCCCTGCCACCACCCAGAGGGTGATAATAACCTTCAGGAGGGGAGAAGAAGGAGCGACCCACAGGAGTGTACCTGAGTAAATAAAAAATTAATACTCTCATCAATCCTTTCTAGAGCACTTTTCTATACTCATTCCTAAAGTTTTTAAAACACCACATTTCTGCAGTGTCCTAGCACTGCTAGGGCCAACTTATGGCGAGCATATAAAAAAAAAAAACAAACAAAAAAAAAAAAACCACTTTGCAGACAGAGCAGTTTAAAGGCCATAGTAAATTACTGTTAGAAACATGACCAGCACATACAAGTACTGGGCTGAGATCAGATTTCCTTACTCTACTGCAAATTTGTAAAGCGGGCATTGAATTACACAACAGCATCCCTCAGCTCTTCTACAGTAGAAGCAGGAGAATAGCAGCAAGTAATAACTAATGAAAATGCAAGATAGATATGAGACTAAATCAAGAAAGAAGATACCAAAACAACCCACCTCATGGAGGGAAGATGCCGCGTGATTACGTCGAGTGCCTGTACAGAATCCTCAGGAACTTCATTCAAATGCCCTGCCAGAGCTTCCAGCAGCAACTGAAGGCTGACTACTGACACCCACTGAATGGAGACTTTAAAGGTCTGGTCCTTCCCCTCTCCTGGGAGCGTCACCTCCATATCCACCTGACACAGGCAGAATAAAATTAAGCACAAAACTCTGTGATGGACTGAAGACTACCATAAAGCTAAGCAGCATTATGGGTTTCTCTTGGCTATCCTTTGAATCTACATTCATGATGATTGGCTTGCATAATTCTCTTAAAATATTGCCATCAGTTAGTTTCCTTGGGATTTTGAAAGCTTGTAATTTGTTCATCTGAGGGAACTGCACTGAGATACCTTTACACGCAAATTTTTAGCAATAATTAGTACGGTAACATCAAAGTTCTGGAGAACTGTTAGTCATTTTTTTAATGTCAGACAGTTAATAGCAAGTTGATGTTCTGCATCCTTAACTCCTTTCAGTCAAAGGAAAGAAACTCCTTTTGGTCAAAGGAAAAATCATTGGGAAATGCAAATTTCAGATTTTTTTAGCACAGTACTTGAAATTATTCTCACACACCATTAACCCAAAGGGTAAATGTGAACTCATCCTATGTATTTCCTCATGGCACTGTACCAGCAATAACCAGATCCCTGGGGAGAAGAGTAAATGGGGATTATTTGCATTTTGTATCAGGACCCTTTAATACATATTTCAGTCTGTCAGAACATGGGTAGAACAAGCCATAACATGCTGGGGAGCATGGTCCAGGGCACTAAGGGCTAACACCACTGATTTAGCTGTCGGCAGCCCTTGTGCCATCAGTTCTTGTGGAAAATGAAGATATATCTCAGCAGCGCAGCCAAACCCGAACACCGTATTTGTTGCCTACAACTGCTTTATCATTTAGCAACAGAACACGTGTTATAACAGAAGAAAAGCAAGTTTGCAAACTTCCTTGCAGATGAAAGACTGCACTGTATTAGTTCACACTGTCACAGACAAGCTCACTGACAAAAGAGCTGGGAATTGGAATCTTGAAGATGACAAACTTCCCAGAAACTTCAGCAGAGGACCTAGTTTCTTAGTGAACCCCAACTGACACTGCCTGTAATTTCCAAAGCATTTTCTAATAATTTTCCAATACATGCAACCATAGCTTTGGTTTATGTCTACAAAAGAACACTTTTCAAACCACACAGTAACTTTTTTTCCATAAGAACTTAGAATTGTTCTTAACGGCACTTACTCTATCCCGGCCAATAGGCAAGGGGTGTGCGGTGTACATATTCCTTTTCCCATCATATCCAGGCTGCCGATCACCAAATATCTGCATCTTGAAGTGTCTCACCATAGTATCCACCACCTCTCTATAGAGGGATTTATTGAGTTAGGATGGAGCACAGGAAAATTCAGCAATGATCTTACACAATTTAAAATCCTGCATTCACACTTTCTTAAAGGAAATGGATATCAGCAACCACACCTAGACTAGACGTAAGTTTTTAGCAGACACCAAGAATAAAAGTCCCCTCCAGTTTAAGGCACCAAATGTTCAATACATGCAGGTGTCTCGGCTCCCATTAGTACCAGCAGAGATACAGTCAATGCAGACAGCAGAATGAGGAGAGCTGTACAAACATTGGGGCAAATACAAACACTTATCCTAGGGATAGCTGGGGTGTTCTATAGATTAAATTGACTCTACCGGTGAAATACCCAGGCATGGACACCTAGAAATGTTGGTGTCAGTCTCCATCCTGAATTCCTTCCCCTCAGTTGCTAACAGACATCTTTGCATAAACAGATTGTGGAACAATTATCAGGAATATTAACTTACAGACTAGAGAATAAAAAAAGCTTTCATTTAAGGCAAGAGTCTTTATAATATATTTTAATGTCTTCTATATGGCAGTCCAATTGTAAAAATCTTGATAAGGAAGGAGATAATATCTCACTGAAAGATTAGACAACTCCTGAGCACAGAACATATATAAACTGTCCTTTAGCAGATGAAAAAGAAATCTAGGATGTATAGTTGCCTTAAACCAAGATATCTAAATGCTTTTCTATTAAACGATTCATACCTGTTCACTCTTCGGGGACGCTTTTCTGGTTTGATATCTACATCATAGTGATAAACATCAATCTTGGGGATCTGAACCTGAAAATGATTGGCCAAGAGGCGAATGGGCTTCCCAACAGTTCCCAGGCCAGGGCGACGGGGCGGCTGGAAAAGGCTGGCTGGAGGCCCTATAAAAGTTAAATAAATTTTTATAGGACATAATTTATCATTCACTGCAGTATCTTTTCAGGTGTACTTTAGTTGAAAGGACTTCCCGACAGGGCAGAAAATCTCACGTAGCTTTCTGAGGCTGCAAGCAAAAGTGCTCCAAGTGGTTCATGGCCTCCAGGTACTAAACAACAGGGTATTCCCTAAAGCATATATATATGTTAGTGTTAAATTGCATTCTCAAAATGTCACTGATGTTTATGTATGACTGTAGTTCACAAACAAGACAGAACCCTAAGACGGAATACAGCCCTTTACATATAAGAAAAAAAAGAATATATAAAATATGGCAGCGAGAATATGTTTATGTATAGATTCCTACTACCAATCATAGTAGAAATAGCTGCACTTTTTCATTACAGACTTGAAGTTCAGAAGTTAATGGCACTCTCCCTTGGCATACTCAGGAAATAACCCCCCAATTTTATCTGAAAATTAATATAATCTGGAAATGGAGGAAAGGATACATTTGTTCTAAACTAAATTAAAAACAAATTTCCATATAGAGAAAAACAATTTTGCCATTTCCTTCACATCATGAACATATCACTGCTGCTAACAGTGAAATACTTTTCAACTGGAACACACTTTTGACAAATTTCAAATTCTAATACAAATACGTGAATGAGAAAAAAATCAGGCTTGCCTCTAAAAAGAATAGTAAGGGTACAAGAATAAAGATATTTTTAGCCTCTTAACAAAGGTGGAGAAGGTAACATAATTGGGCAAAAATAACAGCTTCGCAAAAAGAATTATAAAGAAGAAACTACTAAAGGCTTAAGAAAACACTCAAATGCAAGTCACTGCAATTTCCTCGAAGTGCTAAGATCTGAGATACCACATTAACAAGATTAAACAGACCTTTAACAACAACATAAAAAGCTATCCCAGCCTCAGCTGGCACCGCACAGAGCGGCTGGGATCAGCGCATTTCCACGGCCTTGTCTGTATGTGCCAGGGCTCAGCATAACGAACGCTGCTTCCCTCCAATCTACAAACAGTTTCTTGTTGCCAGCAGCACTTGTTGGAGCAGCAAAGAGAAGGAAGAAAAAAAAAAAAGTACTAGAATGTAAGAATGCACTAATAAAGCAATAATACAACTTAGCAGGGTGAGGCTGTGTCAACCTGGCAGTGTCCATTTAAATCAAGTGAAGAGAGGACAGCAGAAGGAGGAATAAGTTCATATGTCCATAACTTCAGGGTGCAGCAATAAACTTAACTAAACCCAAGACTACAAATCCAGGGATTTTTTTTTTTTCATCTACTGGCTACTAGCATTATCAGGTAAAATGAAAGATTTGAGGATACAAACCCCAGAATATTTTTAAGGGCCTGCAAGCAGACGCAGTCTGTTTGACACCAGTTTTCTGGTCCTGGGTAGTACCGTGGCTCCTAGGCCTTGAACATCTAGCAGGACACAGGCCCCGGCTCTGCTCCCTGGGAATAATTGCCGTCAACCAAGGAGAAGTTTGCCAAGCAGCAG
>VZSV01000077.1:618270-644730 GCA_013398735.1 Nothocercus julius
CGCGCGCGGCTCCGCCCTGACAGAACCGCGGCCAAACACCCGAGACCGGGGGGACTTTTCTCCCCGGAAAGGAGGATTTTGCTCCCCAGCGCTCCGCCCTCGGAGGGGCGGCCCGGCCCTCATCTTCCCCACCTAAGCTCGCGGGTTTCTGGCGGTCGAACTCCTCTACGGGGCTGCACGGGGGGCAGCTGCGCTTAGAGAACTTTTATTTAGAGAACTGCCCTTTCTTCCTCTCCTCCCCTCCGGAATTTCACAGGCTTAATAATTATCTCCCCAACCGTATAAAACTCGGAAACCGTGACACCACCTCTCTCAAACGCTGCGTTTTTTCCACTGCAAAGCGCCGCCTCAGCCCCGCGGCCACAGCCGCTGCTGCTTCCTCCGCTGCGCCCCGAAACGGGGAACTGGCCTGACTCAATCACACCCACTGTAACTTCCTACGCCAGCTACGCAGCATTAGTTGCATTTAAAACACCTGAAAAATAACAACCTATATGAAAGCCACCTCAGGCAGCTGCAAATTTGGATGCTGTTTACTTCTCCGTGCTATAAGCAGGGCCAGTGCTTCCACCTACAAAGTTTGTGAGTGAAAAATGCACTGGGAAGTGCAGCGGGTTGCTGGCTAATGACTGATGTCTGCCCAGCAGCAAACAGTTGACGCAGAAATCAATAATAATTATGGGATTTCACTCAGCAGCTGTCTGGAAAGTCACTGTGGTAGAATTGGCAGGTTTGGTTATTAAACCAGCTGGTTTGGTTACTAAACTTTTGGTGTGTGTTATGACTAACATTGTACACTTTTTTTTTTTGTGCATTTTTAGGTCAATCTCCTTCCTCTCCAAGAGAGAGGATAAGAGAAGATCCCATGTTTCAGCAAGCACTGGCAAAGGAGTGAGCTCCAAAACAATGAATTTGGCAGGCTTTATTTTATTATTTTAATTAACAGTCAGGGAGATGCCCTCGAAGCAGCAGCCTTGCTGCAGCAGCAGCCACATGCAACATAAGCCCGTGGTTTTGTTACCTGCAGTTCAACCCTGTTTGTTTTCTAGCATATTTTGGGAAGCCATCCAGACCCTAAATAAAGGAAACACTGAGAGTTTGCCTTTTTAAAAGCTTTGCTGTTTTAGTGAATGGCTTCCTTGAGCATCCCGCCTTTCTCTTGATAACACTGAGCTCTGTTGAGTCAACAATTCCCAGCTGACTCCCAAGGTCACAAGTCAAAATACTCTATAAATAATGAATGCTGAGAGCATTTTATTTGCATTTTTTAAAGCCTGCAGGGTTTATGTTTTCAAGACCTTCTCTACAAGCGAAAGCAAGAACAATAACAAAAAAAAAATTAAAACGAAATGAACTCGGAGATTCTCATAATTGCCTGATGCTAACTGAACATTGAAGGGAAAACCAGCATGACAAGTCTCAGAACAAGGACTCCGCGATGGCCAGCAACGTTTCCACACAGCTACTCAGCATACGTATGTGTAGGGAACACTGTCTGAGACGCTTTACGTACATGGTAACCATCACAGCAGCCGAGTGCCGCTGTTCGGTGCCCCGCAGAGTCGAGACCGACACCAGACGCTTCAGGACGGCAACTTTTTCCCCCGCTTCTCGCTTTCCTTTCTCTGAGAGGCGGGGAGGGCGCCACCCAGCGGCGGCCTCATAGCGCGTACGAAGCCTTGAAGGGAGCGCCACGATTGGGCGAGACGGGGAGAGGGCGGGACTAGCTCGGCAATCATCCAATAAAGCGCAGAGAGGGCGAGGCCGCCGGGGTAGATCTAAGCGTTGATTGGCTGGCGCCAAAAGAGGGGCGGGACTTAGGCAGCGCGCGAAGTCCCGAAGCGGTTTCCTACCTGGCTGTGCGGCAGGAGGGTTTGTGAGGCGTCGGGGTACCGGTGTCGTTGCCGTTGAGTGGGCCCGACCATGGCAGCGGTGGCGGCAGCAGCTTCCGCTGAGGTGAGTCCCGTTGTTCTGCGCGCCCGGCTATGGGCTGCCTGCCGCTTTCTCACGGGCTTGGGGCCGCTTCGGGTGCAGTGAGGAGGCAGGTGGGCTTGGGCAGCAAGGGAGGCGGCAGCGTCTTCTGGGCTACCGGAGGGGCGCCGGCGGCCGCGCGCCTTGGCCTCCTCGGCACACCGGGCAGACTACGCTTCCCAGCCCGCCCTGCGGCAGAGCCTGCCGCGCGCGCAGGGCATGCTGGGAGGGATGCGGGCGCGGGGCACGCTGGGAAGGCCGGTACCCGTCCTGGCGCGGGGCATGCTGGGGGGCGCGCGCGGTGGGGGCCGATCTCGGGGCCTGCGGGGCACAGGGAGGCCCAGCCGGCCCGGAGCGGATCTACGTTCGTGTAAACACAAATAGTCTGCGCAGCGGTTGTGCTTGTGCATGTTCCTGGGTAAAGTGTTAACCAAGGTCTTGGAGCGGAGTTGAAATCCCTGAGTTATTACTGCATGAGCAACACCATAATAAGGACAATTTTTCTTTGCTTTGTAGCTTCACTTAGAAGATTTGAAATCGAACTCACAGAACTGCCGCAATAGCGATTCTGACAGTGGCCAGGGCAGCTGTGAAACAGGCTCTCCTGGTCACCTCCACAAGGGGACAGCAGCCCTTGATGACCGAGGTCTGTGGCGTTTATGTAACTTGTGCCTGGAAGTGACGGTCTTCAGTAGTTTATTTTTCATTTCGCAAATAACTTTTTTTAAAGTTGCAGTTATGTAATCTTTGGTCTTCTGAAAGTCACATAATTTTATTAACCTATATGAATCCAGACTACCCATTTGGTTGCTCAGAAGGTAGACAGAGAAAGGTCTGCAGACATCAAACAAACAAATCTTGAGGTTCAAAAAGATAAATAGCATGTGAATATCTTAATTGCTTATTTTTCTTTCATGATTTGCACAATCTACATATTGTGGGCTTTTTTTTTTTTTTTAGCAATGGTCCCTAAGATAATAATTATTTGTGAATGGCTTTTAGTATTTATTTAAGTCTCAAAATCCATAGCATCAATTTGGGTCAAATATATATTGTATGATGGAGAGAAAGTGGATTTTGAAAACTCGAATTCAAGTTATTTTGCTATAGTTGTTGGAATCTGTGAAATTTAACAGGTTTATATGTAAGTTTGTATATAAGTGATTGTTTGTAAATGGAATTTACCTCTCTATAACATGCATGTCTTTATATATATTGTCAGATTCAGAGGAAGAGATTTTTATAAGTAAAAAAGCAAAAAGTAAAAGGTTGCTTCAAGACAGTGAAAGTGAAGGTGAAGAAGAGAGCAGCTCTTTTAAAAAGAATGACACATTGGGTGGAGTCTTGGAAAATGGAGAAGAAAAGGAGAACACTGCTGCCCAGGGGAACAAAAAATCTCATCGAATTCGCCAAGGGCTGTTGGATAGTGATGACAGTGACGCTGGTAACTGCCTGCATATTGAAAACTTTGAAAAAAGCAAGCAGTCTGGATTATCTGAGAATGAGCCAGGAGGGCAGAAACCCCTAAAATCTGTGAAAAAACACAGAAAAAAACCCCTTGATCTTGGAGAAGAGACAGCAAAAAAATCTGTAGGAAAATCGAGGAGGAGAAAGGAGAAGGAAAGAAGGGCTGAATCCATTAAGCAGCTGAAAAAAGGAAAGAAACCTAGAGCAGAGGTATATATTTTTAACAGAAAAATCCCAAATGTTTCCTTAATTAAGTTACATTCTATTTCTGCATTTGGTTGTTGTGTTTCAGTGCTTCAGCTCACTTTTGTTTTCTGCATTACTATAGCAGATCTCGTCCATCTATAGTTCTGCTATATAAAGATGCTGGTTTTGTTTATAGAGAAAGTACAGATCCTACCACTTGTGAAGTCAGACAGGGATGATGATAATGGATGTCTTCAGAAAGAGAAGGTTAAAGAGAGGAAAACTGATAGGGGTCTGTGTAAGTCTGGTAATTCTGTGATCTTAAAAACGATGTGTTATGCTTTAGATGTTTCCTCTCATTCAGCTCATCAGCATTAGTTAAATGACATCAAGATTTCTTTTCATCCCGGTGCAGTTCCAAGGCTGCATCATGAGCTGGAAGCAGATCTCTAGTCTTTGCATGCAGTCTTAATCAATTTTAAAGCCTGAAGAGGAACTTCTGAACTGAACTATGCACATTCTTTTTTCTTAGGACAAACAGGCAGATGGTAGTGAGAGGCATCCTTTCAATGACAGTGGATGTCTTCTTGATGACAAAGAACTTTTTGATAATGGCTTAGAAGAGGAAAGGGAAAATGATTCACTCCCAGAAGATGAGGAGTCACTAGAAGCAATACGAGCAGCAGTGAAAGACAAAATTAAAAAAAAAAAGGTAACATTGGATAGTAATATAAGGTTATTGATAGGAAGTATTTTACCTGAGTAGGTAGCAATCGTTTGTTTAGTTTTGTTTGTTTGCTGCATTTCTGCTGTAACCAAGAGGAGAAAGTAGTCATCTGCTTTTTGTTCTTGGGGAAAGACAGATGTTTTCCTGGAAAGACAACACTGCAGTAAAAATTGTGGAAATCTACCAGGAAAATTATGCAGCATTTCTGTTTTAATGTTTATGATGAGCAGTGACGATAGTGCAATGATTTTGGGATGTTGACTTGTTTGCCCTTGGTAGAGCCTGTGTATCTATTGAAATAAATAATCTCCTCTTATGCCCTGTAGAACAAAGAGCTGTTTTCTGAGAGTGAAGGTTGCAAACGTGTGTTTGATGATGAGAATGAAGAACCCATATTAACAGAACCAAAAAAGAAGGTAAACCATTCCTTTTTTTTTTTAAAAAAAAAACTTCTTACTGTCTGTTAAATTGACTCTCCTTGACCGTTTATTGTGTGCTGTCCTTTTAGAACTGGACTATTTTTGGCTGGTTTGCTGTTTTCTTTTTAACTAACTGTGTTAGTCTGACTTCTTTCTGTTTGAAAGAGGGCAGGGGGAAACTATTTAGAAAGTGCAAGTGTAGACCCGTCTTTTGCTCTGTGACTTCAGTGGCCTTATTTTTTTTTTTTCTTAAGGAGCGGAAAGCAGCAAGGTTAAGTAAAGAAGCTATTAAACAACTACATAGTGAGACCCAACGACTCATTCGAGGTAAAAATTAAATTCTTTAAGTAGAGGGATACTATTAAGATATTCAAGGGAGAAATTGAAAGAAAATATCTGAGAAGTGAGAACTTGCTTTCACCTAGCATGAATTATTCAGTGGTCAAGGCTGCAAGACCACTTTTTATTCAAGGACCTGTTTAAAAGTAACCTTGTAATTAAGGAAAAAATCCTGCTGCAAACATAGTATCTCATTTGTGCCTATAAATTTGCCTTTAACTAATGATGTAAAGTTAGTTAATATTTAGTAAGTTAGATGTAATAAACCCCCGCCATTCTAATACTAACACAGAGTTCTTTTCCTAATGAATTCGGGGCATGTTGCAAATTTGTTCTTCAAGACTGTAGCTGCTGGAACTCTTCCCAACACCAGTGTTTGCTCTATTCCAGGTTAAAGTTTGCTATTTGTACCTTTGCTGCAAAATACTTCTCAAGCTCCTTTGAACTTTACTGTTACCAAATCAACGTATAGTATAATGCCTTTGATTGCTTTTTTATCATTATTATTTTCTTTCACCTCCTTTCTCTGGTAGAATCATCTCTGTCTCTCCCATATCATGTGCCTGAAACCAAAAGCATTCATGAATTTTTCAAGCGTAGACCTCGACCAATGTGCCAAGGAAATGCCATGTTGTTGCTGAAGTAAGGACTTGAGCCTCTTTGTTGTTTGTTTTTTTGTTAGAAAGTGGTTTCTTTCCATCTATTTTTGTTTATTTTATTGTTTGTTTTGTCTAGACCTCTTCTCCCCTTTGACAGTAGCCATGCTAACAAAGGATGTATTTCCTTCTGCTTTTGTTAGGTCCACAAAGTATCAGGCCTCCCTAGATGAAGAAACGGCAGGTACAAAGAGCATGAGCTTGGACCACAAAGATGGGCAGGTAGGAGGTGATCAACCAGCAGCTAGTGAAACAAAAACACACCAGGGCAGAGATGTTAATACCACCATGGACAAACTTCCTGCTGATGAGAGGGAGAACTTAACAGAAGATTGTGCTGAAAAGTTCAGTCAGGATGATGATGGTACTGATGGTACTGATGCAGTTAGGACTGTAACAGCTGCTAATAATTCAGAAGAGCAACATTCTACTTTCCTGAACACTGACTGCAGTGAACAAAAGACGAACAAAGTTCCTCTGATAGTTGGAGAAAATGCCCTTGAGCAAAGAGACAAAGTAGCACCAGAAGCAGCCTGTGAAGAACACAATCAGCAAGCGGCACCTAGGTTGGTGGCAGAGCCTGAAAAAGCGAGGAAGTCCAAGCTGGATAAACTTCGAGAACTGGGAATAGACCTGTCCATCAAGCCAAGGATCTGCACTGACAATGAATCCTTCATAAACCTTGATGAATCTGATTCAAATGAAGGTATTGTTGTTGTTATAATCAACTCTGCCCAACTGGATGGTAATTTAATATTACCTAATATCAATGAAATTCAAGTTACAGTAAAATACTGTGCAGTAACTTGTATTATTAAGCAAATAGTGTTTCTTTTACAACACTAAAATGTTTAAAATTTTTAATTAACTTCCTGTGATATATTCTCATCCTACTCTTGTTACAACTTTAATGCACATGGTATTGCTTTTTTTTGCTCTTGTAAATGCTGTTAAATTAATTTTGAAACTTAATTAATGTGTATTTAAAGAATTGGAAGCCTTGAAAGCACGTTTCTTGAAGCACACTTTTCAAACATCGAAATCTAAAGTTGAACGGACCGTAAACATGAACATTATTCGTAAGGAGACTACAGCTGAAGGAAAAGAGGAACTAAAAGCAGATGTGGTGCCAGCAATATTAGTTACAGAAAGCCGAGATGAAACAGTCCACACCAAGCCAGGTGGGTTTGGGAAGAGAAATGATGATGGTTGAACTTTAAAACACTGTCTTTTTTTGTTTTGTTCCTCCTCCCTCATCTCCCCCACTCCCCAGTCTGCCCCATGAAACACAGATGAAGTAATCTTTATCTCTAGAGTTAGTATGTATTTGTTTCTAGAGAGAGACTTAAGTAGTATTGGTCATTGAAGAGCAGGTTGCCCTAAGGCAGATTTTTGCAACTGGTTCTCTGAATTCTGTTCTGTCTGTCCCAATATTTTATAAAAAACATTTACAAATAGGTTCTCTTCCATCAAGCCTCTGAAAATAACTCTCATATTCCTTCTTAATAGAAATTTATACATATTTGCAAACACAACACATGTGGAACGCGACTGTCAAGTTAAAAGAAACAGATTAATTATTTGGCTGATACTATAGGCATGTATTATTTCTAGCTGCTCTTAATTATCTCATGTGCTATAGCACATCTGCCCATGGCAATTGGAAGCTGTTGTTCCCAAAAGACAGACCCTGCTCGTTCAGAGGACTGTGCCAGTGGCATTTATGGATAATGAGGAATCTTGGTTGTGTTGCCTCTCTAAGTTAGATGCTCTGGTTCTTCAAGCTGCCAGATCAATTCATAAAAAGATATTTAAAAACAAACTATTTCTTAATTCCCTTTTTTTGTGCTCATAGTTTTATTAAATTGGATGTTTGAAGGCAATAAAGCTTAAGGATTCATTGTAGTACATCTAATGCCTGTTTGCATCTTTTTAGGTGAAAAGCTGCAGGTGTTGAAGGCTAAACTCCAAGAGGCCATGAAACTCCGCAGGATTGAGGAACGCCAAAAGCGGCAAGCCCTGTTTAAACTAGATAATGAAGATATGTTGGAGGAAGAAGAGGAGGAGGAGGAAGAGATGACAGATGAGTCTGAGGAAGAGGAAGAAGGCAATCATGAGGTTTATTGGCAGCATTTTTGCATAACTTGGTCAACTCCTCAGTTTTGCTGATCCTTTATAATTAAATTAGGATTTATACACTATTGATGTTGGGGGAATTGCTGAATAGCTCTAAAGAGTGTGAGGAATTGTTACGATTAGAACAATTGGGATTTTGTTTCCATGCGTTAAAACTTCTCTTGTAAAAGTATGCATGCAAGTAGACAGATCAAAGCAGTGAACACTATGTAACTGATTGATTTTTATTTTTTTAAAGACTGCAGAATTTCTCCTTGGAGAGGCAGAGGAAGATAATGAAGATTTAGAAGAGAAACATATTGAGGATGGCAATAAAGAAACTGATAAAGAATCAATTGATGGAGAAAAGGTGGATAAAACTCTGCACTGTGATTCTGTTCCCAAGCTACCTTCAACAGAGTCTACACTAATGCTATTTAAAGACAGCTCCTCCAAAATGGGGTAAATTAATCCACCCTTAGAAACAGTGGTTAAGCAATTTTAAATCTAATATATATGGTAGATAGTTTGGTTTTAGTGCAAGTATTAACATGCTTTATTATAAGCATATTTTTTTCAGAATGCTTTATATGCATTTTTTCTATCCAGTTCCAATAGTTACATGTGCATTCATATGTATTTTGCTAGAAAACCAAATGGCTTTTGCTATTATCATCAGAATTTGCTGTTTACTGTGTGCAGTTTTGTGTGTTACTGTGTTTTTTTGCTGTTAGGTTTGATTAAGCAATAGAACTTTGTCTTGTATATATTAGGAAATATGTTTTATGTAATAAATTGCAGGTATTCTCTTCCTGATGAGAAACTTGAAATAGAAGAAACTGCAGACAAAGGACCTACCAAGTTGGGTAAGTAGATCTACTCTCATAGCTATTATTTGTTTCTAAAGGGGCACATATAGAAGTTTCTAATTGAGATTGCAGAAGAGTATCTGAGCATTTTACTGGACCACAGGTGAAATTGCGTAAGGAATATGACGCTTCTGCAAAAAGGCAGATATTTGGAGCTGCATTAGTATGAATTTCAAATTAGAAAACTCTGATATGGTGCTAGAGGTCTCGGTAGAAATGTTGCCTTCAATTTTGGCACTGCATTTTGATAAGATGTAGACTCCCTGCACAGTAGATGAGCAGAATATAACTTTGAAAGGAATTCATTCATTTTGTCTAGAAAGGAGACCAGGGGAAGCAATATTAGAAGATGTCATGAAGAAACAGCAAATAGCTGTTTCTCATCCTGCCTGCATATATTACAGGAAGAATTTAATTAATTTATGGTTTGCTTAGAAACTGGGAAATCTTTCTATCAAACATTATATTAAAATATTTGTTTTCTTTTCAGAAGATGATGATTCATTTTCTCTGCCAACACCAGCAAAAGATAATAGCCATAACAGCAGCTTTGAGCTGATCGGCTCCATGATTCCATCGTATCAGCCGTGCAACAAACAGATGTCACGTGGAGGGAATGTTTTATCTGCAGCAGGAGGTTTCAGGTCACCCTCCCCAGGTTTTTTCAAAACAAGCTTCATCAGCTCTGCTTCCAAGGTAAGATTCTCAGTCCTACTAATGCCATATGCTAACACAAAGGATAATGAATAGGTATATTTAATTTTGACATGTATGTTCTAAAGTCTGTTTGTTGTGTATTTTTTTTTTAAGTATGCAAATATGGGCTACACATTAGCTGAAATGTTTTATCTAATTCTTACTTTTCATTTCTGGAGTTGCAAAGCAAATAATTTGTGTGTTTTTACATTCCCTTGTACAGAGCTCAGGAAAGATGTCTGAACCCTCTCTTCCCATAGAAGATTCCCAGGACCTGTATAATGCCTCTCCTGAGCCCAAGAGTTTATTCCCAGGACCTGGAGAGTCACAGTTTCAATTTTCTCTGGAAGATGACACTCAGAGCCAGCTGCTTGATGCAGATGGGTAAGTTACAAGTGTAAAGGATGGCATTTTATGTCCTTTAACTGAAATAGGACATTTAGATTAGCACTTGAGATTTAGAGGAATTCTTCTAGGTTATGTAGAGCAGTCGTAGAGTGAAAAGCTGATGTTCTCTTGTGCTTTGGTAACATTTTCAAGATGTGTTAATTAAATAAACATATCAGTGGCCTTTATTCAAAAAGAAAAAAGTGAATCTGAAATGAGATTTGAGCGTGGAACCCGATAATGTTGCTTGTACAATAATCATATCATGGGACGTTTTCTGGAGAAGAGTTCTGCTAGTGGTCAAATAATATTCTTGTATAGGTTTTTCTAATCAAAAACTTTTTTTCCAGGTTTTTGAATGTTGGACAACATAGGAATAAATATCAGTCGTCAAAACATCAGCTGACTCTGGCTAGTATGGATGAGAATGCAATGGATGCCAACATGGATGAATTATTGGATTTGTGTTCCGGTCAGTTTAGCAGTCAAACTGAACACGTGCCAGACGCAAACAGCAACGAAAAGCAGAACGTGGAAGAACTGCTCAATCTTTGTTCAGGAAATTTTGTATCTCAGAGTACGTCCTGAAATTCTCTTCCTAACTTTGCTGATCACCTGACCTTTAAGCTTTACACTAACATATACTTCTAGTTGTGGGTACTAATGCAGAATTTGGAACTTCTGAGAGTTCTGAGAGATTTTAACAACTTGTCACCTTCATAGGTGCATATTAACCTGTCATTTCTAAGATGCTTTCAGATGTTCTAGGAACTCAAACGTCCCTGTCTGAAAAGTTGCCCTCATTCCTTTTTTGTAGCAGGTTCTCCAGCATGGGCATCTTCAGCATCTTCTAAGGCTGGAAAAGACAGTGACGTAGAAGATCCAATGACAGAAGCTCTAGCACTCTGCTCAGGCTCCTTCCCAACAGACAGGTTAGTCTCCACTGGTGAAACTGCAAAGGCATAAGAAGGTTTGACAAAGGAATAGAGAGGGTTAACAAATGGGGGATATTAAAGGAATCCAAGAGGGATTGTAGAGAGCAGTAAATGCAGAAATTTGTATTTGTCCCATGGTTTCTGCAAGGCAGGACTTGAGGACTTGAAACATAGGTTCTTAAAATCCCCGTGAGCATTAAAGCTATGAAAGTGCTGCTGCTGGGAGACCGTAGCTTTTCAGACCATTTCTTAGGTAGCTACCAGGTAGCTAACTGACCTGACAGTCGTGGTCTTGCTCTGAATTCTTGCGAAACTATTGTCAGTGCTCAAACGAAAGCAGGTATTTCTTTCATTATTTTTTTCCCATAGGGAAGATGATGAGGGAGAGCAAGAACTTGGTGAATTTCAGCTTGTGACGGATGACAATGCCTTTGATAGTGAAGAGGTAGGAACTGATGGAACTGTGGTTGCTGCAGCATTCCGACTACGTTAAATGTGCAGATCACTTAAAACGTGTACTTAATGTTCCAACGTACTGGATGAAACATCTTTGCTTAGCAAGTCCTTTGCAGAGCCTGTTATGTTTTAGTCCATGTTTGAAGGACAAAGGAGGCTGACATTTCAAAGCAATCTACTTGCAGAAATTCCTATGTTTCTGAAAACACTTGTTTTTAACAGGATGAAGGAAATGAGGATGGTGATGCTGAAGAAGCAGAAGTTAGTGATGGTGATGCTGAAGAAGCAGAAGTTAGTGATGGTGATGCTGAAGAAGCAGAAGTTAGTGATGAAGAACAACTATTGAGACGTAGACAGGGCTTGAAGAAAAAACTGTAAGTCTTTTATCTTGAAAAGAAAAGAATGTTAATAGCAAAAGAATTTTAATCTGTAATTCTTCTCCCTACCCCAGCCTTAGTGGCTTAAGCACAGGTGCTGCTTATGTGACCGGTTTTTGCTCTGGTTTTTGGTTTCATACTTCAGTGCTATTGGGTTGCATGAGCTTAACCATGTTACTAGAGGGCTATAGAGGAGCTGGTAACATTTAAAATGGAGAGCAAAAGGCTAGGATGAAAGCAATGCAATGCTTTTTGGATTGGGAGTGGGGGAGTGTTGCTCTCATTCCTCATATTTTTAAGGTCTTTCTTTTTCTTGTAAGTGAGACATCTAGTTGGCAGTTGTCATCTTTACCTTGATAGGCAACTGGCAATAAATTTGGGGGATGGGAATAATCTAGATTATTGCACGTTGTCAGGTTGTGCTTGTGAGTGTGCAAGAGCTTTAGTGGTAGTCCTTTCAAATATTGCAGGTGAGTCATAGTTTCTCTTCTATGATATGTGCTCATCTCTTTCAGAAGTTTTGTGCAGTGATTACAGGTCTGTCAAAGTAAACTCTTTTAACATTCTTTTATAGAAAACTACAGGATTTCATGGAAGATGAGGCAGAGCTCTCAGGGAGTGATGTGGGAAGTGAGGATGAATACGATGGTGAAGACCTGAACGAATATGAAGAAGACATTATTGATGAGGAACTCCCTACTGATGCAGAATTAGAAAATCAAGTCCAGAAATTACACATGTCAGTGACAGTATTAATATGCGTTTATGTGTGTGAAGAGGTTCTCGGGTATAATTTGGGCTAACCTCCAATTTTTTCCTTTGTTTTATTAGGAAGGCAATGCTTGATGATGACAAGCGTCAGCTGCGTTTGTACCAAGAGAGGTATCTCCTTGATGGGGACCTGCACAGCGATGGCCCTGGCAGAATGAGGAGATTCAGATGGAAGAACATAGGTGCCTTTCTGCTCTATAGTCAGTAAACGGGGGTGAGAGAATTGGAAAGGGTCATGGCACACAAGGTGGAAGCCTGCATAGTAGGGACTGAATGTTTCCTTTGGAAATAAATGTTACTGTGTTTTTCCATAGTAAGAAGGGTAATTCTCTGTGTTTAAATCTGGACAAATGGTTCTAATCTTGTCATTGTTTGCTTCTCAGTGCTTTCTGTAGGTGCATTTCCAGTGGGTCTTTTGTCTCTTATTTTCCTAAATGTTCTGGTTCTGTATGTCATCCATCTAAATGAGAGAAAGCGTTCTGTGTGTAATCCCCTTCTGAGATACGTTTTCCGAAATAGTTTGGAACAGATAATTATTTTCTCTTCTTGTCTAGATGATGCTTCGCAGATTGACTTGTTTCAGAGAGATTCAGATAATGATGATGATGAAAATGAAGAGCTTGATGAGACAGAGGCAAAGTGGAGGAAAGAGCGATTTGAACGAGAACAGTGGCTTCGTGAGCAGGTATTGGTTCGATTCCAATAAGGCATCTTGCTTCACCCTTCTCAATACCATTATCAGATGTGCTATTGTTAGTGTGTTGAGTTAAAATCTGGGGGAAAAAAACACTGTTCATAAATTTGTGTTGAAAACATGAGCAAAGATATGTTCAATACTTTTAAAGTCACTATCAAAGTTAGACTGGGTTTCTTGTACGGGGAACATAACTCCATGTTTTAGAAGTTTAACATTAGGTCAGCTTTATCAGATGAATATGTTGTTCTCGTTCATTGATAGATAGAATGAGGATGTTAAAGTATCTAATAAATTGCAATAAACTTTTTCAATAGAAAATAAAAATGAATATATTTATATATAAAAATGAATGTTATGAAAGGGCTTGGTGTACTTGAGTTACTGAATGAAAAGTTTGTTCTTACTGTAAGCTTTTTCAGTTTAACAAAGTACCTTCTCTGCTGCAGAAGGAAAAAAATAAAGAGGAGGAAGAGGAGGAAGTTGGTGAAGATAGTCAATTTATGAAACTAGCAAAAAGAGTAACTGCTAAGTCCCTACAGAAGAAAGGTGAGTTTATTTCTTATTGAAGTGGCAACCAAATGAGAGACAGCTTAACTTTCAGTTTTTGCTACCTACTCTCCAGCATCTGTCAGCAGTATAGTTTGATGTGGATTGTTTTTATCTGTAGTATTTATTGTTGGTTGTCAGTTCTGAGATCTTTAGTTTGATACAAAATTTACTTTGATAGAAAATTATGTTCTTTCACATGAAGTTCAAAAACTGACATTCTCCTCTTTATCTCTGCTAGCAAGCCCGGTAGTAGTAGTGCAAGAAACAAAATTGTTGCCCAGGAACCCATTTGATGCATTCAGGCCTGCCAATGATGTCCAGGTTGGTAATGGTTTTGAAGAATGCGATTTCCATGCTGCATGTATAGAATGTGTCTAAGTCAGCTAATTCTGGATTCTGGGCATCAGTGCTTTGTATGGTAGTGATAAAATACCCAGTAAAATGTTGCTAGGAGGTAGTCTTTTCTATAAAGTATCCTGCTAAAAGAGTTGTCATGGTTGATTGTGTAGCCTAATGCAGCATTTCTTTGTTCTTCAGCTAAAAAATGGGTCTCTTCTGAATAGACCTAAAGCTGTACTTCAGAAACTAGCAGCAATGTCAGAACTTAATCCAAATGCTCCTCGAAATTCAAGGAATTTCGTCTTTCACACACTTTCTCCGGACAAGAGTGAAGAGGCAAAGGAGAAATCAAAACTTCAGGTAAAGGTTTGTGTGGGCATGTTTTGTCAGTTGTGTAACATTTTGCTGTGTTCTAGCCTGCTGGCTGATTATGCAGTTCTTACTAAATTATTTAAGGATATTGATGTTAGACATTGCCAAGCAGTTAGCAGCATTGCTGTTTTAAGTATTTTCAGTTACGTTCACTTGTGCAAGTATGTGTTCTCACATCAAATATGTACATTCATAATTCAGAATTTAAACTGTTTGGAGATTTTGTATTTACTAATGCATCCTTCTCCTTTATAGGTGAAGAAGAGAAGTTCTACTACAGTAGTAACATCCCTGGCCAAGCGACCCAGAATTGACAGCACAGCACCAATGAGTAAAAGTCGGAGCATATTCCAGTATTTGGAGAGCTGAATAGTTTTGTTTAGGGCCAGAAGTTATATCTGTCCCTTTGCCAGGTGCAATTTTGTTTGCAGATCTCTACCAACGATCATCCAGGGGGTAAAGCTATTGCTACACATTCTTCCCTCTGTTTCCACTTAGCGAGTTTCAGTAATTTCCAGGCAACGGTCTTGATTACTCCCTTTAGTCTTTCTCAGTGTTCCATGGCGAACAGGAGAGCATGAGATCCATGCTTGGATTGGAATGAAATGCTAACTTGATTTGAGCCCAAGCATTAAGGAAATTTACACTACTGTATACCATCCTCACAACCTCAAATGCTGCAAAAATACCCATTCATTACTGAAAATACCATTCCTGTGATAGATATGATGCAGAGATGCTGCAGTAAGTTTAAAGCACAGATGGAGGAGGTAGTCCTGCACTTTTGAATAAAAAAGTAGTAGTGCTGTATACACCAGGACATATATATATTCCCTTCAATGTCTTATTTTCTCTATCATTAAGCATTTACTAATTTGGTGTCTTGGGACATTCTAGTGTACATTGGAAATACATAGTTTAAGAAAAGAAAAAAAAGAGTCTTTTATGAGGCAGTATGATAGGGTTCTTTCCAAGTTTTTATTACTGTTTGTCTAGGCATGTGTATGAATGTGTGCGGAGAGGGAAGAATGTGAATAGCAGGTTTAGGAGAGGAAAAGGAGATGTACAGGGTTTTTTTGTTTGTTTGCTTTTGGTTTTAGAGTTGTTTTGAACAACCGAAGACCCTTAAATTATCTGTCCCCTTGTTTTCTTTTAAGCTTAGTTCTCCATGACAAATCATCCATTACTGCACAGCTAGAAATGAAAGGCCTTCCCTAGAATGAGGAAATGAGATAATAAGGAACCATTATTCACAACTACTCTAGATTATGTGAAAGAAACTTGGATGTAATTAGAATATACAGCATCTCTGATCATACACTGAATATATAAAAGTAGAGACCTCATTATGGTAATACAGTGTCCTGTTCCGTAGGGACTAAACATCCCCTAAGATTTTATTTCAAATACTTACGTTGCTGACACTGTCAGAGAAGAATCTTGAAGTGTAAATTTTGTAACATCATAAGGATACGCCTGGTGTGCTACATGTAAAATATTTTATTGTATATTATGTTTATAAAGAAATATGGTACTAACTGGAGTGCAATTGTACAATAAAACCTGTTTTTAATTTTGGGGACAGTTGGAATTAATTTACAAGGTTTAATTCAAGTTGTGTACATATGGTTTTTCAAAATGTTCATCTATCTTTTTTTCTGTGGCTTTTTCTTTTTGGTAGCAACAACAGAACCCTTTGGTAGGAACAGCTGCTATAATATTGGAATAAAGCACAACACGAACTACCATGCCATGCTTATTGGAGTGTAAATTCTCAATTCCTCAAGTCTTCCACTTGGGTTACATTAGCATAAAATTATTGGCCCTAAGACTATTTCATTTTACTGCGTCCTTAGTTCTGGTTTTGCTAGTTCCTAGACAAAACATCCTTTAGCATTGATTTGAGATCTGCTTGCTGCTCTTTATTGCATCTGACCTAGTAGCCTAGATGTGGCATCTCAGTCTAGCCCTTTAGAATATTGTTTTTCAAATAGCTGGAAATCCTTATTTTCCTTTGCATATAGGGTCAGCTTGGCCCCGCTGCTCCTGGTTGTGCACGCAGACTAGTGAGGCTGCTCTCACCCCCTGCATAAGCAGAGTTAATGTGCACTTAAGCCTTGTGGACTGCTTTGAATTTACAAGCGCTTCTCGGGTTTATTCCCAGCTGTGGCCGTAGCACTGCACTTGCTGAGAGCACTGTCTTGCTGGACTGAACTATGAACGCGGTAATGAGCAGGTAAATACTGGTACAGTGGCCTGAGATCTGAAATCCCTCAGTTAATAGGCTTGAGGGAAAAGGCTGAAAGGTCTTACATTGAAATAATCAAGACGTTAAAACACTCCAAGCTTCTGTTTTATTTGTATTGCTGTAGAGCAGAAATTCAGTCAGATGAAATTTGTCAAAGGCATTTTGTGCTTTTCACTTTTGAACATGTCTCTCCCTTAGAGGTGCAGTAGATTTTACAAGACCACAAGTCTCGCTATAGGACAGCGTGGTTCGGAAAACGGGAAACCGAGGGGGCTGGAAGGCTGCGGAGGCGCCTTGCTGAGAGAACCCACCACGCACAAGCAGACGCAGTACCCAGCAGCTGTGACGTGGCACTCAACCCTGTAAGTATTTACAAAACACAGTGCTTGGGCAATCCAAACCTATTCTTAATTCCTTCTAGTAATTCTAATAATTAGCGTATCTGGATTTAGGGCATTTGCAAAATTGTTTTCTTGTTGTTTGGGGGTTTTTTTTAGGGAAGTGAATGAAGGAGGAAAGGTCTTTTATCAGCAGTCTCTTAAAGGGCAACTTAATTGAAAGTAAATTACTGAATATCCAGTTAATTTTGTATCTAAACAAATGCTTGTACTGATTTGTAAATTATACTAATTCAGCACAGATTTACAAGAAAAAAATTCAAAAGCTGCAAAATTTAGCATCTCAATTTTGCTGTGAACTCCTGCCACTAGAGAGCAGTATTAGAATGTCCTTCCCTTAGGAGAAGGGCAAGGACGTATAAAGCTTGAAATTCCCTCTGACTCAGTGAGATCGTATAGTTTTCTATGCTCTGCAGAATTGCAAAGGATTAGATGCAGATTAGCCTCTTCTTCAATTAGACACGTATTTTTTGCATGCAAAGGTAGTGGCTTTCAGAGGTGTCCCACAGAGAATAGCTGTAGAGGTCTGTCTGTGCCCTAGTGGGCTTAGTGGCCTGGGTGCAGGATGTGGTAGCCCGATACAAAGGTGGCATTTGTTCTGCCTTCCCACAGAATGGAGCCTCTGCACAGGAAAAAGATGGTTCACTTGTTCCAGAGCGAATTGCCCTAAACAGAAAAATAGCATCAGACCTGAAGAGCTTGGAGTTTGAAATAAAAGAGAATAGGAAGATTTCTGGATATTATTACTCCACTTAACCACCCACCCCTACTTCAAACAAACCAGAACAGAATATCTTCCTGGAGCTCAGAGCTTCCAAAATCCTACTGTTCAGCCACTCCATTACACATCACGCACTCCTTGCACAGAGAAGTATATTCCATGCAGCACTTTGGGTCTCTTACAGAACCTGAAATCTCATTTTCAGGAGGGTTTATGCCATCCTCTGAGATGCTGCTGCTTCTTGTGCTGGCCACCACGGTGCCAGCAGGGACAAAGGAGTTGTAGTTTTGGCCCTGGTCCTTCTCCATGCTCCCCTCTGTCTCGGGAACCTGCTCTCATCCTCCTCCGCGTGCCGCCGTGCATGGGCCGGGCTCCGCGCCGCCTCTGTCTAGCACATTAACTCTGCTTTGACTTCTCATTCTCAAGTATTGATTCAGGTCCTCCCTCCCGGCGCTGAGATGAACCAACAGTGCTAAAAGGGAGAAAGATCTCTCTCCCTTCTGCTGCAGCAAGTACCAGGAGTTGTCTCGGGCTGGCCAATCCGGCCAAGCAAGGAAAGATTGACTAATAGTTACAGAGAGAGGGGTGAAGGAGTGGGAATGAGGGTGCTGCTCGCAGCCCCAGGGTGGGGGCAATGGTGCATTGCAGCCTTTGCTAGGAATGGGCTCTGCTGGGCAGAGCTGCGCCTTGCAGGAGAGCTCCTTCCACCCCGCTGGGTGTTTCTCCCTGCTCATCAAACACCTGGTGGGTAGAGCTCCAAGTCACTCCTTGGGATGTTCACTCCTAGCTTCGCATGAGAAGCGAGCCCAGGACTTAAAGCCAACGTTTCAATCGAGCGTTTCAATCCTAGTTCTGCAGCTGCAGTAGTCTAAATGCTGCATGTCCCCGTTCTTCCGTTTCCCCCCTTCGGAAGGGACAGGGACTGAGGTTTTCTGGGTCTGCTTGGAGACTGCACCACGGGAGCCTTAATGCGAGGCCTGCTGTTAAGCACAGACTATTCCCTTGCTGGCGGAATCAGCTCTTAGGAACGTAAGTTGTAGGGGAGAAATCTAAAAAGAACTCATAAGCAAAGAGAAGGGATGGTCTTTGGTCGATGTTAAAGGTTAACATTGCAGACACGTTTATAATCATAGCTTTCTCAACCACATGGCTCCTCAGGGGTTCAAGGCAGCCACTGAATTATGTTTTCTTTTCCTTTTTTTTTTTTTTCCCATTTTGCCAGGAGACTGAAAGGGGGAGAGAAAAAAAAACTATTTGTTTGTCTTGTCTAATTTAATTTATGTTATTTATCAAACAGACAGGTTATTTGGGGAACCAGATGGACCCAGGCTAAAATCATCTGTATTTCCAACATGTGAAAAATTATGTCAGAGTGGACACATGAAAAGGAGGGTGCTGTATGTTTTGTGTGTGTTTATCACATGCGCTTCTGAACCTCATCTGTCCTGGATCTTTAATCAGTTGTCCCAGCCCCAAGATGAGGGTTAAAGGACAAGAAGACCCCCAGGGCATCCAGGCAAGTGCGATTGGGGACAGTATCTTCTAAAACAGCCATGTCACAATTATTTAGCCTCTCTGGCTTTCAGCCCTCTCATTAGCTGGTGCATCCTTTCTCTGGGAGTGATGAATGGGGCATATTTTTGGACCCATGAAATATGTCTTTAGCATGTGTTTTTTTCTGGAGCTGAGCTGGTGACATTATCAGCATCTGTCTCCCTTCCTTCAGGTTCTTTATTATCAGAAAAGAAAACATGAAAGAGATAAAGCTGAAGGAATAGGGGGTGAGGGAAAATGGCTACAGTTAAACTGAGCAAAATAATGCTCTCTGAAACTTGCAGCAGGGCTGGGCTTATTAGATGACCTGTGAAGCAAAAGTTTCATTCTTTATTAACTATTAGTCATTAATATTAATTAAAACATTACATGTGCTCTTTGTGAACAGATGTTTAGTCCTTGGGGTTTATTATTTTCTCCTGTATCATCCAGAAGCCCAATTTATTGCAAACTCCAGCTATGCTTCTCCAAACTGCAACGATCTAAACCAGCTCTAATTAAAGAAAATAATATGAAAGATTGCAGTGCAAAGGAGGGGGTGAAAAGCAAATCCTACAGCTTTGCAAGGGATTCATTTTATTTTTAACTAGTATATTTTTTTCTCTGCTCCTTAAGGCTGTATTTATGCAACATGCTCTGTGCTGCTTCCCTTACAGGGTCCCATTGATTTTTCAATATTTCATGATGCTCGTGCACGTGGTGCTGAAGGATCAGCATTAGAAGGGCTGGCTGCCTTCGGAGGACGAGTCGTGCCCTGCTCCATCTGCATCCTGGCGCTTCAGAGCAGCCTGCTAGCCCGGGGAGCCGGACAGCGCCGCGCTGCCGTGGGCCATCCCGGCCTCCGATTTACGAGGAGGGCTGGGAGATCCTCGAGATGACAGGTAAATGCCCCGGGCTCTGGAAAGGAGCTCTTCCGTGGTGCCTGGCTTCCTCCCTTTTCTCCCTGGGACTCCATGTTTTGCCTCACCGTGTCATCCTGCAGCGGGTCTCCTGTGCCCCTGCCGTGGGCTGCACGTGCCCTCGCAGCGCTCACGGCCGCCTGACTGTACCGCTCTGTCTCGCAGCGCTGCAGCCTCCTGGCTTGGCTGGCACTGCTAGCCCCAGGCCTGGGACGACATGGGAGTCCCAGCCATGAGGTCCTGGCTGCAGGACAGCGAGGCCAGTGTGTGCCAGCGCCTTCCTGCATTGCCTGGTTTCCCCTGGCCACGGTTAAGGGAGACTCATTTCTGTGAAGGATGCGTAATTAAGCGCTGCGGCGCTAACACCACATTCCCATTTGCTCAGGATATTAATAGGTAGTATTTCCACATTCCTATTTTACAATAAGCCTGAAGGGGGGCTTTAAAAAAACCCCAGCCTTTCATAATTAAATACTAGATTAGAAAAACATTTTTTCCTTCCTTCCTTCCCTCCTTCTCCTTGCCATCCCAGGGAGGTAGTTGCCTCCATGTCAACTATGGCCGGGGCCTTCTGCCAGAGCCGAGCATTTTGGAGGGGGTGCAGAGCCCCGCGGCCCTGGCGCTCTCCTGCACTCCCCCCTGCGCGTGGCAGGGGCTCGGGCCTGGTATCGCTGCCGCCTGCAGCAGCAGTTGAAGGTCCTGGCCATCCCCGTGGGGCCCAGCTCTGGGCCCGGCACCGCGGGGTGCAGCAGCTGGTGAGGGCAGAGATAAATGAGATAAGGCGGCAGCAGCTTCTGCAATAACCTTAACTCAACTGCACCGTTAAATGGTGAATGCCCCTCCCGTGCAGCCAGCCCCTGCTTGCTCCTGTCTTCGGGCTCCTGCCCTTGCAGCCGCTTTCAATTAGGGGCAAGAGCAGAACCCTTGCTGGCTGAGGGTGATCCCCAGGGCTGGGGAAACAACAGCTTTCCCCATTTTCCCCTCGTACCTAAGCGCAGAAGGCACAAACTGCATCCTCGCAAGGTTTACGATTCCCCGGTGGCCTCTCACTCGCATTATGGGGAGGGAAGGGGATGTGAGGGCAGGGCCGGGGCCCTGCGGGGCCCCCCTCCCAGCCCCATGACCAGCACCCGCCGCCCAGCCCGCACAGGCACCTTGGGCTGCGACTCTGGGGAGTCTCCTGCCCAGGCCAGGGTGCGACAGCAGCCCCGGCACCTGCCTCCCGCCTCCTTCCGGCCTCCTGGGAGCCCTAAGAGCCTGCGCTTGCGCCAGGGCAAGGGAAAGGTTGGCTCCCAAGCCAGCGAGGTCCCTGGCGCGCGGGCAGGGGTGCCCGGGCAATGCGGGCTCCTTCCCCAGGCTCGGAGCAGCCGCCCCAACCCACGGCACTCGATAAACAGAGTCAGATACCGCAAAGAAGACCATGAACGGGCCAGGCCTTCAGGCCTCTCCTAGCAGGGCTGCTCTCGCAGGCCCCTGGGCTCGAGTTGCAGCAGCCCCTGCTCCGCTGAGCACGCGCACCCTGCGAGGGGCCGCGCAGGGCCCTGCGCGCCCGCGGCCCCCTGGCCACGCTGCTCCCCTCCTGCAGGAGAGCAGGGAGGAAGACAGGAGGGAAAGAGCGGAGGGGGGAGCACACACCTGGCAGAGCCCCCGCACAGCTGCAGAGGGCCGCAGCAGGGCTGGGGGGCTGCATTAGGTACTCGGCAGCCCGTGCCGAGGGCCCCGACCCCTTTGAAGTCTGGGATGCCCGGGCTGCCCTTCCGCTGGCGCTCAGGGCTTTTCCACGCACTGTTTGGGCTCTTGTCTGGGCTCTTGCCTGTGAACAAAGCCGCGCGGCCCCGGTCTCTGGCTGCAGCGGAAGCGGGAGATGCCAAAACAAACCCCAGGGACTGCGTGTGTTGCCGGCGCTGACCCTGGCCCCGCCAGACCTTGAGAAATGGTCAGACGTGCAGGGAAGGCCACGCAGCGAGCCCCGGGATCGCCTGGTGGGGGCTGCTGCGAGCTGGGCGCGGGCCTGGCCCGCACTGCACTCGCTGTATCCCTGCAGATCTGCCCCTTTGCCCTCAGGGTCTGTCTAATTCAAAGCAGGGCTGGAAAGCAAGATCCATGCCAGATTTCGTGGACCCCCTTTGCATTGCCTGGTCGTCCCTGCAGCAACCTCTGAATTCACAGAGCTTCTTCCTGTATGAAATGTTAAGATCCTTGGATCTGCTGGGAACACCCTCAAGCACGGGTCAGGTGTGGGCTGAAAGACGCCTGGTGGTGCCCGGGCAGTGCGGAGCCTGCGGGAGCCCCCGGCTGCCAGGCCGGGGAATCGTCACCCGTGTCCCACGAGGGGAAAGCGCCGCTCCCAACATCTGCTTGGCGTTTGCTTGTCTTTCACTTCCATTTGTACCCTTCCTCCCCCGCTTCTTTTATCCTTCCATCTGCACGAGCCTAAAAATAGGGCTGCAGCCTGACTTTATCTGCTCCACGTAAGCTGCCAGAGCCTTCGATGAAACCCCCCTTGCAGCCTCTCTTTTCCCAGGCTGCACGAGCGGAGGAAGGAACCGATGTGGCCGTCCTGGCCCAGCCGGGGTCGCACTTAAATCCTGCAGTGCAGTGCAGCCCTCGTGTCCTGAGGTCACCACCCCCACGGCCTCGCGTGGGATGTGGGCTGCAGGATGCTCATCCACCCTCATGGGAAGTGCTGGATAGCGAGCGATCGCCCCCAGGCACCAGCGAAACGTGAGAGCCTCAACCCGAGCCAGCGGCGGCCGCCTGGGCCCGGGCACATCCCGGTGCCGCAGGGCACCTTGGTGTGGGCACGCGAGGACTGAGCAGCGTGGGAAGCAGGGCTGCATCCCAAGGGGATGCCAGGCTCTGTGCTTGCGCCTGGGGACAGAGCCACAGGCCCTGGTGAGGACGGGGCAATCCCAGGAATCTGCTTCCCGGCAGCCACGCGGGGTCGGAGCAGGCGGGAGCGCCTCGGCTGCGCTTCCCGGGCCAGGAACGGCAGCTTCGGCTCTGCCCTTTCCCCGTGTCCCAGGATGCAATTCCCTGGCAGCACCATGTCGGGGGGCTGCGCTCAGGCCGGGCTGCGATGCCACCAGGACGTGCCCGGCCGGGAGCCCCACGGGTTGCTCTGGAGGCTGCTCCGGAGGCTCCTGACTGGCCGGTGTCTGGGGAAAGCTCCATGAGGGCTCCGGGCAGCGCCCGCACTGCCCTCGGTGCCGCTCGGCAGCCCCGGCCCTTCCCGTGCGCCCCGGCCCCTCCGCGAGCACCATGAATAAATCATGGCTGCATTAAAGAGAAGCAGCTGCTTTTTTCCCGTCTTTTGGGAGGCGGCCTCGGTCCCCGCGTGGCCCCGCTGGCACATGCTCGAACGCCGGGGCCCCCATGGAGACGCTCTGGAGCATAGCAATTGATACACAGAGATCCCCAAATCCTATTCAGCGCCCGCTTTTCTGCACGAGCAGCCTCTAAACAGCTAATTCACTGCTCTTTTTGTCGCCGGGGTTAAGTGGTTAAGTGTGTGGGGATGCCATGAAAGGCCTTTACTCCATGAAAAGCTATATTTACATTGTAATCACCAAAGAACTATTTAGGCAGTCAATAGCAGCTATAGAAAAGGGGAGGCCGGCGGGGCCGCGCGGAGCCCGGCGCGCGGATTACGTCCCACCAAGCCAGCTGCCGTGGGGGGGCCGGGCCGCCGGCCGCGCTGCCGCCGCGCTTTGTGTCCCGCGGAGGCGGAAAATCCCGCGGTGCCGGCGCAGCCGGAGCCCCCTCGGCCCCCGTTAGCGCGACCGCCGGCCCGGCGCGAAGCGCTGGGTAAAGTTCTGTCCCTTTAGTGCGACTGCTCGAGCGGCGTGGGCTCAGTTAATTTGTGGAGCGGCAGCGCGGGCTGCCCTCGCCACCAAGAGCAACTTCCCAGGAATCAGTTACCCCTTGTTCCTACTGCTATCCCGCCATGGGGGAGCGGGCCGCCTCTCCCCCGCTGGCCAGTGAATATTCATCACAATTAAAGTAAATAAATCAGGAATTCCCTCCGTCTCCCGTCTCCTCCGAGAAGGAAATCGGGGCTGGCCCAGGAAGGACCTGCAACGGGGGCTCCCTGACTGCCGGCAGCAATGGGAATGGGCTCATTCCGTGTCCCTGGGGCTGGCCCAGCTTGGGTCACCCGCAGGACGCACTCGAGCCAAGGTCCCTTGGGGCCTTTGCTGCTTTTCCACTCGAGGCTCGTGCAAAGGCAAAGCCGTGGCTGGATGCTGGCAAATGCCGGGCGTTCATTCTGTCCCTGACAATATTCACCAAGAATACAGGAAATTCCTGGAAAACAGGAATCCAGCTGCTTTTACACTTATCAGTTACACACGCCGGCTTCCTCTGATGGCTGCTGTAAGCTTTGGGATAGAACTAATTTTAGAAGTGGGGCGCTGTGCCCTCGGGCCGTATGGCAATGGCAACGGCGGGGCTGGCGCTTGGGTTCGGGAGCAGCGGCGCCTTTCCTGCCGGGCGCCGCAGACGCTCCCGCCGCACGGGAGCCGCTTCTCCCTCCCGTTGGGCTCTGGCCTGGCCTTTCCAGAGGCTCCCACGGCGCTCCCAGCCCGCGTGCATTGTTCAAATTAGTGTTAAATGAAAGGATATTGCTGGTTCCTGCGCCGGGATCATCAGCTCTGGAGCACAGGGAATTTCCGCCATGCTGGAGCCTTTGCTGCGCAGTTCCTGTCGGGGCAGCCGAGGCTCTGCTGGGCTCTTGCTGGGATCCGCTTTCCGGGGACCCAAACAAGTTAGTGGAAACACGCCTGCCAGGAAGCGGGAGCTTGTCTAGGAATGCCGCTGTAATTGCTAAAAGGCCACGGACACAGCGCCGAGGGCTGCCCTTGTCCCGCGGATCCCAGGGTCTTCCAGGACCCTCCCGGCATTTCTCCGGGACGCACGGTCCCCTGCCGCTGCTCTCCCGCCTGGCTGCAATGTGCCTCGCTGTTCCATTTCGCCCTGGAAATTTTGATTTTCTCAGTCCATTTTGCTCTGCTTGAACTTCAGTAGATGTTTTGACTTGTTATAGGTGAAGGGGAAACTGTGAAAGAAAACCCAGAACAGCGACTGTTTTTTAATTCGGGTCCGTTCAAAGCTCTCTGTGGAGCAGCTCCCGGCTCAGGAAGTCCTGCCTGCAGCCAGAACGTTTCATTGCACTGCCTGGCAGCGCGCGCAGGCCTTGCCGCTCGGAGAGCATCGCGGTTGTCACTCGGAGCAGTGCGGCTCAGACCGAGCCGGTCAGCGGTAACGGGCTGGATTAAAGCCCTTAGGGCAGGCGTTTAGGAAGGCTTGTTTCCAAGGCTGAAGTGGCGCTTCCAGGCGCCGTGCTGCAGTTCGCTGCCCGATGAGACCTCCTGCGCGCGCAGATCGGAAGCCGCAGGCAGAGCCCGGTGACTCCACGGTTTGCGTGGCCGGAGCCCACAAAGGCTCCCGGGAAAGGCCCTGGGCACAAGATAGGGCAGCCCGGCCATGGCTGGGCAGTTGCAGGTGGTTTTTACCACCGCCTGGTTCCTGCGCCAAGCGAAGGAGGGAGCTGGAGCGCAGCTGCGGAGCCACCTGCGCATTGAGGACACGGACGCCCCAACGGCGCCGGGCGCGGAGCGGGGCCGGGGCGCCCCGAGGAGCAGCTGGAGCATCTTTGTGTGCATTCACCTTCTTCCTGCCCGCCGAGGCCGGGCCAGGTCGCTCCCTGCGGAGCCGAGCGGGCGCGCGCGGCTCCTCCCAGTTCCTTTCAATTTCCCAAACAATTTCCTAATCAGACCTTGCTGTGTGGATTTTATTAGTGATTCACAGGCCAAGAGGAAATGGTGATTTTTGGGTCCTGGTCTAATGGAAGGGGTGGAGCCGGTATCAATATTCCCCTTTTGTAGCTAAGCAGCAGATAAACCGCAGAGGAAGCGTCTAAAGGACACCAGCTTTGCTCTCTTGGCAGCGAGTGTCTCCTTGAGCCGAGATAAATCCCCTTTTTGTGAGTTATGAAAGCAAAGAGTGGCTGGGAGCGAGATGAAGGCGGCTCGTCTCCCTGGATAAGTCACCGCAGGAAGGGGGGGTCCCTGCCGGCGCCGGGAGCTGCTTCCCGGCCGTCCCGCGCAAGGGACGGGGACGGACACGGGGCCCCGTCCTCCTCCGCCCCCGTGGCGGCCCCGAGCCCGGCGGGGAATTCCTGGCGTCCCTGCAGTCCGAGCCGGCTGCGGATTCCTGGCATTTTTCATCAGAGGCAGCGCGTGTGCCGCGGCCGTCGCCCGCGCCGGCGGGCGCTTTGCTCTGCAGGCAGCGGTGCGGGAGCTGCGGGCCCGG
>VZSV01000077.1:654922-667949 GCA_013398735.1 Nothocercus julius
GGGCGGGGGCGCCGGGCCTGGACCGGCGGCGATTCCCGGGGCGCCGCGTGGGAAAGAAGCGGCCGGGGTTCCTCCCGCGGGGACCGGGACGGGGCTGCCCATGGGGACGGGTGCCCAGGGCCTGCGGCGCTGCCTCGGGCAGAGCTGCTCTCCTTGCAGCCCCTCTGTCCTGGCGAGGAATTCCCAAATAGCTGACCTGGGAAAACCCTAGAAATGAGCCCTTAAGCTGCAGACACCAGGGTCAGGTGGCCCGTTTGAGGAAAGAGTGGGATATTTCCAGCCTGAAGGACTGTTGCAGCCCCATTTTCCATGCATTTATCCCTCAGAGGGGGAAGAATTCCAGGCGGGCTCTGTCCAGGGGTCGCTGTCAGCTCCTGGGCTTTCCGGAGCAGCCGGGGGGATTGGGCCGCCGACATAACAGGGAAGCCCTTGGGGACAGGGAGAACCCCCGTGGGGGGTATTTTCCAACCAGGCCACCGAGGGGGCCAGACCAGGGGCTCCGGGGCTTTGGAGGGAGGCCGAGAGCGAGCGGCAGGAGGGAGGGAGGGAGGTCCCAGGCTGCGATCCCTCCAGGCCCAACCTAATCACCATCGCTCTGCATTATTACCCTGCCTAACGCGGCATGCTTTTAAATAAAATATGCAAAGATTTCTCAAATTATTTCCCCGGGGCAAGCGCGTTTGCTATCTTCGCTCGTGCATGTTAATCTGAAAAATGCAAATTCCGCACACACCCCCATCTGTTGGGGCTCGGCCATTTATTAACTTTTTTTCCCCTGAATGCAAAATGTTTCTTGCTTTTATTTATATATATGCATTATATATATATATATATATGAAAAAGCAATGAGTTTTGTTATCTCTGCTCCTATTTTATTTCATTTGGAGAAAAACAGGTTTTAGTGGATAAAAATGTATATATGAGATGATGTCACCCCGAGGTGACAGGGATCACAACTCACTCGCTGCCGGTGTTTGGTCGGAATCCCCGCTCGGACGGGGAGCAGAGGGGAATCTCTCCCCCACGTAACCCCGAGGAGGCTCTTGGGGCCCGGGGGATCTCCCATGCGCCGCCCTGCACAAGGGGGGTTGCGCTCGTTCCTTGCGGGGTCCGTGCTGTTCCCTGCTGGGGAACGGAGCGCAGGGAAGCTGCCGGCCTGGACGCGCTGTGTTAGATAGAGGGTTGTTAAAAGAGTTTCCTCTGGACATCTGAAAAAAAGAGAAAGAAAAAAAAAAAAAAAAAAAGACCAATTTTTAGCGCATGGAACTGATTAGAGAAGAAGTTTGTCCATGGGAAATGGTTACAAAGCAGAAGGGAAAGGAGCAGCCCGGAGCCACAGGGTCTCCCCTTGCTAAAGGGCAGAGGACACTTCCCGCTCGAGGCCGAGCGCTCCCAGCCCGCGGCTGCTCCCGAAGGAGGGAGGCCCGATGGGAGGACCGGGAGCGGCAGCAGGAACGTGGCCCGGGCCAGCACGCACGGCGGCAGCGCTGGCCCTTTAACAGTCGCCAAAGCCCCTTATTTATTTATTTCGCTCTTGTTAAAGATGTCTGCGAGGGGAACTGCCACTCTGAAAAATGATCCTCTCCTTTTCCCATTTTCTTCATGCTCTCCTTGCAGCCGCGCTCATCTGTTCAGGTGAACCCCAGGCACATTCATTAAGTCTGTGTCTGCGGCACCCTGGGCTGCTCGTGCCTCATCCCTGCTGCCTCCCGCGCCGGAGCCGCTGGAGCCGCCGGAGCCGCCGGAGCCGCTGGGCCAGGGGACGCAGGGCATAGGGATGAGGGGCTGTGACCCGTGCGACTCATCCCGCCCCGGCCACGCGGCCCCATCAGCCTCCGCTGGGTCCTGCCAGCTGCTTGTGGGCCCGGAAAAGCCGGAGCAGGAAGTGTTTTGGAGCAGAGAAGCCCGGGATGAGGATGGCAGTCAATGTGGGCCCACACCGGGTGCAGGGACCTGGGAAGGGCCCCCGTTGCGCTCGGCACACGCCGGCTCCGGCACCGGCACCGCGGGAGCCTCCTGAGCTCGGCCGCGAAGCCGCGAATTCCTGCGGAGCTTCGTTAGCGCGGCCGGCGCGGCCGCTGCCCTGCGCCGCATTAATTATCCGCTGACACGATTCCGCTTCGCTCCCTTTGTGCTATTTTAATTAACGGAGCTCTCCTCCGAGCAAGCCAGCTGTCATGGAAATTGTAGAACTGTCAGCGTGTGCAGGAACGTGCCGGGAGCTCCGGGAGCTCTGCGCGGGGCGCGGCGCCGCCCGCCCCCCTCGGCCTCCGCCGTGGGTTTTTTTGTTTTTTTGTCAGAATCTGGCACGTTGGTGAAGCTGGGGAAACTGAGTGTGAGGACGGGCGATGGGGGGGACGCCCGGCGAAGGGGAGCGGAGCGGAGCGCGTTCCCCACGGCACCGCGGAGCCCGTCGCGTCCCCAGCCCCTCGCGGTCACCGGCACCGCGTCGGCCTTGGGTTTGGCCCCGGTCTGAAAGGCGACGGCGCTCGCGGGGCTCCCGCGTCCCCGCTGAGCAGAGCAGCGGCTGCCGGAGCGCGGGCGGCTGCCGGAGCGGGGTCGCGCGAGGACGCGCACGGACACGGCGCCCGCCGGGGCACGAGCAGGGCTCGGGAAGCCGCAGCCGCCAACGGAAACGCTCGGGCTGACGCCGTGCCGGGCAAGGGGGCTCGCAGAGCCCCGGGGCGCCCCTGCCGCGTCGCCGTTGCAGGTGTCGGAGCCGCAGCTGCAGGGGGGACGCGGCTTTTCTGCACCGCGGTTTTCTGGGACGTCCTTCATCCCCAAAGCGCGGGCGGTTTGGATGAGGACTGAGCTGCTTTATTTTATTCCCCCCCACACTTCCTCCTCAGAAATTATTTTCAGCATCCTTTAAGAACAAAGCCCAAAGCCTCCAAACTCCGTTTCACTGGAGGAGGAGGAGGGTCCCCAGCAGCAGCAAGGCACAAAACCCTGAGAAACTGCAGCAGGAAAAGCCCGAACGCGGACCCGGTGCCGAGGGCTTCTCCGCGCGGCCGCCGTGCCGGCCTCGGAGGCGCCTCTCACGCACGGAGGTGCCTCCGCAGCCTGTTTGCATGCCGGGCATGTCGCCGTGTCCACTGAAACAAATGACCTTGAGCAGAGCTGCCGGTCAATAAAATAATTTGCCAACTGATCCATCTTGTGCAGCAAACAGATGAACCAGCTCCGGCTCCCTGGGCTGTTTTGTGTACGGATGGGGGAGCCGCGATGCTAAAGCGAGGAGCGTGTCCGCATCCGTCCCCGTGCCATAAAAGGTGCTCCTGGAGAGCAGACTGGGGTTTTTCGGAGGGAAGAAGGATCCATGTGGTTTCTGCACAGGACTGTCTGCACTGGGTGCCCTTTGCAGGGCATCTCCCTGTCCCAGAGAGGTGCCCCGTATCCCTCCTTCCCTACCCCTCCCGGCCTCCCCTTCCCAGGGCTTCAGGCCCCTCTCCTGCCGAAGCCGCGTGGTGGCCGCTGCTTTTCCAAGTCTCACATGCGGCCGAGCACTAGGAGCTGGAGAGGAGCTGGGACCCCTGGGACACCGAGGGAAAGGGGGGCACGCGGAGCTGCCCGAGCCGGAGGCCCCGAGGGCGGCGGCGCTGAGCGGTGACGGGCGGCAGGTCCGCGCGGCGGTGACGGACACGCCGGCCTCCCGGGACACGGGGCTGCCGGTGCCCGGCGCCGCGGGGGAGCCGCAGGGCAGGGAGCGGGGCCGGGGGTTGTCCGTGACTGTGAAACGGAGCCACGTGTTCCCGGAGAAGGGGCTCCCAGTGCCTTCGTCCCCTTCCTTCCCGGTGGATCCCAGCTCTGCCGGTGCCGCGGGGAGCACAAGGTGACACACTGGGCTTGCTCAGTGCCGCGTTGCCACAGGCGCTTCCTGGGAGCCGTTAAGGCGAACGGGGAAAAGAGCTTGTCCCCAGCTCGCTTCCCTTGCTCTCCTTGCTTCCCTCCTTTCCCTTGCTCTCCTCGCTTTTGCTGCCGGGTCCACGTCTCCGTCTGCTTCCCACCGGCTCCCCAGCTCCATCACATCCACTTCCCCCACGTCCCCTCCGAAACTGCCCGGCTGCGGGGTCACGGAAGGCCCCGCGGTGCTAAGGAAAGCTCCCTTTCAGCACCTTAAATAGAGTTCCTTACCAAACAAAATGTTTATTTTCAAAATAGTAATAAAAAGGAAGCTTGGCCTCGGGGTGCTCTGCCGCACGGCGGGAAGCTCATCGGAGCGTGTGTCCATTACCACGTCCCGCTGCCCCGGCCCGCCGCTGCCTCCCAGCCCCGTGTTCCGGGCGGAAGCCTGGGAGCCCCTGCTCGGTGCTGCCCCTCTTCCCGCGGCAGCGGGGAGCGCGCGGGGCGGCCGGGGCTGCTCAGGGCTGGTTTGCCCGTGACCCCCTTATCTCTGCATCTGCCGCCCGGCAGCGACGGCCGCGTCCGGGCTCGAAGGTCACGAGTTATTGAGGGGAACTGCAGGGGAGCGGAGGCCTGGCCTCTGATGGCAGCAGGGAGGCCGGGGACGCGGCCACCACCCGTTCCCCCCTCGCGAGGACCAACAGTTTGAGGGGGGATGAGGGCGGCTGGAATCGTCTTTTTAAAGGAATGTAAAAATGTGGATGATGAATGATTGACAAATAAAGGGCACTCTCCTTTAAATTAAATATGCTTCTAGCTTGTGCAGAATATGTTAATTTATACATTGCCTAAATAGCCAGTAGCTATTGTCTGTAAAACCACATCAGATCAGGGCAGCAGGGCAGTTAATGTACTGGCTGGATGTTATGGCTGGTCAGTGAAGCGATCCGAGCTTCCTTCCACTGCCGCTGAGGCCCTCAATGGAATAGCTGAGCTGTAAAAAGCGCCGGGGGCATCAACCGAAGTCTGCGCCGGAGCCGCGGAGAGGCCGAGGCGCCGCGGGGACCCGCGTGGCCCCGCGCACCCGGAGGTGCCCGGGGCAGCGCTGCCGCTGCCCTGCGCCGCCCGTCCCTCCGCGTTTCCCCGTTCGCTTATCCGCAGCCTCTCCGAGCTCTTCCAGCCCTGTTCCGCTGCCCTCCTGGGCTCCCTCTGCACGTACGTGGGCACAAGCGCCAGCTCGTCCATGGCAGGGGGTCCCTGGCCCACGGCAGGTCCCAAGAAGCCACCGCAATTCAGCTCCGACCTGCTTGGAGCTCGGCCTCCCTGGGAAGCCTCGGTCTGCTCTCGTCACTCTTTAACGTGGAGTGCTCTTTAACGTGGGGAAGCTTCTAATTAACAGGATCCTGAAGTTAATTAAGCCAGTCTTTCTCATCCCGTTCAGATCTTTGCACGGAGGCTGGCCAGGGCAATGTTGCTCCCCGTGCGCTCCTGGCGAGCTTTGGTGGCCCTCGTGCCACATCGCGTCTCAGGACAAGGGGCTGGGGCGTCACCTCCTGAGTGGCGGCCCTGGGACGTCTCGTCCGGCCACGAGTGCAGCCCCTTCTGCAGCCCTGGCAGCTGCTCCGACTGCTCCGGCTGCGGGAATTCCGGCTCGCAGCACAAGCCTTCCTGGGGGAATGCACTTTAGGACGTGGTTAGCAGTCATTACACTGCCATGTTCAGCTAAGGAGTGTGGTTCCTATCCCAGGCGGGACAGAGATCTAGACTGTAGAGCAATGAGCACCCCCAGCTCTCCCCAGGGCTGCCGGGAGGGAGTTCATTCCATGTATAAACCTACAGCCTTCCATGGGCTTCATCTAAAAGGAAATTGGCTTCATGTCTCCAATATTAGTCCGGTAAACTGGCAACATTATGGACTTAGGTTGCTTAAGAAGGGTCTGTCTCTGCATTCCCAATGCCTTCCCATAGATCACTCTGGATTAAGTTTAGAATGATATGATAAGTAGTAATAATACTGCTGCCTCGTCCCTAATTATTTTCACTATAATTATGTACCCTCAAGAAACCTTTTAAATAACAACGCTCTCCTCAGTGCTGTGGTCCAAGGGACTCATTTGTTTCAGAAAAGAAATGTTCTTGGGGCCAAATCCTTCATTAATCTTTACCACAGATAGGCTCCTGCTGAAGTCAATAGGCTGCACGTGCAGCATTGAAGACGTGGGTCTCGCTGAGATGCCCCATCCAGGCATCTGGCCAGCAAGGGAAAAATTCTGCAAGCACCTCACAATTTAGTTTGTTGGCAGGATAAAGCCTTTGGCAGGAAAAAAAGCCTGCAAGTCTGCTGGAAAGTATCAGTGAAAGTCTCTGAGTTTCACTGTGCTTTTTATCAGCTTATCACGCTTTCTTTTCTCAAGTTTTAATCCCATAGAAGTGCCCCGGTTCTGATGTGTGAAAGAAAGGGAGATTAGATCCCTTTGCTTTAAGCGGAGGCTGCATCGCTGGGTGTGCCCGGGCAAGCAGCGCTGCTGCGGGGTCCAGGAAGGCGCTGGCAGGCGTCGGGCTCTCTGGGGGTCTCCGGGATCGCCTGGGCCCGCGCCTGGCGTGGGCAGGTGCCCAGGGCGCTCGCTGCGGAGCCGCGTGCTCGGGAGGCTCCTGCAAAGCAGCCTGTCCTTGGCTGAAGCTGCCTTTGCTCCGCGGTGCCTCCCGTCCCACCGCGTGGCCGAGGGCCGCGGCGTCGGCGCGTGCCATCCGAACCCGTGCGTTCGCTGTTTGTGCTCTTCTCTGGAGAGCCCTTAACATCTGCGGGATGCTAAAGGCAGAGTTTGGTTTGTGGCTTTTAAACAATTCACAGTCTTTTCAGGATGGAAAGGTCTCTATGAAGGGATGCTTTGCCATGACTCCTGGTTTTGTTTTCTTGCTGGTGCAGCTGCTGGGAATCCACCCGGCCCTCAATCCCGCAGAGCCCCTTGGTGCGTCGGGGGCTCCCTGGGGGCTCCAGGGAGCTGAGCTGGGCACGTGAGTAAATCAAGGCCCGCTCGAGCCTGGGACAGGGCAGGGCTACAGCCGCGTGATCCGGTTGGGATCTCCAAAATCCTTTTGGAGAAAGGGAGAGCTCTCCATCTTAGGAAACGTCGAGCCCTCTCTGTGCATCTCGAAGCCAAGGGAGAGCTTCAGAGAAAGTTGCCTCGCTGAAATAGTTAATGAGAAATTACAGCATCCCCCAGCTCTCCCCCCAGCTCGCCACCCTACTAACAAAAAAATCAGAATAATAATTAAAAGATGCCTAGAAACGCTCTTGGAAGAGCATAAATTCTGAAGATGAAAGTAAATGATTAAAATAATTAAATACTTCAAGTTGACAAGCAGAAGCAGAATCTTGCCAACGGACATTTGTCGGTAATTAGTTAATTAATCCTAACACAAATTATAAGCCATAACAAACCAGTCAGGCTGAACACAGCCGGCTGTTCAGAATCAAACTTGGGAAAGAGGGAGTGAGAGAAAGAAGAAAGAAAAGTTCCAAGATTGGTGCAGATCTGAGCAACGGAGCATGGGGCTGGGCAGCGGGGACGTTGGCATGGATGGGAAGGGGACACCCCTGTCCCTCCTCTGCTCCCCGCGCGTCGCTGCTCGTTCAGCTCGTGGGTCCCCCCGGGTCCAGCACCCCCAGCCTGGCAGAGCCACCACGGGCAGAGCCACCGTCTCCGTCCGGTCCCGTGCGGCAGCTCCTCTGTCCTCCAAAGCTTGTGGAGGTGACGGTCAGAGCAAGGAGACGGGATCAGGACGGGATGTAGGAGCCCATTGAGATGGTGAGAGCAGTTTGCTGCAGAACAGGTGCCTCTTCCCTGACGTGGAAAGTGCAGGACAGGCTGCACGAGCAGGGTCGGTGCTCAGGCCCCGCTCGGGGAAGCTCCGCGCCGAGGATGCGAGGCCGAGTCAGCTGGGACCGTGTGCGTCCAGTGGTTGCTCGGGCTGGGAAGACAAAGCTGCTGCTTTACCTTTGCCATGGGAAGAGGTTAATGAACCGACGTCTGGTTTGTCACCTCTGCTCACCTTGGCTCTAGTCCAATTTTCAGCCCTAGATTAACTGAGCCCAGCGATCCACAGGCAAGACACGGTAGAGACGGCTCAGCGCAGCTCCATGTGAGCAGCCAGGCCTCCGAGGGCAGGGCGACGCATCCCTCCGACCAGCCAGGCCAGTGACACGCAGACGAGTCAGGGGGTGTTTTGAAGGAATAACTGGGATGCCGGGAAAGTGTGACTTCCTCAGGGACTTCAGCTTGTCAGAAGAATTCCCAGTGACTTCTGTGCCACACCTGTGTGTATATAAGAGGGGTGGAAATATTAACACGTGAGCAAACATAACTGTATATTTACGTGTTTTATCTGCAGAGGAGAAAACAATTATTTAAGAGATGATAAGAACTTAAAATAATGTAAGGTTCATCTTTTCTTTTTTTCTGGCCCAAATTCTCACAGATGCATGTGAAGCCCATTCCTGTTTGCTATGAAATCTATCTAAAGCTACATGGAAGAGAAAGTTTTATTCTGCATGTGTGTGAGCATGTGTATGCGCGTGCTCTAAGTGTTTTGCATTATAGAAGCTCTGACCTTCAGAGGGGAACAGAAGGAATATTTTCCCCCCTGAGGCTAGAGATGTCAGTGAAATGTCTGTCTTTCTTAATAATTTCAATCCGGGTGACAGGGGACAGGGCATTTTGCTCTGAACGAACGTACTGTAAAAACTGTCAGATAGAATTTGTCTCAAGAAACAACATTTCTATCCATTCAGGGTCATAATCACAGGCATCTTATGACCTGTGGGGCAGCACATTTTTCTCAACCAAAAGAAAGGAATCCTAAAATAGGTGGTTTGGGTTTTTGTGGATCTTTGGGCCAAATCCAAACGGATTGTAAGAAGCAATGGGGATCCCCAGCAGTGTGCTGCCTTGCTGTTTTGGTGCTGTTGTTCCTTAATGCAAAATAAAGTGTGCACAGAAGTGACGTGGCAGAAGTGGGGGGAAATGAATTGCCACTCATGAGGCGGTAGGAATGGTCTGCTTCGCCCTGCACCCTGCCGCCTGCCTCCCTCGATTCCCTCAAACCTGACAGCAGCCAGCGTCTTTTTAATGAACTGAATAAGTAACTAAATGGGTAATTAACCAAATAAGCATGACGATAATTTGATTGTGCTTCTCCCACTTTTAAAGCACAGGAAATAGTAAGAAAAGTAATAATTCAGTGACCAGCAGGAATTCAAGTAGAAGAAGAAAGAAGGAGGAACTGCAGGGTGGGGGGGTGGGGAGCTCCCGCTAGATGCTGCTGCCTAAAAGCAACAGAAGGATCCCACAATCCTGCAGGAATCTTTGTTTGATTTGTTAAACATTTTGATTCCATGATCTCTGGGGAAAAAAAAAATAAAAACAATAACTGGAAGCAGATTTCTCCTTATGGTTTAATTTTTCCCATAGCAAATGGTTACGAAATGGGTTGTCCATGGACCCCGCGGAGCTGTACCGCACTGGGTGACACTGCTCAGTGCTGCGAATCATTTGGGCATCATCACACTGGCTGTGGTGATGGAGCTCCAGCAAGGGCAGCCTGCAGCGCCTGTTGCTTCCCAGCCTCACCAAGATGGTGTAAGCTGCACTTCACATGGAGAGGAGCCAAGGGAACATGGCAGGGAGAGCCGGGACCACCAGGGTCTCTGCGGAGGCTCCAGAAATGGGGAATCAGGCAGGAACGCTTGCTGTCCCAGCCATGGCTATAGCCTGCAGGGACTCTCCTGTCCCAGCAGCGAGACAACGATGACAGCAGAAAAACTGCCCACGAGGGAGCATGCTGCCAGGGAGCAGGGCCCCAGCTGGTCCCTGCACCATTCTCACCTGCGAGATCAATCCCGCTGGAGAAGGACCCAAGCGCTAATCAGCTCTATTGACACGACAGGCAGCAGGTTACAGTCCATTTTCACCTGCAAACCGCAATCGATGCCCCATTCTTGCCATCGCAAGCAAAGGGTAAAGGCTCCTGCAGGGACATGGGGCTCTGGATGGGCAGCCCCCGACCCGCTGCCCGATGGCAGGTGGTGCTGAGGGACCGTCACCGCCAGTGCCGCCTTTCCCGACAGGCGCACGGAGATTCTTGGGGAAGAGTTTGCTGGCCAAGGCCAAGGATGGGAAATTCCCTCCCCCTGCCCGCCCGCCGGCCTTGGGACGAACACCTCTAGGCTTGTCCCTGCCTGGCAGAAAGGCAAATTTGTTTAAATATAACATATTTAGGCCCACAGAAAGTCAGCTTGCTGAGATCTGCAGAGCCCAGACCGAGGGATTAAGACCAAAGCTCCCCGTGAGCCTGGCCAAGTTTCCGGCGGGGCTGCGCGAGCCAGATGGAAAGGGGCTCCATGGCTCAGGATGTCCCTATTCCTGTCCATTCTGCCAGCCCACCAGTGAGCTCCACTGAATCACTTCATTTCCTGCACTTGAGGCAGCAAGAACACGGGGCTCCTTCCTTCTCTGGAGAGCACTGACCTCCCAGCAGGAAACCTTGTCCAGGCATTGCAGTAAGTCTAACACCGCCTTTGCTAACAGCACATCGAGACGGATCATAGCAACAGGCAAAAGGCAGAGCCAGGTCACCTACAGGACCCACATCCCCTACAACGAACGCTCTGCTGTTAATGGGAGGAAGAAGAAGGGATGGCAGCAGTCAGGGAAAGAGCCAAGACCTGCACTGCAGCTCTCGGCGCCAGCCCAGCTGTATCTGACTGTGAGGGAGCCCGCATGGCACCGGCATGCGCAGACCCGCGGGCAGCCTCTGTGCAGCCTCGCGTGCAAACGTCAAAAACGCGGCAAGTTTGCTAAGAATTAAATTCTAACCATACACCGTGAGGGAGCAGTCGCACACAGGGTGGCCAGGCAGTCTGGCACTGAGCAAGTAAGAGCCAGTGTGTTGTGTAAAGGCAAGGATAACAACTGCAGCGTCTCATGGGCGATGTGTGAAGAGCTGAAAAAATAACACGGAAGAAAAAGAGCTCCTGAGAGGTTTGCAAAACCAGATTATGTCCTTACGGACACTGCCCTTTTCCAACTGTTGAGGTAATGACTTGTCTGGATTTCCTACTCAGCACTAGGATCTCTGCTGGAGCAATCAGCACCTAGTAAAAAGACCATGATGTTTTCCTCTGTAAAGATCATCTTAAATTAGAGCATACTGGTCAGCCCGTGACGCTGGAGGAGATGAGCAATTACTGTCCAGGCCAGATCCACAGCTGGTGTCAGCCAGGGCAGCTCCAGCGCCTGCAACGGGGCTTGGCAGATCTATACCCAGCGCAGGGCTGGCTGCTGGGGCTCTACTGAGCACTCTTATTACTGACTTGTGTTGTTTGTGGATTTTCCCATATGACTATGACGATATGATCTGTCTGCCTTCATGTTGAAAACAACATGACAGTTATTCATCCCTGCCAGCTTTTCCACTTACTTATCAAACTTCCCCTTTCCCTGCCCTTGCTGAATTTTCTTCATTACATATATCTTTACACCAATTTGCTGTCCAGGGACCCACAGCAAATTAGGGACTAAATTAAAGCTGCTTCCACTGCTTCTATTGTGTGGGTGATCTTGTTTCTTTTTCCTTTTTTTACTTCTCAATTTCACAGGTCCCTAGAGAATCCTTCCTTCTTAAGAAAGAATCAACCTTCCTACTAAAAAAACACTTCTTATACCAACTTAGTAATGTCAGAAATACCTTCACTTAAGGAAGAGAGGTAGGTGTGTGTTGTATGTATGTGCTTCCTAAACAAGGGAATTCAATCTGTCAAGAAAATTCAATAACAACCTCAACATCTAATTGTACCCTAGGGCCCAATAAAAATCAACGAGGATGATAGTTGTTGATTTTTTGTTAACCTTCTCTTAAAAGAGGTCTCAAATCACGTCTGGCTGTATGTACATGTGTAATATACACAAGAGCTCTGCAGGGAAAAATGTGTTTAAAACTTCAGATTGGATCCACACAGCAAAATACACTCAGGAACTGGCGCAGAGCTGGGACATTGTTAGGTAAAAGGAAACATCCTGCTTTGATTTCTGCACACAGCACTCAATTTAACAAGTGTAGCTAGGGGCAATTGGAAAACAGTCAAAATGGTAAATTCGCTGCTTACACTCATTTATACTGTTTCCTGAAGACAATTTGCTGTTGCTTTTTGGCATGTTCAGTATTTTTGAAACCACACAAAGGTTATGCCCAGTTCTCATAATTACACAGTGACTTTCTTGGGAAAGGTGCAGTTGGGCATTTGCCATGTGCTGGAGCATCCAAAGTTTTACGTCCCGGGGCAGCACGCTTCATGGAGACTGCCACGGGGTTTGCGATGCTCCAGCGGGCTCCGAGGCTGGCATGGACATGCCAGTCTGAAAAAAAAAACAAAACAACAACAACAACAACAAAAACAACAAAAAACCCCACCTTATTAACTCTTATTGACTCAGTGAGCCGAACTTTCCGGCCTGCCCCTTGGGGGTCCTGGCTTGGGATGATGCCCAGGGCGGCGGGGGCTCTCGGCGGGTCCTGCAGGCGCAGTGAGCTGCGAGGCAGCGGCCGCGGGGCCCGGCTGCGCACGGCTGGCTCGGCCGGCCCTTCCCGACGCGGGGAGATGGGCAGCGCATAAATCCCCCCGCTGCCCCTGGGTTTCGCTGCCTCCCTTCACAGTTCAGTTCCCTTACTGCATAGATCAGAGGCTGCGGAATTTGTGCCTAAGGAAAAGCTGCCTTGCAAGCAGGGATTTTATTTTTTCCTCTTGGATCTCTGCAGAGCTTCCATAGAAAGCAAATCTGGTCACCTGCTCCAGCCGGGACAGCCAAGCCGCCTTGGTGCTGCATTGCAAAGCACGTGCAGCAGGAATGGGGTTTGCAATGACCATGTTCCTCATCTTTTTATGCACCTCCTTTAAGACTTCTCCTTAGGATTGTGTTCCTCAACAGCAAGCCAAGTATACTGGGACCAGAAACGGTGTCGAAGAGCCAGACGGCAACATTATTGTCCCACACTGCAGACCCAGAACGTCCGCCTGGCAGAGGGGCGGCTTTGCCTGAGGGCCCCAACACCTGCGGGCACCGCTGGGAGCCGCCCCGGCCCTGCGCGTTATAAAAAGGCGGGAAGTGGCCGCAGCGCGGCCCGAGCT
>VZSV01000077.1:668132-702557 GCA_013398735.1 Nothocercus julius
CGGCGGCGAGCGGCGCTTCGCTGTGTCACGCGCGGCGAGGCCCGGCCCGGCGGGACGGCGCAGCGCGGCCCGCCATGGAGTACCTCATCGGCATCCAGGGCCCCGACTACGTCCTGGTGGCCGCCGACACGGTGGCGGCCACCAGCATCCTGCAGATGAAGCACGGTGAGGGGCGAGGCGGGCAGGGGGGCCCGAAGGAGGAGCCTCGGGCGCGTTCGCCCCTCCGCGGAGCGCTAGGGTCCCCGCCCGGAGATCTTTTAACTCCTTTTTGTGAGGGGAAAGGGGCTTCTCCTGCCTTCAAATTAATCAGAAATCAGATTTTTCTACCTGCTGTTGCTACGATGTGGACTAGAAGCCTTGTATATACAAGATCTAACATTATGCAATGCAAAATGGCCTTCTAAATTTAAATACAATGCGTTTAGATGCTCTTTTTTTTCTTAAATACACTACACTGTTGATAAACTTTCCACAAAGCTGTTAATGTTATAGCTGTCAGTGCTGCCTGAGTAATGCATTTTTTTTTCAAGTCTGCCCTAATCAACTAGAGTAGTGTTAGAAGGATAACTGAAGCACTTCAGCACATGCAAAATGCATATGTGACGTCTTTAAGCAAAATATTTTGTCAAATAATGGGATTGCTGCTGCTGTGTTGATTATCTTTCAGGAAAAAAATATATATATGTATTTGTTTTTATTTTGAAAAATAAGTAAGGAAAAACCTTTAGGTATTTGAAGAGAATATGGATATTTACTGATATTTGCTTCAAGTTCTAAGTAGATTGCAAAAATGGATCAGTCTCAAAAGAGATGCAGAACTCTCCAGACATTGAATTTCTGTACAGTTTTTAGATGCTTTAACTCTTTAAATCCCATTAAGGGATTGTGACATGCCGAACAGCTTGCATGGGAGGTTATTCAACAGCATTAGTAAATGAAAGTGAGGTTCACATGTGGAGATTTTTCCTCTAGCTTCAGTTTTGAGAAGCAGTCTTCCTTGTCACCAACCCTGTTTGAATTCTCATTTGTGTGTCTCACCTGAGCAATAGTTGGTTTTAACTGGTCAAGATTGATGTCTTGAATGATTATGGAGTGGTCATCTCTGAAATTTTTGTCATCATTTCAGTGTAAACAAAATCATGTATTCCTGGAATTCCTCTCTTCCTGAGAAAGGCCTCAACACTCTTCATCTTTGTTTCTTTTGGAAAAGAGAAACTGTGGAAGATGTTTTGGGTGTCGTTCCAGGATGTGACAGAGTTATCGAAGTATTTTAAATTAACGTTTCCGCAAGAAGTTGTGATGTGTTAATGGTATTTGTGAAATAATTTCTTTTCATGACTATAGCTTTTGATGCTATTTTTTTTTCTTTGCCTAGACCATGACAAGATGTTTAAAATGAGTGAAAAAATCTTACTTCTGTGTGTTGGGGAGGCTGGAGATACTGTACAGTTTGCAGAATACATCCAAAAAAATGTTCAACTCTACAAAATGAGAAACGGTGAGTGAAGGATGAGAAGTGTCAATGAGTTTTTGGAGATGCAGAATTAGTGTAGTTTGCAGTTGCATATCAGCAGAAGGTGCTATTTTTTTTCAAAGCGTATGTGGTTTTAAGAATTTCTGCATTTTAGATTTTCAAGGAAAGGTACGAACGAAGGCAGGATAACCTTGTTGTAATATGAATGAACAGTTTGGTAATAGGTAATATGTCCATTGCATAACAAATGTTGCCAGTTTTTCTCATACACCTGCATGAAAATGCAGGTACACCTGAAATTCAGGCTACAGATGTAGTGTTTTACTGTTACTGTCCATTTTATTGGTCTGTATAGACATGAGTTACCTGATCTTTGAGTGCCCTTTTCATGTGGGTTATAACTGTAATTTCTGGAATAAATGTGAATTAGACAAATACCATGTTGTCATTAATGTATTGTTATTTCAAAACAGTAATGGCAAGTCAAAGTGAAACATGCCTGTAGACTAGCACTCTTACCAAATACCTATGCATTTCTTCACCAGGTTATGAATTATCTCCTACTGCTGCCGCAAACTTTACACGCAGAAACCTAGCTGATTATCTACGGAGTCGAGTGAGTAGCATCTGAAAGAATTTGACAGTTTGAAACATCTGCCTTTCCAATTTTTATCCGCTCTTAGGAGTTAATAGTATGTTTTTTTAATAAATAAGAGCAGTTAGCCTAAAGCTCTCTGCAGTTTCATGTGTAAAAAAATCTGTAGTAAAATATGACTTGTCAGGTTTTTTTTCTTGCTTATTTTACGTGATCTGCTATACTAAGGTCTGACTAGTTTCTGTAAGTGACTGCTTTGATGCTCTAAGTGTTACTTATATTTCTCTCTATTTCAAACAAAGCGAGTGCACTGCAAAGGGGAGAGGAAAGCAAAGCTCTTTGCTGGAGGAGCAGTAGTGCTGGGTGCCCATGCCATGCCTAGATGGCCCTCAGCTGCCTGGCAGTGATGCCTTTTCCCATGACCCGCACACGTGCCATGGGTGAAGCTGACTATGAACACTCTGCCCACTTGCGCACAGGCAGTCATTATGTAAGACTAAAAGTATCACTAATGAGAGTCATAATCAATAACGAGCTTTTTTGCAAACTTGGCTAGCAGGATGTGACATGATGCGGCACTGTCGTGCTTCTCTATGTGCCATGTCCCTTGAGCCCCAATCTTCTCTGCGCCTCCCCTTCTTCCTGAGCCCATGCTTGTCTTCCAGCTCACCTGCTCCAGATGGGCAGCACAGTGGGGAGGACACTGGCAAAGGCAGATGTGTTTATTTACCGGAGACAAAATGTTGTGCTGTTGCAGATGGCAATGCCTAGAGCAAATGGTGCACTTTGACACTACTGTCACACTACAGCGATCTCTACACTGCAGGGAGAAGTCTTTTTTTTTTTTTTTCTGCCCCCCACCCCCCCATTCTTTAAAGATAGACTTCATGATTTGTTTGCAGGATTTTGAATTTGATGCTATAAACTAGCTTTCTTTATTTGAATTGCATATTGGATTCCAGGAACCTATTAATTATGTGCAAGATAATAAAAAAAGCAAGGTGATAACCTCTGCTAGGAGGAGGAAATAGTTATAAGTAGAGAATTTGGTGGGGAAAATATGCTTAGTTTGTTGGTGTGTTGACATTTCACCATGTAAAACTCTTATTCTGTTATGGAGGGATAGGAGGATCTGGGAGAGTGGCTGATGCTGAAATAAGATGGTTTGGGTCACTAAATAGCTGCCACAGTGCAGTCCAGAACAGAGCTTGTTCTTCACTATTAACCACTGTCTGGGTTCTGGGTTGAATAACTCATGGCATGCATGTTTTTTGATAGGACTACATTAAAATTTTGTTTTGGAAAAATACTATAATCTTTTAGAGTACAGAAAGGGGACTTGAAACTGTCCTGGGAGACATGTAAGTTGTAACAGTTAAATGATTAGGTTAAACATGCAAGGTCAGGAAGGAGCAGCTGTCCTACAAGAAGTGAATTAAATGGTGCTGTGTTACTTAGGGGTGACTTTGATGGGCTTCTTATAAGTGTATCCCTTAGTTTCTTGTGATGTGAAGTGTAAAGTGTAGAGACCTTGGGCTTGTAATTTGGAACTCGTTGCATTATTGTACTCTTTTTCCAATGACTAGGCTGTGTGTGTTTTTAAAAAAAAATCTGTTCTTTATTTTTCCCCTGGAACACAGATCATGCACTTCTATCCAGTGTTTAAAAAAGTCTATATTGTTTTCCTTTTTGCAATTGAGGCTAACCTGGAAACTGCTGTGGTGCCAGCTGGCTTCTGCGCTAGTGCTCCTGCCAGTTGTGCAAGCACCGGGCTCGGCGCACCTCATGTGTTAAGTTGCAGCCCATTATTGGGGTGCTTGGAGGGAACCAAAGTAACGGCCCTTTCCCCCTAACCCGCTATAGCGCAGCCTCTTGTTGTGATGCTATGTTTAATTATAGGTGACAGGGTCTGGCCCGAATCCAAAGGTTGTCAGTTCTCTCTCCCTGTCCACGCTTGGCAGGATGCTTCCTCACGCCCACCTCTCCCCCTTGCTGTGACTTTGGCTTCCGCCAGATGTCACACCGCTGCTTGTCACCGCCCAGCCTCCCGTTGCTGATCTGGGTGTTTTACTGTATTTATCACAACTGTTCTCCTCAGCTGTAAATTCTGAAGAATTTCACACATCTCTTAATCACTGTAGTTATTTTAAATCAAACAGCATGAAGTGTAAAGCTACTTTGGATGAAAAAATATTGCCTCCAACACCAAGATTAAATTAGCAAAAAAGTGCTATTTTGAATTTCTCCTGAAGTGTAAGCCAGCCAACTTCTTTGGTAGACCGTTGCAATCAAAGCACTCTTTAAAAGAGCTCTAAACTCTTAGCCTGGATTTACTTAAAATCCAAGGCTGCATCTGAAATGGAGGACTGTGCAGTTATTAATTATAGGGAATACTAAGCTAACATTTGCATCCTGATCCACTCTGTCAGTGTGTGACAGTTTGAGTCATGTTGAGTAAACTAGACTGAAAGGATTGAAGTGTAAAGAAGATGCCAGTCCCAGCATAGAGATGTTAGTCCTGTGTTAAGTTGCACTGAAAATTTTTGAAAAACATTGCCATATCTTTCTAGTTGTCTGTTTTGAATGGAAATGAACAAATTTCTTAACTTTTCCTTACTCATATGATCCTGTTAGCCTAATACTAAAAACTAAAGATGGTTCATGCAATGAGTCTAACTGCCAATTAAAAAGACAGCACAATGTTATAATTGTTCACACTGTATGTAAGTTTTCATATTTGCTAAAATGGTCTATGGTTGCCTGCAGTGCAACTGAGGAAACAGCAAAGTTAAAGAAGTTTTCTGTAAAATATTTGTATTGTGCTCTCATGTTGACAGCAAAAAATCCATGTGGCTTATGTTGAGATGAAAAACTCTAGTGTGCAAATATTAATTCAAGTTTTCTTCTTCAATTCGAATGTGCTATGACTACTGTTTGTTTTTGTGGTTTTTTTGCTGTTTGTTTGTTTTAAATCTGTTACAAGAGAATCATTGCCAGTTTAATTTTGCTTCTGGTGGTCCATTGTATTGCCAATCTGGCAATAAAGGCCTAATCCAGTTTTCAGTTCATATCAAACTCTCCAATAACTAGTATTGACTTAGTTACTAATAGCATTTTATGGCAAAATTTTAAAATCAGCTCTGTTGATATTGTGTGTGTAACAGGGAATTAAGATTGCAGGGTCTGGGTGTGGCTGCCCTAACGAGTGTGGTTCTGTTTGCAGACCCCCTACCATGTCAACCTGCTCTTGGCTGGCTACGATGACCATGAAGGTCCTGCCCTTTATTACATGGATTATCTTGCAGCTCTGGCGAAAGCTCCTTTTGCAGCACATGGGTATGGTGCATTCCTTACCCTCAGCATCCTTGATCGCTATTACAAGCCAAGTAAGTAAAGCCTGGGGAGAGGAAAGGATTCTCCTCCTCCTCCCAATTAATAAATTAAAGGTTTAAAAATTTGAGTTTGGTGTTTGAGTCGGGCAGTCCCGTACAGTTGCTGCAGTATTACGCACTTGAACTTTTTGCTAGGCTAAAAATGTAACTTTAAAGATTGCCTTCTGTTTTTCCTGTAATGGTTATATAAAACTAGACAGCCCTTTAAAGTGTTTTCTCATTTAAAGCATAACAGACTAAAGTTTCATTTATTCTAAAACATGACTAGGCTTACTTGGCCTATTAGCTGCTGCTTTGTGTTTAATAAATAGCAGTTTGATACCTTTATGTTCCTCTTTGCTTGTCTGTTGGTAATGAAACATACATTTTCCCAAAGTATCGATCTTCACTATAGTCTCAGATCTGTATCTTGGACTGACTTGATTTTTGTCGTACTGGAAACATACAAATGAAAATACATTCTTTCCTAGCAAGATTACCTCAGTCGTCTGAAGTATGATCAAGATGGGTTGATTTGTTTTAGTTATATGCATGTGGTGACTGTTGATCATAATTCTCCTATATGTCAATAGCTCTCTAAAGTCTTATCTTTTGAATCATAATTCAGTTCTTATATTGTCAAAGAATAATATCCGCATATACAGATGAGAAAATGTACAAAGAGATGGGGATACTGTTCATCTGTCATCTTTGCATTTAGCTATAAAAGTAGCTCACTCCTTGTGTGTGGAGCTGCTAGCAGAGCTATTCAGTTAGTAATACTTTTATCTTTCTTGCAACAAATACAGCTGTAAGCTGGCAGTTTTATTCTAATGGGAGTTCTGCCTAAACAATGAGTGCAGGTGTAGAACAAAAAAATAAAAACAAAACCTCTAGAAACAACTTACATGTGATCCACAGAGCTTGTTTCCCCCCCCCCTCCAATTTCTCATGTCCTTTGAAAATGATACTGCTCTGTTTTCCTTATCCTTTGTGAAAGGAGAAAATTAATGAATTACAATATGTTGTCATGGCTTGCCATCTCTTTAGAGCGCTGGGTTTTATCCTAATGTGTGAGAATAGCAGGGGCATCACACACGTGCCTTTCCCATTATTAAAGCTAATACCCAGCAGGGAATGTAGCACTAAAACCAATCTCCGCCTACTCTCACTGACTTGCAGCCGGCTGTGGACAGATGGAGCTGATTTAAAACTGTAATAAACTGGAGGAGAGAGAGACGGCTGGACTTCTCCGGAGCCCGGTCCCTGGCCATGGGAGGCAAAATTCCGTCATGCTTCCCATTCAGTGTAACAAATCGATTCTCAATGGCTTGTTGCAGTGTGAGCGCTTCAGCGCGGGGCATCCTCAGTACATCTGGAAAGTGTTTTCTGTGAGCTGAGAAGGAGAGGTTTTGGTGCTCAGCTGAAGAGTTGTTTAAATTTAATAAAGTTTCTGTTGGGAGAGATGGCCTCTAATTAAAGCAATCTGTGGATGTTTTCTCTTCCAGGTATGACACGTGAGGAAGCTGTAGAGCTCCTAAAGAAATGTCTAGAGGAGGTGAGTTGCCAAACTTAAGCCCGTGTGATCTTGAGAAAGGAATGTTTGTTTGCATTCATTTGCTGATATTTTTCCTGTTCCTCTTGTTGCATTTTTTTCTCTTGCTTTTGCCAGAAGGGGTAATAAATACACATTGGCCAGATGTGGAATAGCTACTGAGGAAAAAGATTTGTGGGCACTTGCATTGTTGTAGCATGGTTCATGTCCTCCAGAATGTAAACTTTAAGCTTAATTGCTTTTCTTTACTTCTGCTTCTTCCATGCTTAGCATAATATTGATACAGACAGCCTTTGACTTTTCCTTTTATGTTGTTTCTGAACATAATGCAAGCATCCTTCTCGTGTTTGGATTATATGAAAATAACCAGTACATACTTTTAAGCACATTTCTCTTCCAGCTTATGAAGGAATATCTAAGATAAAGATTTGATCTTAGGAAGCTGATCCACTTTAGCATAAATATATCCTCTCAGACTGCAAATCTTTTATTGTAGGGAAAAAAAAAATCTATCCGTCTTCAAGAGACAGAATTGAATCAAAAACGGTAGGAAACAACTAGGGAAATCTTGGGAAGAGGTTTTATGTGAGAAATTCTATTTGACATCTTTTTGAAATAAATAACTTTGTGAACGAAATTGTAGCCCACTCTGGCCTTCCATGTTAACAGGCATAGTGTATTTTACGCATCTCTAGCCTAGTCAGGCAGGTCTAACAAGGACCATCTTACAAGAGGGGGAAAAAACAACAACAATAAACAACAACCAAAAACCACCTTCTTGTACTGATAGGTTCCTAAGCAGTAAAAAGCACTAGCTTTTGTGACCTGAGATACTAGGAACAGCCAGGATGAAAACTTGTAAGGGAGAACTTTCGTGACGTGCACCAGCATATCCCTTAAATTGTGCTTTTATTTAAGCTTTAGATATATCTTATCTCTCTTGTCTTTTGTTGAACAGCTTCAGAAACGCTTCATCCTGAATCTGCCTTCTTTCAATGTCCGGTTCATTGACAAAGATGGCATCCATGAAGTGGACAATATACCCCTTCCAAAAGTGGTATCCTAACCCCTAAGATCTTTCTTCAGTGATTTTTTTTTTTTTTTCTCCTGTTCGCTCTCAGATTTTTCTATTCATTTGAAGCACACAAGTCATGTACTGGGATATCAAATAAAGATTGACATTTATATAGCCAGTCTTATCTTTTTATTCTACTGATCCTTCCCAAAAGTATTGAAGTAAATCATTCACAATGAGTATGAAACTTGAGGTGTTGTTGATGGCTGCACATTCAGGTTGCATATTCTTTCTCTGCTATTCTGAGATGTTGTATAAAGTTTATTTTCCTCATTAATATCTTTCTGTCTAAATCTCCCTTATATAGGGGGAAACTGATAATGCATTTTCTAGATGATTTGCTCTCATCCACTTTCACAATATTAAAGTACAACGAACAGGCAAAAATATTTCATAGTAAAAGTACCAGCATCTGAATACTTCTAAATATTTCCACCGTTCGCTTTATAGAAACCTAGTTTCAAACCTAGGTCTCAAAGTTTATGTATATACTATATCACCTGAAAAATGAAGATGGATGTGTATGATTTTGTGCAGAGACTTTGTGCTGCGTGTTACAACAGCTAAGCTCTTGTGATTGGGAAAGGTAAGTAACTGAGACAAGCTGTCCTGGCTTGTCAAGGCTGTTTTGATCTTGCCCTGTATTCCCATTTTACAGGGTGTGTGAACTGGATTAAGAGATTGAGACTTGCTCAGTGTCACCAAAGAAGCTTGTCTGCTGTGCTTTAACCGATCCTGCTCCTTAAGACTGGCCTTACTTAAATCTAATTTTGAACTCAAGCCCCATAAGGCTTTGTAGTTTTTAATTCTTTCCAGAGTGAATTTAATTATCAGCTGTTTTTATTGTAGTCATGGCTGCAATGGTTTTTATTTAAAACCAGTGACACATAACAAACATTTTACTAAAATGGACCATTTTTGAGAAACGTTTTTGACTCTCAACTATAAGAGAGGAAATCCCAAGTATTTTTTTCTTGGCAGGTCACATTTAACATAAGTAAAATCTTAGATTCTTCTAGTTCTTCTGTGATTGAAATCTCACTCTTTCATGTTGCATTAATGTATTTTGTTTAGTTTAATATGCAGCATCTCTAATTTATTTTACCACTGATCTTGAATGTTTTTGCAGGTTTCTTGTCTCTCTTTTCAAAGTCATTGCAGAGTGGCTAAGTTGATGTGATATTTTTGTCACTGCATATCAAAGCAGACATGTCATCTTACTGGAGATACTCTTTGTTCTGCAGACCCCCAGACTGGGCTGTACCACTATTAGATCATGTTAGTCTGGTAGAGGATCTGCCTGGAGTTTTTATTGACACCAATTTGCATGCAGGTGATTAATAAACATAAAATGGTTATTCTATTGCAAACACCCATGTTGGATTCAGGTTGGAGGGGAACATATGTTTTGCCTGAGGGTAAGAACCAGGCTCTGAATCTGCCATTGACTGAAAGATAGAAGGGGTTGCATCAGAAGCCAACAGAGCAGCAGCCTCTAGAAATGAATAGATACAGACACTTACTATGAAGCAGAACAAAAGAACTGGTCCCAAAACATCAGGATTTTCTTTCTAAATAGTTTGTCTTTGGGGGACTTTTTCTACACTTTCTACTGAGAGAAATAGTGTTCTTGCCGCAACTTTGTGTGTTGTTTTAAAGGTCCATAGTGTTGATTTTTAGATTCACAGAAACCTAAATTCTGATTTCCAAGTGTAATGTATGATCTGTTTGATAAGTGTTTGAGATTTCCTTTTTCAGTTCCTTATGGGAAAGGGAAAAAGACCCTCTTATTTACAGTAACTGCTTTAGTTTAACCCTAAAGCACTTGGAAGCTGTATTTTTCCTAGAATCCAGGAATACCTTTTAAAGGCATTCCTTTTCAAAAGTGTCTACACTTAGCACTATATGTCTCTTAGTCAGGTAGCTTCTCTGTAAGCATAATTACTGCAAAGAATAGTTCTATCTAATACTACAAGTTTTTGGATCTTCGCGTATATATTTTTAAAAAGTATGTTTTTAACAAAGGTAAAGTATTTGCGGTTATTGTTGTATCCACAGTGGGCTGTTCTGCTTTGCTTTGGCTAGTAATTCTGACCATATGTTTTACTACCAAAGCCTCAGGGCCTGAAGAGTTAACAAGGCACTTTTTTTCGTTTTAGGTTTCCTGTTTAAAGATGGTCTTTTCCTGAGCACTGCGTGCATGTAACAGATCATTGCACCAGCTCATCTCTTCAAGAGCTTAGAGGCTGCTGTAAGATCGGTTTTCAAGGGAACAGAGCCCGTGAGCCTTAGGCCATGTCAACATTAGGAGCTTTGCTGAAAGAAGCATCTCGTGTAGGGGCAGCCCTCAGGCCTGGCCTCAACTGCAAGTGGCCAACGCTGCTTGTACAAGCACTTGGCTTGTGGCGGTAGACCATAGAAGTGCATTTACACAGGGAGAAGCTCTTTCCTTGGTGTTGATTATTATCTTCTTGTGGAAGAAAAGCTACATTTCCTTGTGTAACTTTATGCCTATTAGAAGCATAATAACACAGAAGGTCATCGGTGTTTGTGGGCAGCTGACTGGTGTAACTGTACCTAGCAGCAGTGTATAACTTATTGGGATGTCCTGCAGCCTGAAAAATGACAAGAGTGGCTAAAAACCTTCTTGGACAGTAAAGCTTTGTGGACAGGGGATGGCAGTGGCAGCTGAATGTAAGCAGCAGCTCAAGACAAACAGTGAAATTTGAATTAGCTGCTATGTAAACTGCAGTTTGGTGGTTTGCCCCGTTAAGGGGTTGGTACTGGGAGAAAAGGCTTTTATCTTTCAGGAGTGGAAAGGAAAAACACCTCCCTCTGCTGCTGTACTCGGCCGTTACGCAGGGCTGCTGGTGGGGAGAGCATCCCTGCTTGTTCAGCGGTGCCTGTGCTTTCCTATAAATTTGATACCTGTGTAGCACAATACACATTGCCTGCATGTAAGGAGAATACATTTATCCTGCTCATAAAAATAGGTTTATCCTTCAACCCTTTTAAAATTCTTTGTCTTCAAAGGTTTAACCCTATGCCAAGGTTCAATGTGTTATCAGTCTGCCATCAACAGTAACTAAGTGCAGGAAATTCTCGTGTGAGCACTGATCAAGCTAAAAGGGAATAAGTTGTTTTAATGGATTAAAAAAGAAAAATGAAAATGTTGAAACTAATATTTGTTGCATTTTCCAAGCCCTTGACAAGTTTGAACCCTTGTGTGGTTGTGATCTGCTGAGGACTACGTTAAAAAATAAAACAGTTAGTTGTCTCGAAAATGTAAAGTGACATTTTAAGCGTTTTGGTTCTGTGCTAACGTGCAATTAGGTAGTTATCCAATAAGCTTGTTCGTGTAGTCTAACTCGAGACAGCTGTGGAAGGGGTAGAGAAAACCCTTTACTGTTTATGAATGATGAGGAGGGAAAGGATGTTTAAAGGATCTGTTTCAGAATTACCAGTGCGTTCTCTGTGTAATATAGTAAAGCATTAAAGATTAGCAAGTTCTTTTTAAAGAAAATTAAACTCTGCTAATCAAATCTATATAGAGGTAGGGTAAAGCATATGCCTACATCTGAATACCAGTAAACGCAGGGTAAGTTTGGGGTCTATGGCTAACTTAATTCTATAAGGGAATAATCCAAGCTGCCTGAATGCCACAAGATGGGGCCAACCAAATAGCCCCGTTCTCTGAAATGGTGACCTGGGTGAGTGTATTTTGGTGAAATTCTTCTCAACGTTCTTCAGTCTGAGTCTGGCACTTAATGAAAGCTGTTTTGAACTCTTATTTTCCCAAATCCTGGATGATTTTCTCTTCACTTGATTGCCTGTGTGCGACGTTTTGCACATTTTCACAGTTAATAGTCAGGCCTTGTCCTTTGCAAATACAGTGCTGCTGCCCTAGCACTTCATGGATTAAATGGTGTTTGGTATCCATATATGTAGTGACTATATATATATATATATATATATATATATATATGCTAAGATAGGATAGTACTGGTAGTGACACAGACTTCTTCTTTACACATTTTTTTTTATTGACCAATTTCAGTAGCTTTTTGTTTGGGGAGGGGGAGGAACCTTTTATTTTTAATTAAATTTCCTTTGAGCCTCGGACTTGCTAGTTGTGCGGACACAGCCCATTCTGCATGGGAAAGGACTGAGCTGTGATTGCCTTCCAACCGAGAAGGTCACTTGGGTAAAGTACACAGTGCTTAGTAGTGGCTGCACTGAGGTCATTGGGGGGTTTTGGTGTTTATGTACAAACATGAAAATAATGCATCTTATCTGTTTAATTTCCCAAAGACAAAGCTAAAGCTGGCTCCATCCTAATTTGTATCGGTTTCTGTAGGGCTGTTGACAGTGCCCTATTACAGTCCCACCAAAGTGCCTCCAGGCTTAAGTGCTGCTTGGTCTCCACTGCTAAATGTTGTCCTTGATGCAAGGAATGGCCCTGCCTGGGAAGGCTGGGGAGAAGCCTCTCACATTCAGCAGAGGCCACTGATCTTGCACACAGACGTGTCTGGCCACTTCATCCCTGCACGGATCTGCTGGGTGCTGGAATTCTGCCTTATGAGCAACGCGTAGTCTCTACTGACGCACTGCCCAACAATGGTAGATGTAGAGGTGGTTGTTTTTCCGTGGGATTAAGAGGGTCTCCTGGACTTACTAACTTCTGTTTTATCACTGTTTTTAAATGAGAGGAACAATCAAAATTGTTTTATTTTTTCCTTATAATAATCTTTAAAATATTATAATCCTGAGTGGGCTCCTTTAAAAAGAAAACAACTGAAACTGGGTCCTAGATTTCATTTGTTTTCAGTATCCACCCAAAGTACATGAGAAACCCAACCAAATCATCTAATTTAAGGCTTTGGGCTGGTGCATCTGATATTCTTAAGCTTGTGAATTTGTATTTACCTTAGTGTTTATTGCCTGTGCTTTGATGAGACATGGGGAAGGCTGCTGTGTGAGCACTGCCAGAGGTCAGGCTGCCTCCGTCGAGGCGCTGTTTACATAAGCTGGCTCAGGATTTGAGGTTAACCTCTGCTGATGTATTTAGGAGCTGCAAAGCCATACATTTTTGGTTTTGGCTTGTACATTGGTTCCAAAATCTGCAGAAAATCTGTTCCTCTTTCTGTTTGTCTGGACATGTTGCTGAGATGAGCAACGTCCCACACAGACACAGATGTCCTTTGCTCCTGGTTTGGCTCCAGAGAACCGTGCAGAACTTGGTCTCCCTTCCAGAGGGGAAAAAAGGAGTAATTTGTACTAGAATGCTGCAGTCTGATTTAGCATGGTAATTACTGTGTTTGCTATGAGGGCCAAATTAGCAGGAAACTCTGGAAGGTATAATATATTCCTGCATTGTGCTCCTGACATGACAAGGCTGGGGAGAGAAAATTAAATGAAAATGGGTCAAGAGTGGGAGGTCTGGACTGAAGCAATTCTCTGTGGTGCCAGGGTCCATTTAAGACTCCAAACAGCAGATTACAAAGAGGATGTGAGAGGCTGTTCTTGTCCGAACTAAGCGAACTGGCCCTTCCACTAGTCTCTTCCTCAGCAGTGTCTGTAACACCTACAGCCCAGGAACCTGACGCGTTGCCCTCCTAGTTCGAATTTTCATTTGTTTTCACAAAGAGCCGCAATGAAACTTAACTGCTGTCAGGAATACTGACTCCAGCAAAATCGTTGTTCTTGAAAATACTGATTATTTGCTTCATGCTGAAATGTAAACCTGGTGAAAAAGAACCATCCCTGGATGATGCAGTCTGCAGAGGAAGTGTGGCAAAGTCCTCTGCGCTTCTGCCGAGCTCTCCAGTGCATAAGGGCTCTGAGGTTTCTAGTAGCAGCTCCTCCTTCTGTGAGGCAGCCTGGCACAATCCACCCTGCAATAACCCAGAGGAACAGCCAAAACATTGTAAGTGTCTCAAAATGGCATTTGTGAAATACAAATGCTATTTAAAGGAGAGAGCAGGGTGTGCCTCCCTCTGGGGCTCGCTGGTTCTGTCCCTCAGCTGCTTAGCACTTGAGGGCTGCTGTTGGACCCACAGCCACCTTCTCTGGCCCAATCTTGAGAGCTGGTCCGGCACTGTCAGTGCCCCTCTCTGAGCTGAAAAGTGGAGCTCCTGGTTTTGCCTCTCTTGCTGAGGAGGGGGTGTTGGCTGAGCTCCTGCTGCCAAGTTGCTGGGTGCAGAAATGTGCAGAACAGCAGGATTGCTACCTCTGATCGAGCACCAGCCACAAAAACATTTCCTGCTATTTCTCTTCCCATCTGGATAAGGTTTTAAAAGTGCCAAATACTCATCTCAACAGTGCTGCCTGTGATGGACATTTGAAATATGAACGTCTCCCCCGGCCCTTTGCTGCTGCTGCCACCTTGGAGACCTGCCTCAGTAATCCTCGCTTTTCCCTGGAGAGCTTTGGGAACACGGCTGCCTTTCCTCAGCAGGTGCCTGCAGCAGGGCACAACTAACAAATCATCTGATAATCTGAAACTCATCCAATAAAAAGCTTGATGGGTCTACTCGATGTCTGTACCTGTGGAGGCCTGGAGTAGCCTATGGAATGAATGTGCTTCACCTCTTACAGTGTGTGCTTGAGAACAAACCGAAGATGCTATTATGGAATTAACTGAAATGTGTCTATTTGAGATGACAAGAAGAATCACATACATTGTCTGAAACTGAGTATGGGCAAAGAAAGGTGCTGGACCAATCTCTTTCTGTTTGTCGAATGCAGGTCAGTCAGGAGTGAGTCGTACCAGGAAAATGCTGCCTTTGGGGCTTTTTAACCAGTTGCAGACTTCATGCACTGAAAGAATTCAGGAGGAGAGCCCAAGGCAGTTCTGCAGGGATAGACCATCATAAGGTGAGAGACTTGTAGCATCCAGACATGTCTTGACGTGCTGCAGTTGGGAGTTACTTGACTTGGAACAGTACCTTGATCTTTCTCTGAACGAATCCCCCACCTCTAGAAAGCGGAGTGGTCTGCATTTAACAGCTCTTCTTCAATGAGGAGCTTGTCACTAAAATTGGGCTTATCTTTATGGGAAATGCTTTATATATAATTTCAATATCTTATTTCTTGGGGCAAATCAAACAAAATAAGCACTTGAAGGTATCAGTATAAAAAACAACACACAATGGAGCCCTCCGCAATACCTGGGTAAGAGGTACCTGGGGTGCCTCCAGTACTGTGATTAGGGGGTCAAATTCTGGTTATATATCAGCCCCATGCAGCCAAGTCTGGCGTTATTACTGCTATTTATGTTGCTCTAATGAAAATGCCCTGATGCTCGGGTGGCCGCAGTGGGGTTTCTTTGCAATGCAAAGGAGGCTGTGCAGCAAGACCAAAATGGTACCTTTTGGGTCAGCGTGTTCAGGTTCTGGGCAATGACTGGTTTTAGAGTGTTTCTGACCAAGTTTAAGATAATTAAGGCTGTAGTGGTGTGCTGCATGTGCCAACTGTGCTGTCTGCCTAGGTAGCTGCAGTAATCTCCAAAGCAAGCATTTTATTTTCTGTCTTGCAAATAGCATTTCTTTTACAGCCTCACTTGGAAATACCTTTGTTTTTAGTGTTTTGACTCAATTACACTAACAGGAAAAATCTTTGCTCACTGACTGTGTGGTTCTCTGGACTCTGTAAAGTCTGGAGTTTAATGGGCTATCTCATACATGAAAGAATGTATTAACTATAGGCCACTAAAGTTTGTTTATTATCTTGTTTCAGCACAGAGAGTTATTATTATGCTGTCGTTTTTAACATAGGCTGTTTAAAGATAATTATTTAGCTTACCAAAGTAACGCAGGATGCCAGCACACAACCTCTGCTTGTTTATGTTAATGATACAATAGCGAGTCCCAGTTCAACGTTAACCTCTGTTTACCCTTGGAATAGCTGACTGTTAGGGAATGAAGAGTTTTTGGTAATGTTCTTCTTTTTCACTTACCAAGAATTATTGTGGCTTCCCTGGACTTGTCATTCATTCAAAATTAATTCAAAAAAAGAAATTCCAAAGTGTTCTATAACAAGAGTAGAAACCATGAGTCTGAATCTATTTTTACTCTTTGACACAATCTCATGTATTTTCCCATGATGATATTTGTAATCAGTGTGGGAATTTATACCAGGGCTGGGCGCTGAATTGTGCAAAAAGCTCTTTTCTCTCTTAGGATGGAAAGGCAGAGAACCCACCAGGGGATGTCCTTATTTGACAGTGACCTTTGGAAGGGACCTCCAGGACTAACTTGTGAGCAAGAAATGACTTGATGCAACCTCTGAAATCTAAGCTCTTTTCAAGTATTAATGTAGACACCTAGGTTTGCAAACTTTCTAGTCCTTTTGGGAAGTGGGAATCTCAATGCTTTCTAAAAGTTGTTCCTATGTGACATACCCAACATCAGCATCTCAATCCAAGTCATCAAACTTGGTGCTATTTAAAAGGCAGTTGGTGTCCTCCTCGCCTTTCAGGCACCAGACTGTACCTCATGAAACATTCAAAAGACTTGCAGCAATCCAAAAAGGAAAATGAGGAAGGAGGTAATTTCTCTAGCTGGTGGACACGGTGTGTTATTATTGTAATTATATCCTGTTGCTTTGATTGTATTGCTCATCGCTGCTATGTCTAAGAATTTTTTGATACTCAAGAGTACCTCTATCAAGTCAGATTTCATAATATGATTGAGTGATGAAATGACATTTCACTGTATATTATAGTGTGAACACATGTGCTTTCATCATGTGTTGGCATGGAGTTTGTACTTCTCTGATACTATGCACCAGAACATGTCTACAAATTGAATTATATTGGGATAATTATTCCTAAATAATTCCATGTAGGGAAACCTGTATTCTAGCACAAAAGCACCTTGTTTTCCTTTATCATAATCCATTTCAAACATGGATTATGCTAATGCAGAACAGGGCACTCCTATTTTGGAATAATTTTATTTAGGAATAGCTTTTGCGCCTTCAGCTTTGAAGTGTAAACAAGCCTCTAATGTGTTTCTAGTATTTTCATTCTGCTCCTTGGCTGCTCCTTGTCGCCTGACTCTTTTTTTATGGAAGGCCCCTGGAGAAATCAGATCTCCGGAGCCCGGCAGTTAGGGCTTCGCTTTCGCACACCACAGACCTGCTGCCTGATAAAACTAGGGACTGGCCACCAAGTGAAATTAATATGTGTCCCCTGTTTGTATTTTATGCTATTGCTTTCTATTTCTTTATTATGTATCGCTAGTGTCCTTCCCAAGCAGAGCAGCACTGGTCCATTTGGTCTTTCCTCATGCAGTCAGTTTATGACTTTCCTCACCCTTATAACTTTCTCCACAGCATTACCAGTTTGGCTGGCCACATCGACGTGTGACATCCAGGATGACTGTGAACCTGGAAGACGCTTTATCTTAAATCTACAGACTATTTCACCAGGTAACCACCAAAGCAGAAGGATCCCAGTTCACAAAGACGATGAAGGTGTTCTTTTCAAATAGAAAGAGGTTTATTAAGATAATGAGAATGACATTGTGGTGTGGGTGTTGTACATCTATTGCAGCATTAAGAGAAACAACAGCAAGTACAAAATCCTGCAGAACTTCTATAGTCATCATCATCACAGCCTATCTTGTCCATGCTACAGTTTTGTGTATCCAAAACTTCATTCCCATTTCTAAAGGCAGAAAATCCAAAGACTTCCATCTCTCTCTCTCAAAAAAAAAAAAAAAAAAAAAAAAGACCCAACTCAATTCAATATAAATAACTTGCACAGGACATTTTAAAACTTTCAAATTTAATTACACATAAATAAATATATACAGATTTAGAACAGTTCAGTTTGGCCTAGTTCAAGTTCTGTTCCTTGTGCTTTATTACTATTATTTTTAGAAACTTGTGTGCTGTTACTTATAGGTCATGGAGTCACTCCTGGGCCTAACTTGCTTCATCCCTCCTGCTGTGACCATCAGAGTTGGGAAGGTTCCCCTGGATCCGTTCATGCCTTTGGAATGATCCAGGCGTGAGGTTTATTCCTTCCCTCGGGATGCAGCTCCAGGCTCCGCAGCCCCAGGGAAAATCTGCAGCGAGGCTCAGTTTGTTGAAAACTGCAGGCAAAGTCCTGATACTGCGTGACACCCGAGGCAGTTCTGGCAATATTTTTCTTGGCCTGGCTTTAGGCCTGGGCTCGTGATGGTGAAACAGGGAGGTCTCCATGGTGTTTGCCTGTCACCAACACGTGATGCCACCAGGTACAGCCAGTGATCCAGCTCCCTCTTGCTCTGCTGCTTGTGCCTCTGGTTCTGCTGTTGCTGAGGCCTTTACTTTCTGCTCAGTTTTTCACTTGGAACAAATTCCTGGAGTACATCAGGATTTCATTAAGGGTTTAAAAGGGGAGAAAAAAATCAAAAACAAAATAAAAATTGCACATAACTTGTCTTCCTGTATCCCTGTTTTAAAAAAAAAAAAAAAAAAAAAACAAAACCCCAAAAGCCATGAATCTGGCTTTTTTTTTTTCTCTGAATCTCACCATGTCCATTAGAGTTGTTTGTTTGTTTGTTTTTGTTTGTTTGTTAGTTTTTTTTTTTTTAATTTTTAAAAGTCTTCTTTTTCCCCCCCCTCTTTGTGAGTTTCATCCCAAGTTCAAATGCAGCAGTTCAGAAAACAGTGCACTGGGTCCTCTTTCTTCCGCAGGGCTGCTAGGCCTTCCCACGGCGCCGGGGAAAGCTCTCCCTAGGGAGAGGGAGGGATGCAGCTTGTTATTTCCGATGCTTCGCTTCCTTTTCTGATGCTTTGGAGTCTCCGGCTGTGTGCCCGTTCCCCGTGCTGTTCATGAACATTTTATCCAGCCCTTTAAGGGACTCCACCAGGTAGTTCTGGAAGGCTGTGAGTGCTGCACAGATAGCTGGGCCCCCAAAGCCGTGCGTTATCAAGCTGAAATGAGTCAAACAGCTCTGGACACCAGGCTCTAAGATGAGTGAGGGCCGGCTGTTTCCGAGGGGCGAGCGGTCCTGGGCTATCAAATCCGCAAACTCTTTACAAATTTGCCTAAAAGAGAAAAGTTCATATCACTTTAGATGGTCTTGGAAAGCTGCATGGACACAGATTTGTCTGGGGTTTCATTACCTACTTTTTCCTTCCATGCTAATTCTTCGCTGCACATCTTTTGGGATATGACTACATGCAACCTATGAGGCCCTATCTCACCTGTGGAAGAAGCAGCGTTGGCGGCAAAAGCTGCAGTTCTGTTACAGGATGCAGCCGGGCGCTGTTGCAGCGCGCGGGTGGCTCGCGGCGCTCCCTACTCACTTGGTAGCCAGCAGCATGTTCTTCCTGGCGTGCAGCTCGCCGGGGTCGGAGTGCTGCCGGCACAGGTACTCCGCTGCCGCCTTGGCCGGGAACTCCGTTTCGCACACGTAGCCAAAATCCCGGGCGAGGTGGACGGCTTCGCCTGCAAGCAGGACACAGTAACGAGGCGCGCGGAAAGGGAGCGACTCCAGCCACCCGGCACCGCGGCCGCTTCCCTTCCGCAGGCGCCGGCTTGGGCTTTACAGCTGGGGCAATGGCACCATCAAGCCTTTCTCTGCCCCCTTTTTAACTCACTTTCTGCTTGCCTCTCCAAATTAAGAAAGTCATAGACTAGTCTCAGTTTTAGACAGGGGCTGAAGGGTGAAAAAGCCGTCTTAACCCATGACTGCTGGATGAAAAGGGAATATGAGAAAAGTGCAGGAGGAAGCTGGTTATATCCTCCCCCACGGAGTGGGAAGGCCTCAGGGTGGACACCCAGGCAGTGCATCCATCACGCCGTGGAAATGCCCCCTCATTGACGCAATTGATCCATCTTCAGGCATCCCCATGGAAATAATCCGAGCTGATGGCAATTGATCCTGCCCAGCACCCGAAATCCTGCTTGGGCAGGCAGAGCTGATTTGACTTGCCCCCTGCTGCTCATCCCTATTAGGCCATCCATCCTGATAACATTAACCTAGATCCCCCAGCTTGGGAGGCTGAGTCTGGGAAGTCACATTTTGGATAGGGTATTTGTGCTTCCCATGTAAAGATTATACTTTTCACTGCGTCTCCTCCTCTAAAAAGGAAAATATGGGGCAAGCTTAGAGAATCAGAATGGGAGTAGTTTGTCTGTTTAAAAAAGCAATCAAAATATATTGACTGCAGAAAACTATTACTGTAGCAAAGAAAAGGGTGTTCACCACAGTGAACTCTGTTCTGCTCCTCTCCACTTCTAACAGGATTCACTTCCTTTTCACTGGAAAAATCTTGAGGTCTTTTAAAGATGATTTAACCAGACAACTGTGAGATACAAAAATGACTGATGCTCAGCAGCAAAGAATGATGGATGTGAGCTCAAATTGTGGCAGAGCTCCAGAAACCAGGCGAAAACCTTGCTAAGTCCCGGAGATATCCCTGTGATAGAGACTGCCCCGCTCCAGCTGTCTAACGGGCTCTGCTCGCGCCAGTGCAGGTGATGCCTTTCATTTCTGGGCATCATCCCCATGCAGACGTTCTCCCCCATCTATAGGAACAGCTATGGAATAACGTAAGACAAAATATATTGTTGGCACCCGAAAAACACCCATTTTCTTTCTTTAAATGAGCAGACATTGGAAAGGCAGAGAGAACACAAATTAAACTTAAAAGAGCAAACAACCAAGAAAGAGGACTGAATAATGACCAAGCAAGAGCATCTTCCTCTGTGTGCAGCATCTCCAAGTACCATCATACTTATTTGCAGGAGGAAATTATATCCACCCAGCACATATGGCACCACTCTTATTTACTATGAGCTTGTAAGCAGTAACCAAAACATCAGCAGCCACCTGAAATCAAAATGTACCTTTCTTCCTTCCTTTCTTTCTTTCATTCTTTTCCTTCTTTTCTTTTAATGGAAATCAGCCTTTCATTCAGCACAAACCAACTGCCCTCAGTAACAACCTCCACCTAATGAAGCGGGTCATTTAATTTGCCGGCAACAATGGAGATGATTTTCTATTCAGAGGCTGCCGGCAGCTGCCTCCAGTTTGCCGGGCACAAACACAATGGATTCCAGGGCTAGGAGGGAGGCAGAGCTGTCATTTCGTGTGTTTGCGGCCCGTGTCCTTTTCTCCAAAGATGCAGTGGCGACATCATCATTTCTATAGCGCAAAAAGTAGGAGGGGAGCAGCTAAACAAGCAGCTTTAGGCAGTGGCACTTCACGCTTTCTGGCCAGGCAGCCCGGGGAGGCTGGGCCACTCGTAGCACATTTGCCATGGCTCTGCTTAGGCTATTAGCTCTGTTAGGCTCTACTTAATAGCTCTGTTAGGCTCTACTTAATAGCTCTGTTAGGCTCTACTTAATGCCACGCTCAGAGGTCACCTCCTAGAAACTCTGTCCCCCCCTGCACAACCTTAAAGCTGGGTAGTGTCCCCTCTATGTCCCCTTGTCCTGCTGTCGCAATGGAGATGTCCCAACTGGAGGCCCAAGCGAATGGCACACGTTGCCATGTGCGAGCTGGCACCTCTGAACTCAGTCTCATTCAGGTTCTGAACGGCTCCTCCAGGACGTAGCACGACTAGTATGACTAGTCCAGCAGAAACGTAGGGGTTTCGGAAGGCAGCCGGGTTTGGATTAGCATGGCCGCTGACACCGAGGCATTTCCAGTCTCGGTTTGGGGTGCTGGTGGCTGCTGCATACTTTGCTTTAATTACTCTCATTTGTGGAAAGCTACAAATGAAAGGTATTGAACAGGCGAAGTATCGGCACTCCCGTCGTACATGGGGGGAAAGAAAGACTCCTACCTTCCACTAGGGATGTCAGCAAGGTGACATTTGCAGCTTTGCGCCTTCCTGCAGGTAGATTTAGTCCGATTTTCTCTAACCTTTCCCTTAAACATCGGCCCCCATTTTTTGACTTCGCTCTGAAAGATGAAAACAAGGAGGAAAGAAAAAATAGTTTGAGTTTCTGGGTTTTAAGAGAAAGAAGAAAAAGCAACTAAAATGTTGCTGTAAACAACTTATTTCTCATTGTCACCATTAATCCAGGATGTGAGACCTAAAAGAGAGCGCGAGCTGCCTTTAGAGTTTTTCCTGTATTTCAAAGCACAGCGCAGCCCCGCATCCTTGGGTGACTGCAGAGCTTCTAGGGACGGGGTTTGTGGCGCTTACCTCCGGAGGACCCCGCCGAGCAGGGAGGCGTTGAGACACTCGGGGGGCGAAAGGCGCCTCTGCACCTCCCCGACCGTCACCTTGTACTTGGAGGTGGAGCTGAGAAGAGAGAGGCGGCCGGGCACGGAGCAGAAGACCTCGTTGGGATTCGTCACCCCTCCGATCAGACCGTCTTTGTTCATTGCCAGGGTGGAAATGGTGCCGTTTGCCTTGGAGGGAATGGGCACTAGGAGAAATGCAAGGGAGAGAGGAGATGGTCACGGAGAGGCTCCGCGGTTGGGGAAGCAGCTTGCTGGTTCTCATGGCAGCTCTCTAGACACACAGCACATGGGCACTGCTGCCAGCCGGTGGGGACAAGCCTGGCCGTGAGGTCTGCTTGCTTCCTAACAGAAATAGAGTGTGAGAAATAAAAAGGAAGAGAAAAATGGAAAAAGTGCAGACTCTGCTCTCACCTGCCTACCCATCCTTCCCACTGCTAGGGGCCCAGTCCAGGCAAGCACAGGTCAGCCTACCCCTGGGCAGGATCAACAAGGCTGAGCCCTTCATAAAATTTGGAAATGCTGGGGCGGCCAAGAGCCACATTTGCAAATGTGCGGTCCATGAGAACCAGTGGAAAGACTTCCTTTGACTTCAGCTTTGGGATTAGCCCCACAACAAGCCACGGCGCTAAACTTTCATCATCCCTGGTTTAAAGGAAGCTTGAGAAAATCAAACCAAATTAATCCAGCACAAACTTCCTTTTACTTAATGGACAAAAAGTCAGTTAATACAAGAAGCCATCAGTGGTGAATGTGGCATCGCACCGGACCCATGGCATCACCAGGACGAAATGAGTACATTTTTCCCATACGTCATTTTAGTAGGAAACATTTTTAGACACAATAAGGATTTATAGGTTAAAGCTAAGGCTGACAGTTTTGCCAAATCTCTTTGGCATTTCTGTTTTGAAATTAATAACCAGTTAAACTCTAGGAAAAAAGCACATTTTTCAAAGGATCCAAAGTGGACCGAAAATGCCATTGCTCCAGCTCATTTCAGTCCTGGCGCTCTCTGTGGTTACCTGGTAATGACTGTTCCATAATGTGCGTTCAAATGGGTCATACAAGTAACACAGTAACAAATACCAGGGCGAGATGCAGGTTTTATAAAGGAAATACACATGCCCCAAACGAAACAGAAAACCTGAAAATTAATGGGAAGGATAAATAGACCGGGCCTATTAATGGGACCTTACAGTCAGCGTGTCATAAATACAGCTCAGCAACTTGTTAGTGTGGCAGTAAAAAGTTGCACATGTTATATAAAAAATGGTTGATGTTTTAAGACTGAAAGATGAATGGGAATGAGCTAAGGAATATTATGTTCCCACTCAGCATGAAACTGGGATGAAGTCAGGGGTCCGAAGGGCAAGATACACCGATTCCCTGCTAGAGTTAATAACTAAGTTATTGGTGTTTATCACAACCATAGTCGGTTAAGGGATGTAAAGGAAAGAACAGACACAAGTAAGAAATCCATGTGACCTAGGAAACCAGAGCTATTTCCAGGCAGCAGCAATTTCAGGGCTTGCTTTCATAACCCTAAAACAGGTAATATTCGTCTCTGGGGCACGCCCTTAGAAGAAGTCAGAGCATGTTTTATAAATATCCCTGCGTTGCTGCAAAGAGCAGATGTGAGCAAGGGCCACCATGTAGCCAGCCACCCCTTGGGAGACAGTGGTGTTTCCTGTGCCGTATCTTTAGTTAACTGCTGTGGATCCCCGTTTGTCTGTAATTTGTCTGTCTCTGAAGAGCTCTGCCTACCGAATACAGCCACACGTTTGTGCAAGCCTGGAAATCACACTCTGGGGCGTTCAAGCCTTCATGCATAGCTGGGCGCCTGCAGATGAGTGCGAATGAGCGGACAGCCGTGCAGGAGAGGGGAAACGTGCTTCACCACGCTCGTCCACGGCACCTGAGCAGGGGGCAAACCCTTCTGGCACCGCCATGAGTTAACATCGGAACCTGCGGAAAGGCCGGCGGGAGCTCAGGGAGGTGCCCACAGCGCGGCCGCGCGCAGGCGGCCGGCCGGCCGGGGGTGCTGCGGAGTGCAGGGGATGCGCATGCCCAGCAGTGTGACGACATGGAGACACCACCACACTTCAAACATGTCCTGGCAATTTTAGGAATGTCCCTACTGTCCAAATCCCTCTGGAGAACTGTAAACCAGACGCTACTGCTCTGAGAGTTAATGCCCCAAAGAGTCAGGCTATCTGTTACGTGCCACGACCAAACCATGCAGGCGTCGTCACCAAGGAACCCGTAACAGAAAATGGGTACTGGTTATTACTCTTCTGCCTTGAGGCCTCGGCTGAGACCAGAGCCCCATCGCATTGAGAACTGCGTGCAGCCCGTCACGGAGAGCGTGCACCCTAAGAGCAAAGCGCACGCTCTGCAAAGCAGGAGCAGAACGGGCGGCTGGCCCAGCACCACACGGACGTTGGCGGCAGCGCTGGAAATGGAGCCCAGGTCTCTTGAGTCCTGTAACAGTGCTTCATCCATTAGACAGTGTTGCCTCAATACAACAAGAATAAACATAGCCACATTCGCCATTAATTATTAATTATTGTTATTTGGCCTCACCTGCTGTTTGCCTGGTCTGATCTGCAGCTTGTTTGCCCATAAACATGCTGCAGGAGGGAGACAAGCTACCATTAAAGCCTGACAGCTTTGTTTCCTTGGCTTTTGGGGGACCAAAATTGTCTCTTGTCATCTGAGCAAACCAAAAGTCCCCCTCGATCTTCAGTTGCTGCTTTCCTGTTCCCGCAAGCAGCAGGTGATCGGAGCACCTGAGCCAGCCTGCAGACAAGAAGGAAGCATGAGACTGTTGCAGGGTTGCGCGATGCCCGGCGGACAGCGCAGTGCCCTGGGGCACGAGCACACAGATCCCCTGAGTCCTGGTGCCGTATGCAGGAGCAGAGGGACGTTTCCAAACCAAGACGCGTGCATGCAGGCAACTGACCCCTCCGGGAACGCTACGCGGTGCTCAGCACGGCATCCTGGCAAGATTTCATCTAAGTTACCATGCAGAAGAATAAACCACTGGAGCAGAGACAGGGCTTTGTGGCAACGTTTCTGGGCTCCAGGGTGTTGAACAGACATAACCCAAATCACCTCTCTCATTCCTCACGGGAACACTTGGTTCCTCTGTATGTTGAGCAGAGGCAACCCCAAGTCACACAGCAAAGACACAAACCCAGACCCCACGCAAACAGTTTCCAGGCAGTGCAGAGTTAGGGCTGGGAATAGAAATATTACATCAGCATCACTGTACCGGACATCTCTTTTTGAGGCTTCCTGCGGTTAAGCTACAGGAGATACCTGTGCCTAGCCCTGGGGAAGGACGTTACCTGTCTCTCCATAGCCTGCTCCCCACTCCTGGTCTCAACGGAGGGGCGAGGGGCAAGGTGCAGGATACGAGATATGGACACAGCAGGACAGGGGCTGCAGAGGCAGCTTGGAGGAGGCTCAGCTCCCTATGGCACGGCCAGCAGCAACGCAGCCCAGACCGCTCCTACACACAGTGACAGGCTGATACGGAGCCCAGACCAGCAAGGAGGGGGCTCTGCCTGGTTGTACCTGCTGGGTCCCTCCCTCCCAGCCCTGCCTGATGAATCCAACAGGGCCCAGCTGGGCTGAACACCCAGGCCCTGGAAGACTATAAAGGGTAGGACAGAGGCTGCTTCTCCCTGGGCTTGGCTGTGTTTGGTTTAGTCTGGGCAAGGGGATCTGATTCTGGCTGGGTGCAGGTAAAGCTTGGGGGTCAGTTCTCCCAAGGAGATGTATTGAGGAAGGAGGGGAATTTTAGATACCTCCTGGCAGCTCAGAAATCTCTTGGGAAGTGTAAGTTCTTTTTTTTTTTCCTTGAGACTCTCTTTGCTATCTGCTATCATTATTTATTAATCCTTTGGGAATGGGGTCTTACCAGTTTTGTGTGTGATCTTAAAACTGGATAAATGGGTGAATGGAGAGCACGATGTCCCCCAAAACTTTGTACTTGCCTTTAGCTGTCAGGCTTTCCTGAGAGCTCTTTGCCTGGCTGAAGTACCCCATCCCCGAGGAAGAGGGTTTTGTAGTTTGCATCTTGTTTAGTTCAGATTCATCCTGTTATTTTTCATTCAACAAATCCAAAAGCTCTTGATTTGTTGGTGCTGTTCAGCTACTCGCATGGAGGTGAACTTGGCTGCTGATTTCCCACATTAAAATCATGGTGAAGCATTTTGCCCTGGGGGATGCTGTTTCTGGGTTAGGGAGCTGCTGATGGGCAACAGGATTGATGGCTGCAAAAAGATCCTGCAGGGCTGCATAGCAAAAGCATCAGAAGGAGACGATTTGCAAAGGAAACCTGTGATTTTGAAATATAGCTGGCATGGTCCTCTTCCCCAAGACCTCAAAATCATTTTGCTGAACGTGAAAAGGGAAACTGGATCCTTATTTCTCCTGCATGCTGTCATAAGACACATTTCTATGATGCTTAGCACCTTGCTGCCTCATTTACTGTTGCAGCTGAGGTACCACTTGCAGTATAATGTACATCTCCCATGTGCATTAAGCAGCAGCGCAATGTAAAGAGTGACACAAAATCCCATGTAACTCCCCTCCCCTTTGAGCAGGAGAATCTTGTGATCTCCCATCAGAGTTGGCTTTTTTGTCTGAGTCAGATCTAGTTTGTTTTTTAAACTTACCTTGGGTGTAGCTGCCAGGGATGAAGAAACTTGCACAACTCAATGAGTTTGCTGTGGTGTGAAAACACCTGATTCAGAGATTTCAAAATCGGTCCTGGTTTCTAAGAACACCAAAGGGTTTGTCATAACTTTCCCAGGTGCTTTCAAAGAAGGCTGCACAGATTCTGCGTCTGCATAATTGTCCTCCTACATCCTCGGCATCCTGGAGCGCGGCTGCTGTGAACAGGGAGGCTGCGGGTCAGGATTGCTGGAATCTGCTTCCTTCTCTGCCAGGGATCTGTTTTCTGGCACTGGGTAGGTCACCTCCTCGGTTTGGGCTCGAGTGTCTCCATCAACAAAATAGAGATAATAAGCTCTGCCTGGGAGGGATATTGTGATACCTAAGTAAAACTTGCCAAGCGATCTCTGGATGAAAGATTTCTCCAGGTGAAAAGTCCCTGGATGAGAAACGTAGCCAGGAGGAGTTGGTTTGATGCCTAAGCACAGGACTTAATGATGCATCATGGAGACACAGACAAGTAGAAAGGCAAACCCTGACTACAAGATCCTCCTAACTGCAGTGATGCTGCAGAGGGGCTGCCAGAGGCTCATTTCTGTGCGGTGCTTTTCAAGAGAAACAGCCTGCAAAGATGAAGGGGAAATGGGAGCATCCCAAACCCTGGATTCTCTGAACATCTATTTCCCCTACACAGTCCAGAAGAGTAGAAGAGGAGAACCACCATGGGACTCGTCAGCCTGACATCAGCCTGTGAGTCAAGGCACACGGAAGGAGTAGGGAGCCTAGTATCTGCATGCCAGGGAAGGTGTTTCAAGATGAAGTGTAAATTTTGTGACTCTTGTTCTGCTTTGCAGCTGACAGTCCTACATGCACCATGTCTGGTCCCTTGGCTTTTAGGTTCCAGGTACAAAGAAGAAGCAAAAGAAACTTGTGATTCAAATACTTTTATCTCAGAAACTAGAAAGCCTTGAGGAGTTTCCTGCTTTTCCCAGATGTCTTTTTCTTCCTGTCAAGTGACTTCAGCTGCCTGCTCGTCCTCTCCTGCGCGGTGTGAGGCTCTGGGTGATGATGCTCCGTCTCCAAACCTCCCTGCTGCCGTCTCTCTTGGGAGCAACAGATGTCCAAGCATGTGTGTAAAAACCGGGCACGGGTTCCACTTTCCTGCCAGATCAGCTACTGCCCTTGGAGACAAATCAGTGGGCTCCTAATTCCCGTTTGAATTTGGGAACCTGGTCAGAGACACTCTGAATATTGCTTTCCAGGGAACACTGTGTCCTTGGCCCATGGTGCCTGTGATGGCTTTGGGCTGGACCAGCTTCAGCTTTAGTATTTCTGGGACTTAAATGATACCTCCAGTTGGCTTTTTCCCCTCTAATGTGCTGTTCTGAGGCAAAAGGGGTTAAGAATCAGGGAACTCTGCCAGAAGATCTTCCAAAAAAGACAGATATGTGTCAGGATAAAACCCTACAAATATTCTTCTGGATGCCAGCACAGATTTCAAATCTGCTGGGTCTGGCAGCCCTTCCAGCTGTTTGTTCACAGAGGTCTCTGAAAGTGCCCCTAGGATTCCTGAAAATGGCCATTTCGAGTACAAATGTTCACCGTGAGCCAGCTGGAGCCGCCACTCCATGGAGCAAGGACAGGCTGCAGCGCCGGATCGGTATCCGCGCGTGCCCGGAGGAGCCGCAGGAGAGCGGCCGAGGCCCGAGCGGGTTCCCGGCCTCCGGGGCGCCTCGGCAGACGCTCAGGTGCTGACTGCACCCGATCAGTGCTTTTTAAGGAAATGAGATTTTTACCTACAAAAGGAAAAGATGAAATACAAACTCATTTCCATACAAGAAATGTGTTGCTTGCTTGTGAATAATTTGTAAGCAGGAGAGTTTGTGCTACTTGGATATTAAGTTGCTTATCATGGTTTTGTTCGATTTCATTTCCAGCCGAAGCTTGGGGTGCTGTGAGGGGGAAAAACAAGTCCAGAGGGAACATGCAAATCGCTGCCTCTTACAGGTCTTACAAGTCTGTTTTCTTCTTTCCTTAGATACATTACAGGTAAATCCTCCATCTCAGCAACATTGAATCCCTGGATATTGAGGCTTTTGTTGCAACATCTCTTTTAAAAGTCAGAGCGTGCTGGAGCTTAGATTGCATTTTGAAGAGGTAGCAGTTAATCCTCTTAGGAGACCACCTGTTATGGAGCAGTCTCTCATCTACCCCAAAAGCCCCTAAGATGCCCTGGGCCCAGTCCGTTTCTTGGTGGCTCTGCAGGGCCGGGTGGCTGCAGCTTCACAAAGCACGAGGGGGGCTGCATCCCCCTGCTCCGCTCATCCCATGGGAAACACATCCTGCGCTTCCTCGGAGCGCTGCGGATGCCGCGGCGGCGAGCGGTGCCCGGACGCCCTGCGCGTGCGGCCTTTGGCTCCGGCAGCACCGCGAGTCGCGGCCGCTCTGAGCGTCGAGAAGCTTCAGCTGGTCAAGGTCTGTGAGCACCTCTGATGAGAGGGGCCGCAGGAAGGCACAGGATTATTGCTGCCGTTCAGGAAGGGCCTCCAGTGAGCTAATCCAGCCTTAGTTTGAATGTCTCAGATGTAAATTACAAGACAGAGATGCATACATAAAGAAGTACGTGCATGTGGGCGGGAGCCAGAGGCAACTGCTCCTAGCAGGGCTTTAAAAGCCCTTTTCCATCGAGGAGGTGCTGCGGAGTTCAGCTTCTTCAATTTCCTGGTGCTTCAGCAGGGAGGTATTTATTGATGGTCCGGAGAAGGAGGTCAGGGCCATCAGCTATATTTCAAACCCGCGGTCTGTAATTATCCTTTCTCCCCAGAGGGGATTATACAGGTATTTTCTTTATCTTGAATGCACAACCTGAATCAAGTCCCCATGTCAAAGAGCCTCTCTAGGAAATGCAGTAATCGGCTCGAAGGCCTTTTCAAATGGAAGGATGGAAAGAATCTTGTCTTTATCTCTGGGCTTTCCAGATTGCTGAGCTCTGATAGGCAAATGGATCTTGTGCTCCTGCTCCCTCCTTTCTTTCGAGGGTCCAAGTCAGCAGCCTCAAATTATTCCCATGAGAACACTAATCAGGAGAGGTCCCATGCCTATGCAAAGCTCCTGTGCTTACATTTTGTTTCCAATGCAAATCAATACATTAGATTATGGACTAAATTTTAAGGTATCATCATGTGATATTAACTGCATTTTTAATGTGTCGCTGGTGAACACAGCAAAGTCCTGGCAGTGTTTTACAGAGGAGTTTCCTGTTTCTGGGGAGTTTCACTGCTGAGATATTAAAGTTCAGTTTCCCTGGGACTGGAGGATAAGTAGCCTCAGTTAAGGACAGAACCTGGTTATTACATTGTGTCTTTAAAGGCACAGGCCAATCAATATAATAACAAAAATTACCCAGCGCTTTGCAAAAGCGCCTTGTGTTTCTTCAGGACACAATCCCCCTGGAAAGGCATTGGTAAGCAATTTGCAATTAATAATTTCAGCTAATGCATTTGCCTTCTTCGCAGTTTATGAATAACTCATTCTCAGATGTGCTTGTTGGTCAAACTCTTCTGTGAATTTGGGGAAACTGTTCTCAATATTGATGCAGCAGCCTGAATGGCAAACAGGGAAATATTCCCTGGAAACTTGCAAATATTAAAGATTAAAAGGTCCTTCTCACCAGCAAAGCTCAAGTACTCAAACTTTCACAGAAAATATATTTAAAAAGATTTGGATTCTGCTTTTGAAAATTTTACAAATATTTATTGTTTTGTTCCCTACTATTTGCTGAAAGAACTGCTCAAAAAACGGTATCTCATCTATCTTTTCCTGTGACTAATACTGTAACTTTTCTACCTTTATAACTTTGTTTGAAAAGCTACAGTTAGGTGCAGTAGTTCAGATTATTTCATTTCCCAACCCCTAACACTACCTTTTCTTTCTGAGTTTGCAGCTAGACCATTTCACCCCTAAGTTAGAAAAGTGGTAACAACTATTTAAGTCTCAGTTATTACCTGCTCGGGGAGGAAGTAGCTCTGTCTCTGTGCAGAAGGAGCGCGTTTCACAGCACAGAAACCGTGCAGGGATGGGGAAAGCCAGAAGATGAAAGGGGAGGATGGAGAGGAGCCCCCGAGCTCGAGGGGGCACCGCCGGGTGCCGACTACAGGGCAGGTTCCTCCTGGGCTGCCGCTGCGGCACCGAGGGCTCCCGCTCTGCCCTGTAGCACTGAGCGTCACAGGTTTATTCATTTAGCAGCACAAACTCCCATTACATTTTGGCAACCAGTGTACAGGATCTTTATGTGTTTAAACAGTATAATCCATTTTACAGTAACATGCTTGAGAGGTTTTCCCTGCATTCCCTATAGAAGCGCCTGAATTTGTGCGGCTTGGATCTACATAATCTCGAAAGGGAGAACAAAGACGCAGTGTCTTTCAGAAAGGGCTGCGGATCCTATATAAGCCAGAGTAATGTTAGCATCAATTTGTTAAAATGTATTTAGATTATTGAAGGGCAAAAGACCCTTCAGCAAAGATTAGACATGAATAACAATAGCAAAATACTTCTCTTCATATAGAACTTGCTGCCAATCCACGGAGCATTTGGGGAGGGTTTCAATTTGAGATTCAAACCACAGCAATGTAAACATGTTGGTTCACCTGTCACGCTGGAGTCGCCAGCTCACGTGGGGTTGCTGGGGGGAAAGACTCTGCTCGCCTGGTATCGTCACAGTGAAAATGCTTTTACTTTTTCTTGCTCAAAAGCTGCTGTGGTTTTCTAAGGCCTGGGCAAGGGGCCAGGCCGGGCGGACACCCTGTGCTCTGGTCATTCCTGTGCTCCAAAGAGGAATGCACGTCCTGGAGCGGCTGCAGGATGTGCAGTGTGGAAACGCTCGTTGCAAAGTGCTCTCTGCAGCAAAACCCATGAGGTGCCAAAGAGGAACCTCAGGGACGGACCAGCACCGGCATCGTTTTGTACAAGGAGGCCAGAGGTGGTGGGAGGGACCACCTTGCATGGGTTACTGCAGCTGCAGCTACTGCAGCAAAGGGCATCTACCAACTCTCGCACGCCGCTACTTCGAGAATTGTTGCAGTCGCTGCTAACGCGGCTCTTGCTCGAGCTCCGGAGGGAGCTCGCGGAAGCGCCGGCTCCACGCGGGCCGCGCTCGGAGACGCTGCTCGCCCCAGACCTGCCCGACCAGTCCGGAAGGAATAAGGCCTGACCTGATCCCTCGCTCCGTGGCGCCTCGGTACTCGGTGACTGCTGCTAGATAAATACCTGAGATAGAGGGTGGGGAGGCTCAGCCCCGGCTGGAATGCCAAGCACGCGCCGCGGACGCCGGCGAAGCCAGGAACCTTCCCGCGCCGCAGAGACGAACCCGCTCCGCCGCTTCCTGCATCCCGCCCCGGAGCACCTCGCTCCTGGAGCGCGGGCTCTCAGCACACCGTGTTCTGGGATATTTAATTGCAATGGGTCATCGGGGCTCATTTCTTGCACTTTTTTCTCACCCCCTTGTGCTTCTCTGCTCTTCTGCCCACAGCCTCAGCACTTAACCTCTTTCTGAACCAGGAACGATGCCCAGACACCGCAGCAGTGGGTCTGGTACAGGGCACAGAGGCGACGGCGCAGCGTTTAGCAGCTCCAAGCAGTATGTCCATACTTGCTAATTAGTTTTCCTATTAAGAATTAAAATAAACAAATGAATGGAAGGACAGCAGGAATGAGTAACTCGCTAGGCTCACATAGGGAAGGGTGGGATGGTTTAGTGGTCAGGACACTAGACTGTGACTTCAGAGAACCTCATTTAGGCTCTCTAAATAATTAAGATAGCTTGGATGCATTTTTCCTCTGAGATCACGTATCTCACAGCATTACTGCACAGGCAAATAACAGGGAGGACGGTCCGGGCTTGACACTGCTCTGCCGCGGGCTCCCTATGGCCCCAGGCCAGCGCCGGAGCGCACGGAGACGGCGCCGTGCGGCAGCGCCCGTCCTGCCCGCGCACCCCGGCCTTCGCCCTCTGCAAAGCGCCTGAGAACAGCCCCGGATCTGCCCCGGGTGGCCGCGGGTCCGTGGCCGAGCGGCTACGCCGATGAGCACCAGCTGGATGGCGGCTTTCCGGAGCCCGGAGCGAGCAGGCTGCAGCGGGAGCAGCGAGCGCTCCGGGCAGAGACGAGGCCGCCCCGCGACTCGGGCTCCCAGGCCAGTTGCATGGGGTGAAAAAGGGGCCTGAAGCCTTCAGGCACTTCGAGGTTCGTCCCCTTGCCCAGACACGGAGCGTCTCCCGCCGAGCGGGCGGCAGCCAATCCTTTCGCAAAGAGCGCCATGCCTTTCCTAGCACCACTTCTCTTTGCATCTTTTGCCTGCTCGGGCAGCGTTTCTCTTCCGGCCCCCTGCGTTTGCACGTGCTCTGCTCCTCCGCAGGAGCTTTCCCACCTTCCCGCCCCTCCCCGGAGGACGGCACGAGCTCGCCAGGCGACGCAGGCACCATCCACCCCGCGCTCGGTCTCCCCTTCTCCCGCAGAGCCCCCACAACCGGCTCCGTCCTGCCCACCCTGGAGCGGCGTCTTCAGCGAGCTCAACTAAGAAACCAAACCGGCAAAACATCCCAGAGACCAGGCACAGAGGACAAGCAACCCCCGGGCAACCCCAGCACCGCTGCTGGTGCCTTGCACGGCACCGTCCTGCGGAAAAACCTCCTCTGGATTCCACCTCTTGGAGAAGAAACCCTTGGTTCCACTCACAAGCCAATGCCAGAAAGCGACCGAGCTGGCTTTGCTGAACCTCCCCTGTGCGAACGGGTCTTTTCGTCTAACAAAGAGGGGAAAAACTCATTTAAAAACATCTAATTAAACAGAAAGTCATGACAAGGTACATGAAACTTGGAGATAACACATGCCTGGGAGGCACCAGGAAGGTTGAGACAAAGCCCAGCGCCTTCACCGGTCCCGAGTGTGTTATCTCGCATGAACACACACCTGGTTTTATCCTGGTGCAATTATAGGACATTAAAAATATAATTTTAATGAAGGAATGGTGATCTGGATGCAGTTCAGAGCAAAAACTTTCTTTTAAGTTTTTCTGTTTGATTAGTAGGTGTTCCTACAGCGTGCACGTCAGTGCGAGAGCAGCGCGGGTGCCTGGAGGTGGGACCGTGTTTCGACGAGCGCGGGAGCTCGTGGCGTGTGCGAGGGCTGCTCTGAGCTTTAAGGAGCCGCAGAGCAAACCCTGCAGCCAAGACGCGGCTCCTTCCAGGTCAGCCCCTTTCCCCACCCCGCAACGAGCCCCACGGAGCCGCTGCAGAGCCACGAGGAGCGATAAGCCGAGCTCAGCGCAGCCCGCGTGCCCACGCGCCACGGACCAGCTCATAAAAGACAAGTCTTCACAGCCCCGGGTGTTTTATGGGGTGACCTCATTCGTTACCTTCCTCGTCACAGGAAATGATGTTTATCTAATCTGCTGGAATATCAGTCTTTTTTTTTTTTTTTTT
>VZSV01000077.1:716173-735895 GCA_013398735.1 Nothocercus julius
GTACGTACCGGCGCCGGACCCTTTATTTTATTTATTTATTTATTTACTTATTTATTTATTCGCCGCGGGATTTGCCCCAACGCGTGGCCGCCGCTGCGAGGCTCCCCGCTGCGCCTCCGCCCGCTCCCGGCGCAGCGCCCCTCTCTGCCCGCGCGGAGCCGAGCGCTCCTTTGCGTTAGGCTGCAGTAACGCGCGGAGAAGCTTTTTTTGGGCTAGAAACCTCGCGAGTCGGTGCTGTCGAGGCCTGGGGGGCGAAGTGAGGCAAAAAAGCCTCGAGCTGCTCCTCTCTCCGCCGCGTCGCCTTCCCCCCGCTACCAGCCCGGGATGGCACCGCCTGGCACAGGCGCTGCCCCCTCCGCGTCCCATCCTCGCGGAAGCGACTGGGTCCTGTTGGCCGCATATCCAGATGGAGTGTCTGTGTATCCCAACCGAGTGTTCCCCAGCGCATCCCTGCGCTTCGGCGTGTTCGGAGCCGGGAATCTCACAGTTGGCACTTCCCCGCTGCAAGGCACTGTGGTCTGGAAGGGGCCATAGGAGCTGTGGAAAAGGTGCCGTGGTCTCTGCAGCTGGAAGCTCTGCTGCTCCAGGTGTCCCTTCGGTGTCTGATACTGATAGTAACTGATAGTTACTTAGCAGCAGCTGGGCTAAGACACAGCAGATAAGATTAGGCATTCCCTTTCCTCCACAAAAGCTCCCTGTGTGTCATTTTGTTAACGGGTTCTTTATAAAAACACATCAGTCGCTGACAGGCGCTCTCTTTTTCTTCCATGTTTCTAGAGCCCTTTTGCTGCCCACAAAGGCCATGGAGAAAAGATTGGAAGTCAAGTCCAGCATCGGTGCCCGATTTCTGCCGCAGCCCTGCCCGGGACGAGGCGCGAGGCAGCTGCCGCGTCTGCGCCTGCTCTGCTTGTGCGCTTGCCTGTGTGCCTTGTGCTCCTCCGCAGGTGACCGTGCCCTTCTCTTGGGGATGGGGTCTGCGTTTTTGTTTGCATTTATCCTTCTCAGCTAAACTGCTCTGCAAAGAAAGTGCAATTTATTAGCTGCTAGGCATTGTAAATAATCTTGTAAGCTAATTACTAAATAAGGAATACTGGAAGCTGTTTGGACACCCAGGAGCGTTTTTCAGCACTCTAATGTTTAAGACAACTGAGCACAGCTTGGCAGTAATCTGAATTCACTTAAAGATAATTGTGCTTGGTATTTATTTTCTGTTCAAACTCAAGTAACCAACCTTCTGCCCAAATAAATAACCAAGTTAGTGGCTTGTATGGAGGTTCTCATGTGACAGGTTGTTTTGTATTAAAAAGGTTCAGAGCATGACTATTCATGGAGAAGTATTAAGTTCCTGTGAGTGTTTTTGAGGCCAAATATTTACCAGGATGATGATGAATTTTTCCCACGTGTTCACCCAGCACTTACCAAATGTTAGGGAAGATTAGAACGTTTGTTCTGTGTCTTTTGGTTTTGTTCAAATCATGCTGAATCACAAGTTTGAGACAGTGATGACTTCAGTGTGTGCTAACCTTTGTGACGGCTGCCAACCGCTTTGCCTTTAATAGAAGGTTATGACATCCTGATGTTAACATGATGGGGAAAAGCAGATTTTTTTTTCTTCTCTCCCTTAGGTGGATGTGTTGTGTGGGCTGCCACAGGGTCCCTGTTGTTGCACTGGGCTTTCCAGGATACTTAGCAAGTGATAGATCTGGTTAAGCTAGTGAGCTCTGTGACCTTAATCTGCTGATTGAGAACCTGAAAGACACGTTAGGATTCCTGTTCTTAGCGAAGCTGTTCGGTACTTAGGGTTTTGATGGTGTATCTGATGGAATGAGTGTTTCCTTGTGGCCTGGACTTCCTGCTTAGTGCTTCCTGTCTTTAGTAACATTCCTGGAGCTTGGAACAAGAGCGGCAGATCATACGTTGTGTTAGGATTGGAGGACTTCTGTATTTGGGAGAGGTAAAACCCTGAAGGCTGATGTGTATATGGAAACAAGTGTAATTATTCGTGATATAGCTCTGCTTATGTGGACACTTTTTTCCATATTTGGGTCAGTGTTCTTTTGTTTTTGAGTTACTTTTTGTAAGTTTTGGTGCTTTTTTTTATTTGTTATTTGAGTTACCTAGCCAGCAGACTTTGTTAAACTGGAGAGCGATCATGATGATGAAGGAATTGGTGTGATCATGCAGAGTTGTGTAAGAGGAACTATATCGACATAATTGTTTGCATGTGACAGATTAGAAGAAGTCTATACAGTCAAGCCTTTAATCATTAATCTGAAATCAATAGGCATTAACTGCCAAACAAGTTTCTGAACCGGAGCTTATTAATAGAAACTGTTCTTAACCATTTAATTCCCTTGCTGTCCAGCAAAGCGGAGCTGCCTAGCAAAGCCAGAAACTGCCACTTGAGCAGGATAGCATTTTGTCTATTGATACACTAAAACAGAGTGCTCAAATTACTGAGCACACACAGTGTGCAATAGTCACGCCTGCTTAATTTCATCTCTATCGAACATCTCTGGGTATAATGCAACATGAATTCAGAATTAATCCAAATTAGCAGAATAATATGTTATTCAACTTTTGTTTACATGCTGTGTAGAAATGGGGATCAGAGCACTGTAATTTGGACTGAGACTTCCTTTTTTTAAAATGAAGACAAAGTTTCCCTTTTGTGTTGTGTTCAAGAAAACCCTTCCTAACAGGGAAGGAGCCAGTGCTGGAGTACAGTCTGCAGCTGCGCAACTCAGAGTCCAGTGACATAGTTTGTAAAGTAATCTGCCATGACCCATTATCCCTTGGATGCTGAACACAGCCCAGGGTAACAGTCCCATAGGTCATTAGTCTATTTTTAGAGAGTCCTTAATCTGTAGAGCTCTGAATTTTGGAAGCCTTTAATCCACTGATCCATGCAAGCACTCTATTTCATGCTTTTAAAAAAAAAAAAAAAAAAAAAAAATCCATATGCAAAGCAGTTGCTTCCTTACCCCTGGTGTGAGATATGAACTAACTTGACTCCCACGTCAGTCCTGCACTCTACATTCACCTTGAGAGTAGTGATGAGGATTTATTTTCCACCGCATTAAAGAATTGAGAATTTTCTTTATTTGTTTTCCTTCTCCCTTTCTCAGATGCAAATTGGAACAGATCTAAATGCCAGCCAGGGAAAATCTTACTTGGTTGCCGTTTGAGATTGTGGGACGATGGCCACTTGCGGCTTCTGGAAGGGTTTCATACTGTACAGTCCTGTCAGACTGCTTGCTGCCAGAGCCCTGCCTGTGATGCCATTTGGTTCTTGGAAAATATGTGCATCCAGGTGAACTGCACTATGCCTGGCATGTGTCAGGCAAACAGGACTGGCTCTCCTGACTCCGTTTTGGTGTTTTTAAAGAAATCAAAAAGCACAGAGCACTTCTTGAAGTATCAAACAGAAGGTGATGCAAAGACCTGGCTTCACAAGTGGTTGGACTGGGACATCTCTGCCCGAGGGAAAAAAAGACTGCGGAGGTCCATCCAGAAATGGAACTTAGGAAGTGGCAGAGCGGGCCTTCTGGAAAGGGATGCAGTGGCAGTCCCCAGTGGTGGCCAGGCAGCCAGGCCTCCTCCGCACAGCAAATCCCGAAGAAGCCGAAGTGAAACAGTATCGAAGGATCAAGTGCTTAGGTCTTTAGTGCTGGACAGGCCTGTTCCTGAAGACCATCCAAATCAAAAGAAGGACTCACTTGAAAATGGACAGAATTCAAGAGAACCGAAAACCAAAAGTCCTTTCCCTCCTAACAGCAATAATGTAACCAGATCGGGTGATGCCAATGGCACTGGCTTTCTACAGGTAGGTGTGCCCACAGGCTGCTTGGGCTGCTGCTCTCCTGCCTATTCTTGCTGTCCTCTCATGTGGAGCTCAGCGAGCTCTGGGAGGTGCGGGGAGCCTCAAGTCGTGGTGATGCTCATCCCCTGTGTAATCACACAACGTGCTTGCCAGAGCAGGAGTAAGGGTGGGATGGGATGCTAGTGGAGAGTGCCTGGGAGTTGAAAAGTGTTACTTATGAAGGAACTTTTTTATGTCCACAAAATCAAATGAGCTGTTTCCTTTTGACTGTACCGAACTGAGGCAGTAAGTGCATTGTTTTGTAAACTTATGTGTAGAGTTTCTAGTGTATTTTCAGGTAGCCTGGTGATAGAGAAAGCATCCTGCTTTGTGAAACTCTTCTGCTGTGTTTCCAGGATTTGACACTGTTGAAGCCTAGTGCTTCTTCCTGTAGTTATTTTCTTGTTCTGGAACCTTAACTTGATTTTTCTCTCCCTTGTTTGTAAACCTCAATTCCAGGTAGGGCTGTGATCCATCTGAGCCACCACCCTGCAGAGCAGGATGTGGAGAGCAGCCAAAGGACATGACTGCAAATTCCAGGGCAGCCCAGGTGCTATGTGAAACCATGCAGAAAAACTTCACAAATGTCTGATGTCCAAGAACCTCACAGTGTCTAGCACTGATTCATGAGCTCAGCTTGACTTCTCCCCTTCAATACTGCAGCATTTCTACCCTACCTGTTTTTTCTTCTTCCTAAGATTTGAGATTTACACAGTGACCCCATTCTCCTAGCTGATGTGTGCAACATCTGGGGAGACTTCTTTGCAGACAGTCTTAAATGCTGCCTTCAGCTCTTGGATAATACTTGCCCTATCTCCCTGCTTGTTCAGTTTCCAGTGTTGCAGCACTGAGCTGAAGCTGGTTCCACAGAGCCCTGGGCTAATTCCTTGATTATTGAATCATCCAACTTTCACTGGCAAAATATAAATGAAGCTATGCAACTGTCCTTGCATTTCAGTTTAATTTGGGCCAAGGATATAACATTGAGAGCTGTGCACTTGGGACATGGGCAGCTTTTGCAAGAGAGAGATGCTAAAGCCAGGAGTTTTCCAAGTAGGTTTGTTGATGGGCCAAAACAAGTAATGTTAAGCACATGCCAAAATCAATCAACTTGCACTTGGGCTGCACTCGATTGAGTGCATGAAGCACGTTGCTCTAGCAGGTGGGTGCAGGGCATTTAATGCTTGTGTTTTTAATGGAGCTTTGGCAGGTAGGCTGGAAGGTGCAGAGAATGCTTGATCATTACTGCATACAGAGTAGTCTGTACCTGGGAGCATCAAACATCAAGTGGGAAAAGAAATGTGAGGTCAAAATGGCTCTTAATTCCTCTCGAAAGGGGGAGAGAGAAATTAATATGTGTACTCGTTATTTCTGATGATCATTGAATGGGTGGCAATGCAAATCTTTTTCCTTTACTCCTAAAGACCTGGGGAAAGGTTAAGGGACTGTTCTAGCAAAGCACTGCCATCTCACTCACTGAGTTTTAGTTTTCCTCCTACAGTTCTGATGGCTCAATAGTCATATGCAATGTCGTTTGCTAATGTACAACTGGCATTAATCTGTGGTTTTATAGTCCACGTGCTGTAGTGTCAGAGATAGGTGAAGGAGAGTGTGAGTAAAGTGCAGCTCACCCTGCCCATCAGCCCTTACCTAAGAAAGAAAAATGATAGAGAGATGGGTGCACTTGTCCCAGGTCAAAGAGAGTTAGGGTAGGAATGAAGTGTCTGACCCTCACGTGTTCACGCAAACCAATATGCCACTTTCTTTGTCTATTTTGTAAGCCAGTAAGAGAGGACAGATGGCAAACTTCTAGTCTCCTTATCTCGAAGAATGAAGTCTTCTGTTCTTTGCTTTAAAGAATTCTGGGTTATGGAGTAAAGATAAGAAATGTCTCAGCTTGCAAACGTTAGAGGTATTTTGGCTGTTACGTTGCCCCAGGCAGAGCTTATCTAATTTGAGCTCTCTGCAGATGTTTGGCTGTCAATTCATTCTGAAGACTTTGGAGAGGTTGAGGAATATCTCTGTAAACTGTGGAATTTTTGTAGGCCTTAAAAAAAATGAGTCAGGAAAACATCTACTGAGGATGTTATTGAGCAAGTTGAGATCTCGGTTGTTGTGCCCAGTGGGTAGATGCTCATCTCCTGTGCACCATTTGTGGGGCTGGTTCTTGCTAAGCAAGAAGTGGTTCCCCTTTGCTGTAAGTCATGGGAACTTTCTGCTCCTGTGCCTTTTCTAAACAGTCTCAGGTGTCTGAGTTCCTGCTTGGTGGCTCTGCTCTGGTCATTGTGGAATGCCGGTGTTTCCAACTTTATCTTACTTGCTTTTTTAGCAAAAGGCAGTCAGTAACTCTAGTTGGCTAGAGCTGCAGGTTGTTCTGTGTTACCTGGAGTAGCTGTCAGTCCCAAGGCTGCTCTGAGAAGCTGACACGCAGGGCAGTGTCACATTTTGTCTGCCTCTTTTCCAGATAATCTGTATTTTTGTCTTGAGATAAAGAAAACCCCTCAGCAAGTAAGTAAATGGAGAAAAGCAGTTTGTGTCCATAATGCTAATAAATCAGGTGTGCTTCTTCTGTCCATGAGGCTTGAAAGTTTGTTAAATATATAAATGAATTTAGGTTCTTTGAATTCTGTGGTTGAGGGAGAGTTAGATGTTGGGAGAGAAACCGATAAGCCAAGAGTCCAAAAAAAAAAAAAAAGGCATAAAAGCTTTCACCTCTTCTCTGGCTGTTCCAGTATGTGCAGGGATGGCTTTGCTTTTTAGTACTGTTTTTAACTATTTTCTGAGGCCCAGCCTATTTACCACCAGGATATTGTCCACTGTGGTCTCGAGCATTTTTACGGTTTCAGTTTCCTGGACTGAAAGCCAGTAACCTGGTGTAAAAGTGTGAAAATGTTTCTTCCTGTACATGTTCTTGATCAGCCACTGTAGCGGGTGGTTGTGCTGGGCGATTCAGCCACAAAACATTTCCCAAGTCAAAGATTTGCGTCATTTTAAGTGTCTAGCAGGTGTTCCCAAGACTGAGTTAAGCCAGCAAAATGTGGTACACATGTATGTTATGGTGAAAGGTGAATTGCCAGGGTACTGCCCTGCAGGCTAAGAACTGAATGGGCATAGATGCAGGCAAAGGAATTTTCTGATGAAAGAAAGGAAATTGTTGTTCTTGTCGTTGATTATTTTCAATAAAGTGGCTCATCCTGCGTGTGCACAAGCTTTCTGCCCGCAAGGTTAGCTCCCTGCCCCAGTGGGTCTCCTGTGGGATATACTCAGGGAACTGGTTGTGCCAGGTCACCTTGCACTAAAGAGTAATTTTGAAATACATGCTGTCTTGCTGTAATGATTTGATGATTACAGAAAAATGCTGTTGAAATCCCCTTCCTTTGTGTTTGCTAACTACGCAGCTTCAGAAAAAGGAACGTGTGACCAAAGGATGCAATACCTGGGGTCTAAGATCTGAGCTGGAATTGGCCTGTCCTCTCTGGAGTAAGAACTCAGGAAGAGCAGGGAGAAATATTTTAGAAGAGAAAAGCAGCAAAACTTCCTTCTTGTTGGGGAAAAGCAAACAAGGGCATCTTCACCTTCTTGAACTGGAAGTGATGAAGTCTCAGTTCTGGTGGTGTTTGATAGGTAGTTTAATCCAGAGGAGTTTGGGTCCACTGTGAAACCAATATGGTGAAACAAAGTTGGCATTCAGACTTCAGGCAAATTAAGTTTATTTTTTTCCTTTCCAGGTCCACCCAGGAACAGCTGCGCCAGCACAGTCAGCGCTGGCTACGTTCTCCAGCCCTGCAGTCCTGGGTTTGACAGCCATGGGGAAGACTGAGAAACCTAAGGAGCCAGATGATGCTTCAGTCCATCCTCACTCCTCAGACATGTTGCCCACAGTCAGTTCTGTGAAGGGGAAAACCACAGTGAAGATGGAGGTTGCTACCCCTGGGCCAAGCGGTGTTCCCACAAATGGCAGCGTTCCCGCTATCCCAACTGGCGCTGCTGCGTCACCAAGTACTACTGCCCCTGCCCCAGGTAGGACACACAGTGCTCCAGCAACTCATTTATTGAAGTTTTGTTGACAAGCTGTTGCAGCATTGGAAAATTTCAGAAACAATGTTAAATTTAAAAGGATATTGAGAGAGGTTCTTCAGCCCATGTGGAATGGGGTTTTAGCATAAGGGATCTGCATGTGACTGTTGCATCTGTTTCTGAGCACAGCTTGAACATAATGGCGATATCTTCACTCCAAAAGTGAAAGATGAGATTTGATGCAAGGCAAAGCGGTGTGAAACATTCTTTGAGCAGTGGTGACATATCACTGTCTGTCAAGTTGAAAAGAAATCTTAATGTCTGTTTACAGTGGATTGTAACTGATTCCCTTCTGCCCATCCCTGAAATGTCAGTGCACAGTTTAGATACGGAGAACAGTGCACTTGGCCATTAGCCATGCTTTGCTTTGCAGAAAAATGACTTGTTTCTGTTCATGCGGATATTTCTTAAAGCAACAATTTGAAATTGTGGAGAAGCAAAAATGCACTTTGGCTAGTTCTGTTAGCCCACCCAGGCCATTAGCTCATCCTGCAAGGATGTGTGCTTTCATGGAGTGCTGCGTCCTACTTGTGTAATACCTCAAAATTCAGTTAATCCAGTGTGCTGCAGTAGCCATGGCGAAATGCTTTTGAATTTAGGGTTCCTTTTCCCTTAGAAGGGAACAAATGGAAAGTGTAATAGAAATGTTGCATCCAAAGACTCTTTTTGGCAGGAAGCTAATGAGTGCTTATACTAGCAAGTTGCTATTCTTTTTAAAGACTTACCCATCTAAAGCTGGAAAATATATATTAAATATTTTAAGTGGCTTGTGTTGGAAAATTAGTGTAGCTAGGGCCTCCTTGTTTCACTAAATAATACAAAGATGATGTGAAGGAGGGGAGATTTCCAAAAGGGTTTGGTATTTTATGTTGTGGGATTTTTTGTTTGTTTGTTTTGTTTTTTTCCTACTAGAAGGTCACATTTCCCTTTGCTTTGAGATTGAAAGACTGTTGGAGTTATAGTATCCTGGGTGACTGAGTAATTAAGAGAAAAAGGAGGGCCTGATGAAATTATTTTAGTTAACCTACTAATTCCAATAGGTAATAAACCACTGGGAGGAAGGCTAAATGTTTAATAACGTTTTCTCTATCTTTTTGACTTTTGGTGCGTATATCTGAAATATTATATTCAACAGGGTCAGCCTAGGTAATAGTAAACTTTAATTCTTGTTTTTTAGGCATAATTCTCAAGGCTGAAAACTAAAAAAAAAAAAAATAAATAAAACAAATGAGAAAGAAAGAGGAAGAGGTGGCAGTGAAGAGATGTTTTAAAGAAGTGTAGTCAACTTTCTGGTCATCTTAATACTAAGAACAAGCAGGAAAAAATACCACAGGCATATTTTTCATGTCTTTAATGAGTAGTCTTTGAAAACAGTCTATCTGACAATTTATTTGAGATAAAATTGCTAGAAAAGTCTTTAAGAAATGCTACTGACTTTTTCAAATTGGAAAGGAAGGGGAGGAGGAGAAAATATAAGTAAGATAAAAAGCTTTGTATTGCCCCCGAGCAATTTTTTAAAACTAAGAAATACTTTGAATACCTCATATATTTGTAAAGATCTGAAATTGCTGTTCAGTAAAGGGCAATGTTTGTCTTGCTCTGTCCGTGCGAGTGCATCTGCGTTTTCTCCTGAAAACCTGTCGGGTAAAACCCTCCCCATCCTGCTGGACCTGGCTGGAGGGTGGTGCCTGTGCCAGGTCAGGGATCACCTTTCAGCTTTTTACAAAAGGAGCAGGAGCTGCAGAGAGAGGTGGGGGAGGAGGGAGGGAGGGAGAGACACTGAGTAATTTTGGCCTTAAATTTATAAAACCTCATTAGTGCTTTTGCATTAAAAATGAGTCTGGAAGCTGAAGCATGTACCAAGATCTATACTGAGAGATGGGATATTAACAAAAATCAGCCATTTGTATCTGACTTCTATTCCAGACTCTGAAGCCAGGGCGGTTTTTATGTATGTATCTATTTTCTGTTCCTATTTCCCTTCTGTATGTTTTCTTTTTTCCCCTCCCAGTTATAAAGGAGCTGGTAGTTTCCGCTGGAGACAGTGTCCAAGTGACCCTGCCAAAGAATGAAGTTCTGCTGAATGCTTTTGTGCTTCCTGAACCACCACCTCGTAAGGCTTCACTGGGAGTTCTCCTAAGGGCACGTGATGGTGAAATGGCAAATAAATATTAGATACAGTAGTAAATAAGGACAGTGATGAAAATATCTTCTAGCAGAGAAGTTTCCTGTAGAAACTAGATCTCCTATGTTGTTACCCCATGCAGCCTTTCACAGAAAATAGCAAGAGACCAAGCCTTGAAAATGTCACAAAATCACTAGAGTAGTTTGGCCAATAGCTTATTCTCAAAGTGCTATGGGAGGAGGCTGTGGATCTTCAGCAGCTCTTGGTAGTATTTGCTTGCAGGGCTTGTAACAGCCTGTCTTAGCAAGTGATTTCTCATCTGTTGGGTTAAAGTTCTGACTTTTGTAAACTCACTGAGGAGTACATGTCTATGCACTCTTCATTTCATCATGCAGATTGTCCACAGGTGTCTGAAGTTGGCATTTCTAGCTCTGTCCACAATGGCAGTGGGAGACTTGCCGAGGACGGACACCCATTTTACGTGTTAGGCAGTGGTAAATGGGTGCATTCCTGTTCCAAAACTGGTTGTGCCTGCAGGATTTCTGTGTACAGAAAGACTTCACTCTTAACATCTTGGAGCTGTGAGTGTTTCAAAGCTCTCTAATGCCTTGAGAGGCTGCAAGAGGGTTTTGGGCTCCTGAGAAAATGTGCTTAGAAACACAGATTGTCTCTTTTCATGGATATATTCCCCAAAAGCTGCAGTATAAACTCCATGCTGTATTATTTCTCTGTAGTACAGCAGAATGAACCTTGTAAATGTTTAATGCCTTTTTTTATCATGGCAGAAAGGAAAAGGCGGTCTCTTAAGAAATGACTTCTACAACTCTTTTTATTTTATTTTATTTTTTTAAGACACCAGTTACTCCTATGAGTGGGAACTCATTACTCATCCAAAAGACTACAGTGGAGAAATGGAAGGAAAGCACTCCCACATCCTTAAGTTATCTAAGGTAAAGCTTTTGCTGTTTAGTATCCTGCTGTGTGGAATGCCAAGTGAAAAAGAGGGGAGCCCTGGCAGCCAGGAAAGACTTGTATGTGATTTCAGGATGAACAGGAAATTACATGATGGGCAGGCAGCCAATGTTTGACTGCAAGCCTTGTTCTAAGTCTCTTATAAACAGAAGATTGATCTGTCATGGAGGAAAGAAGAAATTGATTTCAGGATCTAAAAGCTGCCTACAAACAGCATGTCAAGCCATATACAAGTGGCACAATTTAACAAATGCATATGAATGTCTTTTACTGAGAGAGTGTGGTAGTCAGTTTACGTCTTAAGCCTTGTTACTCCTTCCTGAACAAGGGAGTCCAGGTATTCCATGACGCTTATTAATGGAATCAGCATAGAAAGCTGCTGGCTCTGCTGATAACTAGTAATGACTCTAACCAGTGAAAGGATTGTTGATTTTTTTCTTTTTTAATTTTTTTTTGCATGTGAGGTTTCTTTAAAAGACTTTAAATAATGCATGATGACAGCATGTTGCTTTTATGGGAAGCTTTCCTGAGTATTTTGTATTCTAATGCGATCAAAAGTATTTACAGGCCTTAATTGTTACACCATGCAGGAAAAAACCTTTCAGAAGGAGCATGCCTCTCTTCTCAGGGTTTCAGCCTTTTGGACAGCATAGCAGTTGCCTAGTGTCTAGTCCTTAGCCCTTTCCTTCATCCCATGATGCTAATCCAAAAGAGAGTGCCCACCTGCCTCATGCCATCTAGAAGAGATGCTTTTCTTTGTAAAGACGCACAGGAAGAGATTTTCTTTTCTTACATGCAGCCTTCCTCATCTCAAATGCAGTCTGGTAGCACAGATTCCACAAGCCAGACAAGCTGAACTAATCTCTTCTCTTCTGTTTGCCTGTTGTTTCTAGAAAAGCAAGCTTGACAGGCAGCCCTGTGTCACCTGTGGCCTTAAGAAATAATAGAGTTTGGTTTCTGTGTAGCCGTTGTAAACTAAAAGATACCTACCATCGCTGTGGGTTGGAAACTATCCTCTGTATTATAAGTACAGACAGGAACATAATTACATGTGCTTATGCTCCTAACATGGTACTAGGCCACAGCATGGTAACTTGGCCTTTTAGTAACTCCTGGCAAGTTTCTACTGTTGCACGTTAAATAATCCTTTGTTTTTACTTTTCAGCTTACCGTTGGTCTCTACGAATTCAAAGTCATTGTTGATGGGGAAAATGCACATGGAGAGGGTTATGTGAATGTGACAGTGAATCCAAGTGAGTTCAGAGGAACTGCATCTTTTCATCTGTCTCTGTTAAACCATGATACCTGTATGATGGTATTTCACTTATTTGACTGGACCTTGGATTGACACAGTGAGAATTTGTTATGCTATGAACTCAGTATACATACATGTATGTTATTTATAAGTGTATTAAGCAATTTGCTACAATGTGAAACTACTACTAATATACCCAGCTATCTCTTCTATACTGGACACAGACTAATCATTCAAGAAAACAACTGGAATTCTGCTTCAGAAATGCTTAGCAAATGCTTGACCCTGGAAAACCACCACTTCAGTAGAAACTAGCTGTAAGCGGGTAAAAAGCTTAGAGCAGCAGGAGCAGAAAATGAAGGAAAGCCAGAGCTTTGAAGCTCCTTTCGAGGTTCTTTTCTTCCTTGTCCAGTAAAGAATATCATTCCCAAACATAGGCAGGTTAAATCAAATCTAATTCCCTACTGTAAGATGCTTTAAAGACATGGTTTGCAGATGAGCTGTTGTAAATACCAGGAGCCTGTGCTGACTGTAGCACCAAGTCTCCTTTTAGACAATCTAGGTAAGAGGGAAGGTCGCACCACAGGTTCTGCATCTCCTGTTATGCAAAAGAACTATATTTTGCACACTTATGTGAGACTTTTTCCAAAACATTTGTGGCCAAGTAAGTGCTCTTGTAGTCCCTAAATTTGCAAGAGTGTTCAAGAGCAGTCATTTCTAGCAGGGATTGGAGAGTAGGTAGGACAGCAGGGAGGGAGAAGGGGTGCACAGCATGTCTTCTGCTCGCCACTCCTCGTGTGCGAGAGCAGAATAGTTTCCAAGAGGGGCTTGGGCAGTTTCCTTGGGTTTCAAAGGGTTCCTTGGTGCTTTGTGTCGTCATTTGCCTGTAGATACCAATGTCATGGCTTGGTGTTTGTTGCAGAGCCTCGAGTGAACCAGCCCCCAGTTGCCATCGTGTCCCCGCAGTTCCAGGAGATTTCACTGCCAACTATTTCAACTGTTATTGATGGCAGCCGTGAGTACCCGCTGTGTTCAGTGCAGTAGCCTAGCAAGCCTGGTGTGCTTGCTTCTGGGTTGTTGGCCCTTTTGGAGCCGATTTAAGAGGATATGTGCTTTTTCTTTCATAATTGAAATAGAAAGCACTGATGATGATAAAATTGTCAGTTACCATTGGGAAGAACTGAAGGGTCCTTTGCGAGAGGAAAAGGTTTCTACTGATACTGCCATATTGACGCTGACCAACCTGCTACCTGGGAATTACACCTTCAGGTAGGTTCTTCCTGGAAGAGTTGATAAGACAGGGTGGGGGGGGCGGGGAAGCTTTATACCTTTTCTTTGGGAAAAAATAAGCAAATAGCTATCCAGGTATGTTTTATTCTTAAGCTGTAGCACTCTTAGATGATGACAGAAGGAAACATTGGTCTGTCAGAGCTATGAAATGTAGTGAATCTGTTTTCTAAAAGGAGTGTGTTTGTCCCACATAACTGAGTGTGGCCTAACAGTTTTCTGCAAATATCTGGATAAAAGATATTAGCTGATACTAGTCTACTGTTTGTTCTTACATGTTTCTTCTTTGGGCTGTGTTTTGGTGTGGTGTCCATGTTCACTGTAGCCACAGGTCTATTTTAAATAAAATAAACTTGAATACCTACAACTGATCATATGTTTTTGTCTTAGGCAGTTGGTATATGAACTAGTCAGACTACTGTTGTGTCTAAATTCAGCAAAAAGCAGTTTGTTTTGTGGAATTAGCCTGCTTGAAGAGGAATACTGTCTCCAGGCTGTAGGTTAGACAGCTCCCACCCTCTTGGTTTTGTACCACGTTTTTTTCTGTTGTTGTTTTTTATCATCTTCAGTCTAACAGTAGTGGACTCGGATGGTGCCAGCAACTCCACCACTGCAAACTTGACAGTGAACAAAGCAGTGGATTATCCTCCAGTGGCAAATGCAGGCCCAAACCAAGTGATCACTCTGCCTCAGAACTCCATCACCCTCTATGGCAACCAGAGCACTGATGATCACAGCATTGTCAGCTATGAGTGGCTGCTGAGCCCGAACAGCAAGGGAAAGGTGATGGAGATGCAGGTCAGTAGAAGTCTCCTGTGCTTATCCTGAATTACTCAACTGTCTTATTTCTATAATTAATTTTTAAATAGTGTGTATTACTGTGGTCGCATTTATGGAATAAGAAAGTCCTTGAATCAGGTTCACAGTGTGTGTTTGCACAGGGTTCCCCAGAGATGTCACTTGGATTGGTAACTACTGAGTCTTCTTAATATGTGAATATGTTTTCTCAAAGGGGGTGAGAACACCAGTCTTACAGCTCTCTGCAATGCAAGAAGGTGATTACACTTACCAGTTAATAGTGACGGATTCTGCTGGGCACCAGTCTACAGCAGAGGTCACTGTTATAGTCCAGCCAGGTAAGCTGCTCTTCGAGAGGACTGCTTTATTAAATTAGTAGAAAAAGTAATGAAGGCTGCTTTAATTCAGGACCTTTTTGACCCTGGTGTATTGCTGATAAATTGATGAAAGATTACAGGAATATTGCTTTAGTCGTTTTCTTAATAACTATACTGTATTGTATATAATATTAGTCATAATGACATTGTTGTATTTACTGGGAATTGTTTCTGCCCCTAGTGCTAAAGAGCAGGAACAGGAAAAATGAGAGCAAAAAATCAAGACTCTTGAGTTTCATTCATATTAATGCAGATATGTGAACGAAATTCTGGACTGAACTGGTTTTTTACTTCACTCTCTCTTGAATGTAAGGTCAAGATAATGGGCGAAAAATGAGTTAGGGAGCATAGGCTAAGGAACATGGAAAAAATTCTTAATGCTGCAGGGAGTGAGCTTCACCTTTATAGCATATGTATGAAAAATACTGCAATCCTTTTTCAGAGAACAACAAGCCCCCAAAGGCAGATGCTGGTCCAGATAAAGAACTGACTCTTCCTGTCGACAGCACCACTCTAGATGGCAGCAAGAGCTCAGATGACCAGAAAATAGTCTCCTTTCTCTGGGAAAAAACACGGTGTGTATCATCTTCCAGACTGCTCTTGTGCAAGTATCAGGTCTTTCTTTTTGTTCTGGACAATTTGGTTGCCTCCTTGCCTAGCATAAACTCTGCTAGAGTCTGCTGTTTAATATTAGGCATTTCCAGTGATTGTTGTAAGGTTTAAATGATGCTTTGTACTTTGGTTAGGGGCCCAGACGGTGTCAAGCTGGAGAATGCCAACAGCAGCATTGCCACTGTAACAGGCCTTCAAGTTGGAACATATGAATTTACTCTGACAGTTAAAGATGAGAGGAACTTGCAGAGCCAAAGCTCAGTCAACGTGATTGTCAAAGAAGGTATGTCCAGCTGTGCTCAGAGCTGCCTGCGATATCACAGGAGACACAAGCATTTCTGTGAGCAGTTCAGCAAACCTGTGTTCAGAAGTGACATGAGAGTAAAGAACATGTGAAAAATAAGGTGGAGAACACTGAAATGGTTTTCTCTATGCCCAGGGTTTGCCTTATATGGAGGAACAGTATCTTGAACTGAATCCCACAGCACTTAATTTCCTTTCCCTTTCCCAGATTTAGACAGGGATTTGTGGCTTATAGTAGAGATTTACTACCATAGTTTGTTCTTGGGCATTAACATATTTTCCACCATGTAATTTTTTTTTCTGTTTGGTTAGAGATAAACAAGCCACCAGTTGCAAAGATTGCTGGAAATGTTGTCATCACCCTGCCAACAAACACAGCTGAATTGGATGGATCAAAATCTTCTGATGATAAGGGAATCATCAGCTACTTGTGGACCCGGGATGAGGGGAGCCCTGCTGCTGGGGTGAGGTGGTGGTTGTTATTGTTGTTGTTAATGAATTTGCAATACTTCAGCACTATGAAAGAGTTGGTGAGGATCGACTTTGACAGGTAGCTACTGAGGCAATGTACAGCTTATAATTTTCACCTATTACTCCTTTAGCTATATCTTTAAATATGATGACAGTTTCATGTTAGCTTGATCCGATTCCTGATATTTATTTTGCTGTACCTTCCAGGAAGTCTTAAACAATTCAGACCATCACCCTGTCCTCCTGCTCTCCAACCTGGTGGAAGGGACCTACACATTCCATCTCAGAGTAACAGATGCCAAAGGGGAGAGTGATGTGGAAAGGACCACAGTGGAAGTCAAACCTGGTGAGTGTATTGTTCATTGTACTTATGTTTGTCTACAGTGCATTAGTGAGGCCTCTCTGGATGCACTGTGCTGTGATAATGTGTGTACTCCAGCTTGGGTGCAAAAATGGTCAAAAACATTTGGGGAAATGGCTGTAATTCCATATAATTTGGGGGGCTGAATAAAGATCATAGGCCTGTATCCCTTATTGCAGTGAGGTGCTGTAGGGTTTTGCTCAAAGAGGAAACATTTGGGAAAGAGACCTGACTTGTACCCATGCTGTCAAAGTTCTAAACATCTGTCTTCTCATATATTTTCTTCCTAGATCCTAGAAAAAATAACCTTGTGGAGATTATTTTGGATGTTAATGTCAGCCAGCTAACTGAGAGGCAAAAGGGAATGTTCATCCGGCAAATAGGAGTTCTGCTGGGGGTCCTTGACTCAGACATTACTGTACAGAAAATTCAGCCATACACTGAACAAAGGTAAGGTGTGTGTGTGTGTGTGTGTGTGTGCGTGTGTGCGTGTGTGCAGTAATGCACTTAATTTTTACTGAAGGTGGAGCTGTTTAAGCAAATAGCTTCAGAGCTTCACATACTTTAAAGTCATGCAGCAAGTCAGCAATAAATCTGTAATTAGACTTGAGACTTTCCTGGCTTTGGTTATGTATTGATTCCTCTGTGTCCATGTTGCCTACTGTAACTGTAAAATCAGAATTCATTGTGTGTGGTTAAGTTAAGCAAGAGTTCAGAGCAGAAGAGCCAGGGGTTTTTGTTTTAGTATTGCCTTTCCATCTCAGCTGTGACCAGACTAGTTGCCACCATCCTTCCACTGAGTGAGGCAGGTAAGGGGTTCTGTCTCAGTCGAAATGTGTTTATCATGTGCCCTAAAGGGTCTTCTACTGTATGACCAAATCTGTACCGTTATTGCGATCAAGACACAGCCAGCTTTGATATTTCCATATGTCTGAGCTTCAAATAAATTTGGGGTTTCAGATAAGTTTCTCTGTAATGGCAGATGGAGGTGGAGGAAATGACTTTCTGCCTGGTGTTTGGTGAAGCAGCAGATACAATAACTTCTGTGTCTGACTTCCAGCACGAAGATGGTCTTCTTTGTAAAGAACCAGCCTCCCCATCAGATATTCCAAGGCCGTGAGGTAGCATGGACACTCAGAAACGAACTCCGGAAGCAGCAGTCAGACTTTCTCATTTTTCGGGCATTAGAAATTAACACAGTCAGTAAGTAAGAGTGTGTGGCCTAACATCTACTCTGCTTTCCCCAGATGCTTGCAAGATACCAAAATCATTATTTATTAGTCAATTTTTTCTTGTTATGTTGCTAGCAAAGCAGGACTTTTCTGGCTTTTCATGAGGCCTAGACACAGACCATTCTGCTGTTCCAGCTTCATTGTTTATTTCCTGTCTTGTCTTTGGCTTTTTTTTTCCTCGTGTCTTCCAGAATGTGGGGTGGGAGCTACCAGTTGCATTGTTTTGCTCATGTGCTGCCCTAGTCCTCTAGGTGGCAGATATAAAACATGCCAAATTTAGTAAGTATTGATTTAACCTTGCACATAAGTCATTCGGTTCACCTTGCTGGTTTTGGTCCCTAGCATGTCAGCTGAACTGCTCTGAGCATGGGCGCTGTGACTCCTTCACCAAGCGTTGCATCTGTGACCCCTTCTGGATGGAGAACTTCATCAAGGTGCAGATGGGCGATGGCGAAAGTAACTGTGGTATGTGCAGCCTTTCTGGGATTGCTCAAACAGTGCCTGAACCCCAGAGTAGGCAGAATTACAGAACCAGCTTTCTTCCAATATCTCTGGCATCGTATTTGGATAAGGAGCTAGTCCCAGTCTAGATCTCACTAATTGTACCTCTTTGGCAGGGAATATTTGGTAGGGAAGAGACTCTTCAGAACCTCTTGATGAACACTTGCTGAAGAGTCCAGTCCATTCCTGATGTATGAAGTGAACCTCTTTTCTGTCGTGCCCCCTACTGAGGCTTTCTTGTTGCAGAAAAGCAAATTTTGTAAATCAACACACATATTCAGAAATGTCCTAAGGCAAAGAGATTTGTACAAGAAATCTGAGCACAGGAACTCAGACCTCTGGCTTCTCTAGGTGAGTTGGTGGTGCTGTCAGTGATGGATGGGTAGGCTCTAGAATTGAGCAAAGAGTCATCCCTTTCTTTCTGTTTCTCAAGAATAGTCATTTAAAGTCCGCACCGTCAACTGTATGAGGTACCAAAATGTCTTTTATCTCTGGGGTGTTTTGCTTTCAGAATGGAGTGTGCTGTATGTGATCATTGCATCTTTCGTCATTGTGGTTGCCTTTGGAATCTTATCCTGGATGGTGATCTGCTGTTGTAAGAGGTGGGACTGAGCCCATAACCCGCACTGTGCAAGTGCTTCAACAAGGGGCTGTATTAGGAGGTGGAAGAGATTGAAGCCCATAGTCCCGGCAGGTTATCTGCTTAGTCTTGCAATGTTAGTTTTTGTCCCTGGTATTTCAAGTGAAGCGATAAGGTCCTAGAACTCTAGGTTGAGTTCAGAAGCAAGATTTGCCTAAAAATATGCAAATTAAGCAATATTTTGAAGTGTGTTGCTTTCTTATATGAACATAATCTGAAATAAGCAAGTAGTACTGTAGCTTTTAAGATCAGATTCTGTCTAGTTTAGAAATGGTCTGCATCTTAATTCCTTTCCTTCCCCTTTAGACGAAAAGGAAAATCTAAAAGAAAAAGCAAATACAAGATTTTGGATGCAACGGATCAAGAAAGCCTGGAGTTAAAACCAAATCCCAAAGCAGGTAAGAGCTCAGCCTTTCCAGAATGCTGACTAAGAACACCCCTCAGTGGATTTAAAATCACGGACTGAAATAAACTTAGTGTTAGACGCTGCCAGACAAGTCTCAGAGGAGCAAGGGAGAGTGGGGAAAGTGTGCAGAACAGGCCCACAAAATGCTGTGCAGCATTTCAGCTGTTGAAATGGTCATTTCAAACAAGAATGTTAATACAAACAGGATAAAGAGGATGGTCTTTTTCAACAGTGCATGAAAAGTAGTCTCTAATCCTTGTTTGCTGGTGGAAAGTAATTGCTCATCCTAGTTTTATCCTATTTAAGTGTGTTCCAGCAAAATGAGCAGTGCCTAAGAACAGCATTGGAGGGCATCGCAGCGACAGAGCTGATCAGATCCTTCCTCTGTGAATCAGGCGTCCCAACTGCACAAATTCAGATACCCTTGAAGAGTGGGTGGTTGT
>VZSV01000077.1:742683-777801 GCA_013398735.1 Nothocercus julius
GGCCGCGCGGGGCAGCCCCGCGGCAGCGCGTCGCTCTCCTTGCAGGCGCCGCAGGCCTCACGGTGGCCACCAAGGTGGGCCTGGGCTCAGTCTTCGGGCCGCTGGGCGCCGCAGTCGGTGCCGCCTACTCCAAGAAGTAGTCGGGGTCGGGCGCCAGCAGCCGCCGGCCGAGACGCACCCGGAGGCGCCGCTTCAGCGCTCGGTTCCAGCAGCACCGCTGGCCGCCCCGCCGCGAACCTGCCGCCCGCGGCGCTTCTCTGAAAAGCTGCCAATAAAGAGCAAAAACCCGGGTGCAGGTGGGTGTCTGTGCACAGGCGCCGTGGGGATACGGGGCAAACGATGCGAAGAAACTCCACAGGCCGCTCTTTCCGTAAAGGAAGACCCACCGCTACCGAAAGGCTGCAGCGTCCCATCTCCAGCTAGACAGTTTGTACGGCTTTCGTCCGAAATTCGACATTTTAAACTACCTGTGTCTGGCAGGTGGAAGGCAAACGGGTAAAGAAAGATCCCTCGCAGCAGGAAGTGTTGTCTTCCATTTGTCTTTCTTGGATTCATGTTTGCTGCTTCTCTGTCTGTTACGAGACTAAACCATGAGCTCTCTCTTTAAAAGAATATTTCAAGTGAGGAAGTGGTGCATGGTCGGCACGTGATTCAGGTATTTTTATTACAAACAACTTTGTCCAAGTGTTTCGACACAGCATGTATATCATTAAATATATTTTAGTCCTTCAAGGCTTGTAAGATCTTGCAAGTCCCTGTGAATTTTAGCCAGTTTGAAGATAAATCCCTCAAGTAGCTACAGTAACACAGGCAGAGCAGGAGGGCGTGAGGCAGGAGGTGCCTCCGGCGGAACACGGAAACTAAACCCAAACCTGCTGTTAATTAGATCATCCAAGGAAGCTGCACTGAAGCCGCCCCAGCTCCGAGGTGCTAAGCGAAGGAGTTAGTACCATGTTTAGCAAGTCGCTTTCAGTCAGTTGTGCTATAGTGGTTTAGCTTTCTCTGCTGAGACAATATGCAAACAGTTCATTCCAAGTACCTGGAAAAAAAAAATGAACGTACACGAAAGCATTCACAAAGATCGAGGTCTTCGGAGAAGGAAAAAGGAATACTTTACTCATAATATACAAATATACTACTTTATTCTATGGGAATATTTCTGTTATGTCTATTAAGGTGAGACTCAGGCGTGGTATCATTTTTTAAGCACCCCCAATCCCGCCCCAAACAAGGTCTTAGCTCCTTCCCCTGCTTGTTCCCTGGGGGGAGGGAAGTCAAGGGTAAAGACAACGCGCCGGAGCCTCGGGTGGCTGCTCCGCTCCCCGGGCTCCCCACGAACCCCGGCGATTCCCGGCTCCTTCCTGCCGCCCCCGCGCAGGAGGCTCCGGGGTGCCGGGCCGCGGCAGCGACCGCGCTCAGGCTGCTTCTCCTCTCCAGCCTCCACACGGCGCCCCTTAGCTCTTCTCTCCAGAGGGATTTTTGTTTCTCATGAAACATCCTATCTGCTGTCCCAATACAAAATAGCATGCGTGCTATTTAAACGCTTTAATATAAATATAGGGCATAACTTAACGTTTATACAATATGAAATCAACCTAAATGAAAGTCCTTACGCCTCCGCGTGCCTGGGTAGTTTATTGTCTGGGTACACACACCGTGGCCCAAGTATTTTCCCCCAGGAGTGCTAGGCCAGGACATGGACAAAGCAGGATCCTTGATCAGAAATGACAGACACAGAGGGGCTTGGATCAGACAGAATCGGGGCAGGTTTACTTTTCACATAGTTTTCTGTATTAAAAAATACATCAGTGAAATCTTTTACAGGCAGGGACAGGACTACCGAGTACACAACGTCAATAGACTACTTTCTGATTTTATTTTTGTTAAATTACTTTTGTTACTGCTAAAAAAATAATTAAAAAACAAAACAAAATAAAAACAAAAACAAACAAACAAAAACCAACAAAAAAGGAAATATCATTCAAGGCTGTTGATTCTCATCTCCTGAAATTTTAGTGACAAGATCAAATATCAGACCCCTGTTACAGAAGCTGGATAACTGACCAAAACTAGATAAAAGCCATACAGTTCTCTTCTTTAAAAATAGTTTGGGTTTCCAATGAATTTGTGCCTTCTGGTCATCAGAAACATTTATCTGTAGCGTGAGAAAACAGAGATACAGACTGTATCTGATAATGTCCTGTCCTCTAAACACAATGTGGGAGCTTTTCTCTTCTACAAGATGCAGTAACAGCCAAGCCTTAAAAAAATCTCTCTCAATTTCCAACACTATGACTAAATGTCTTTGGGTGGGGTGGGGAAAAAACACACATGGTAACTTTCTACCACAGTTCTTTGTCAGGAGTAATACTGCAGCCTTTGTACAACACTGCTGGCGTTGCAAAGGCGGGACGAGAAAGAGCGCGTGCATCTCCCCCTTGAAATGACAAGGCCCTCCAGGTTTGCCTTATAAAATAACCAAAAACATCCGAGTAGGGGAAAGAGGAGAAAGGAAAGCTGCCTTTAGGGAAAAAAAAAACTTCCGCGCACCACAGTATTTGCTAGATTATATCCACAGACTGCAGAGCTACTGGGCTAGTTAAGGGATTTTCTGCACATACCCCAGGACAGCCACTCTCCTGTACATACCCCAGAAACGTTTGTCCCATAATGTGACTTCTCTGAAGCTTGACCTGCGGCGCCTCTTCCACATCCCAGATCAAACAGAGCTAGAGGTGGTATTTGCATGGACCGAGAGCTAGATTCTGGCATCGTGGACTGCTGAACAGCAGCCAGACTGGAGTCCATTTAGCATTTGATCCCAATTTTAAAAAAGTTATAAAAGCATGTGTGTGTGTGTGTGTGTGTGTGTGTGTGTGTGTGTGTGTGTGTATATATATATATATATATATATATATTTATAACGGAAGGTGTCTGTTTGTCTAAATATCACCACTTTCTCTCCTGTCCTTGTGTAGAGCTCTAGGATCTCCATGTGTTCTCTGGCAGCAATGACTACCAGATATCAGGCTGGGAAATCACGTGAGCCACAGTCTAGCTCTCCATGCTCATCACTATTAGGGTAGCTTTTATGCAACTGCTTTCCTTAAAAATATTTCACAATTTTTTAAAAATCCCAAACAGATAAAGGATTTATGCACCACTCAAATAGGTTAGTTCATCTCGAGTTCGTTCAGAGGATTTATCGCTGCTGTAGGACGTAGTTTCTTACAGCTTACATAGCTGGATTCCTTCCAATTCCAGTTTGTACATCCATTGTGGTACAAAATATGCCTTTAGATGACATTATCGTGGCTTATTTGATACACATTTTCCAAAGGCTGGACGTATTCACAGTTTGATGCTTCTGATGTGTATTCAAAGGAAAATATCCCACTTCAGTTAGTCTGATAACTCAATATCAGAGTCCTCTGATTTGACTTTGGCAAGTTCTTCATGTATCTCCCTCACCATAAGAATACGTGTTAACATGATGTCCAAGGTTCCTGGGTCTATTGGCAATGTGGAATACCACATGGGGCTATTGGGCACGCAGGAGCGCTCAGGCTGAAGGTAAAACACATCACTTCTCTGCTTCACGCTTTCAGAACTGTCAGTGCAGAGAAAGGAAGACCCCATTATCAGAAGGCAGCACTACAGTCATATGGACAACACAGGTTAAGGAGGGACAGCAAAGAAAATGGAAGTTACATTGTGAATAGACCACTGTAATTTAAATGGCATAATTCATATTTTCTTATTAGTAAATTGCTTCCCCCTCTTCAATTTAGTGAACAATTATTTTTTTTCTAGATCACTCAGCACCAGCTCCTTCTAAAATGAAGGTAATTAGAGTGACCTTTTTACAGAGGTGTTTTTTCAATGCTAGTATTATCTAGTATTGCTAGTATTATTAGTAATTGATGGCATGGGAGTTTTGACATAATGATGATGCATATGAATTTAATCTCTGAAAAGTTGTTTCTAATACTCCAGAACAAACACTACCTATCTGCTGAGTCCAACAGCATTGCTGAGGAAGGAAGTCCTACTAGCATGGCTCTGTTCAGAGCAGGGGACTAGGAAATGGAGAGAGGAGCCCACAGCAGGGGCACAGAAGATATGGGTGGGATCTTTGCTTCCAGACATCCGAGGGATGGATGCTGGTTACCTGATTTTCAAACTATTCTGCCTTTGGGGGACGCTGAGAAAAAACTGCACCTATTTTCCTCAAAAAACATTTTATCCTTTTGGACAGTTCTATTCCACATAAGGATTGAAAATCAGTTTCTGTCACTTACCATTTCGACAAGTAAAACTCATAAAGTCGGACTGGACATCGCAGGGGATTTTCTGTATTTTCAGACATTTCCACTGCTGTTGTAATCTCCTCATCTTCACCACGTTTCCTTTTGCCTACGGATAATTTATCTGGATACAGGAAAATGACATCACATATTTTCAGCAAAGAACAGCACCTCCAAGAATCAACCCTAGTCACTGCACTTAGCGCCAGTCTGATGGGACTTTGCATCACAAAGAAACAAGACATTATCTGACATTATTATCTGTCATTCAAAGTCACATGCAGATCAACTGGTCTGGAGCAGTCAGCCTGTTGGATGAGCAAAATGTCACATATGCTGCAGTGTGTCCATAGCTACAGGGTGACAACTGGTGAGGCAGGTGCTGCCACAAGCACAAGAGACATGAATAGTGCAGAGCTCCCACTTTTCCTTTGGTGATGCCACTGGTGCCAATTGGGCACAATTTCCTGTTCTTTTCCTCTATCCCAAAGCTTTTAAAAGTGAGCAATATTATTTTTTTAAATTTAGTTTAAGAATCCTGCCCCTCACTTCAAACCTAACACATACCCTGGTTAAAATTCTCATGTTCTCAGTCTTATCAAGGACTTCATTTTATGAGGGAAGAGTAGAAGCTTTATTCCTCTTAGAGGAAAACTATCAAGAACTAGTACCTAGCAGAAGGCTATAGAGGCTATAGATATCCATATATATTTGGAGGATACCTTTTTTCTTTAAAATAAGGAGCAGACAATATAAATATGATTGCAGAAATTTAGAATCAGAAAGCAGCCACTTACCTGATTCTACCTCTTGCTTTTGAAAGGGAGGGAAAAAACGTAAATATGTCATCTTAGTATTATACTTCAGAGTCCGGGTGCGTCTCATGACATGGGCAAAGGATAATTTCAGGTGCTCACTGACATTCTTCAATTGGAAGTATTTGGTGTTGAAGAACAGAAGTGTGTTCAGTAAGACTATAGGGGAATATGCACCCAGCTGTTTACATTCCCACAAGTGTTCCTCTTCAATCCTTGAGAACATGTAACCTGAAAACAATGGGCAAAGAAAAAAAAAAAGGGTTATTTATGCCATTTTAGGGCTGTTCCCCATATTTGGTTATAAGTGAACAGCTTTTAAAGATCCCTGGCAGTCTAGTGGATTTTAAGAATTTTCCCAAAGTAATAAGAGGAAGTATCACAGACATACAAGGTAGGAGGGCAGGAATATATAATATTAGGAAAGAAGAATCTCAGAGACTCATGTGAATTCTCTTTTACCAAACCTTGTCTATGAATGAACTGCATATCAGATCATATTCACACCTATAATAAGCAATTGTAATTCCAGTAGCATGAGGAAGATGCCATGCATAAGCATAAAAAGAAACATGGAAAACCAAGCTGTGCAACAGCAAGATCCTTCAGTGCTTGAAGAATGAAGAGAAGGATATAAAGGAAGACTGCAGATACTAGCAGAACCTCACCGAGTTTTAATTTCACTGAATTAAACCACAGTCAGACAACTGAAAACAAAACAAAACAAACAAACAAAAAGTTCAATTCCCTAGGAATTAAGAGTTTAAATGATAACACCTCTACCATTGTTGTTATGCTAAGCCAGCTAGCAAAGGAGGCTATTAAGACACTTGTTGAGAAAAAGAACTTTATGCAATCAATCTACAAGAAACTGGGCTATTTCTTTATTAAATACAAAATTAAATTTTGAAATGAAAACTCAGTTGTAGATACAGGTATGGAGTTTCCAACATCACTCAAGGTTCCTTGGGACTGCATTGTGATCCTATGATTTATCAGAAGAAATATTTCCATTACCTATAGGGAAATATTAATGGAATTGTATATAGCATTTGCAGTAACCCACATACAGTTTTGGCTACTTAATTTCTAAAAAAGACTAGCTAAAACTTAAGGGAAGAGAAGAACCAGCACTTGACTATAGGAATGGGAGGCCTTTCTTTCAAAGAAGTTGACGGATTAGTTGGAGACAATGATACATTTAAGTGCAGTCTGTGACCAAAAGAGGCGGAGAGACATAAAATTCACAGTTCTAGTCTACCACAAACAACTACCTAGTGGGGAGGAGGAAACTAATGTGAATGTCTCAGATCATATTCATCTTCATGGTGATGAGAAAGTAGTAATTTATAATAATGACTTTGTCATGCAGCTACACAAAATAAAATAATCGTCCTACCATTTGGAAGAATTGTAGGTTCCCAGATTTTCAAGAGTTTTGTAAGCTCAATCATAAACCTGGAATAGGGCTCGGTAAAAATGTTATCTATTCTACCATTCTCAAACAGGTACTACAAGAGAAAAAAAAAAAAGACATACAATTTATGATTACTTAACATTGCAGAAAAGATATAGGACATCAGATTCTTTTTCTTTCTTATGTCCAAGTGATTTACGGACCAAAACATGTTTTGGAATTCTTCAGTAAGATACCTAATTAGATTTTCTGTAGGGACTATCTTTTTTGCAGGGTGACAAAAAAGCTTAACTTAAAGCACCAGTGAAAAATTCCCTTAAATTCTAGTCAAGGAACCACTAACATTTTCTTTTTCTTTCTTTCTTTTTTTATTTTTTTCTACAAAATAGAAAATATGCTAGTCAAAAGTGAAATACAAAAAATGTGGAAACTCCTAGACCTTATCAATGGTAATCTGATTAACTCTTTCTGCATTTTTTTCAAACACAGACAAGAAATGGCAGGTTCAGCCTCAGAAACATAGCTCTTTACTCCTTCATCCAATGACTATTCAAGGAAAGGAATGAAAAAATATTTCTACAGAAAAGCCTCAGAGGTATGTTGAACTGAGACACTGAGTTTTCAATAGAAATTATTTTATTCTAGGTTTGTGCTGCAACTGTTACAACATGCAGTGCCTAGGCAGGTAGCAAGGGCTGGTTTCATGACGGCTAATATTCAATAATTACAATTCTATTATTCCCCCTATGTATATCTTTAAGTTTTGCCACCACAAGGTATCTGTTTAACCACTGAAGGAGCTTTATCTTCCCTGTGTAATCTCTTCCATGTAACTTGCATATTACAAGAGCATTATGCAACTATTTAGATCTGAAACATCCTATCACAAAGCAAGTATTACTGAGGATCCACAAGTTTATACCTAGCTTTCCTCTACACGGCAAGGATAAAAAAAGGTATCAAAATGAAAGATTTGTGTCTACATAGAAACACCTATCCCTCCATATCACATTCCTCCTAACTACAGAAAAGGCCTGTGTACTTGGATCATAAAAAGGTCCAGACAAATTAGCAAAGTTCATGAGTAAAACAGACTAAGTAGCAGAAATAAAGAAAAATTCTTGCCTTTTTGCAGCTGCATACTGCACAAAAAGCCAGACTAATTTTTGGTCTCTTCACAGCAATACCCTAACTCAATGAGTTACCTGCTGAATTCCAAGGCACAAGTATAAGATGCTGTCAGGGTCATATTTTTCTCCATTTGGTCTCCGCACCTCTTGAATAAACTGGCACAAACCAAAACTCAGCTCAGCAAAAGTGCATGAGAGAACGTCCTCCTTGAGTTTCACAGGACGAACTGTGGTGAAGAAAACAAGAGGGGGGAAAAAAACCCCAAACCTTAATTCAACAGACTAAATTTTCACACATTGCTTATTATTTCATGGAGGTAGAACTACTAAAACATCTCTAATAGTCTCCTGTATGCCTGAACTAGTGAACTACTTCCTGTCTGTAAGCTAATAATTAAATAAATAGCTGGCCAATAAAAACAAACAACCAGCATGTGTAGCAAGCACAAATGCTATAATTGAGTAAGAATGTATTTCAAGCTAGAATGTTTAAATGGTATGGAGCTCAGTGACCCCAAAGCTGTGGCATGGCAAGGGTTACATATACTTGAGGCTGGTGGTGTAGGGTTGATAAGTCAGCTTCACCTCTATAGCTGGACTCAGGGGAATCTTGACTGACAGAAAGATCTTGAGTATTTCCTAATAGCTCTGGACATGAGTTGAGTGCAGCATATTCGATTCCTTAAGGGGAGAAGGAATGAAGAGTTTAAAGGGCTCTGGGATTCAAAAGGCAGGAGCAGAGCAAACAGAGGATCAATCCATCTGAGAACCTCCAGTGAAATTACTATCCTTGGCTGCTCTACACCACACAAAGTGACTGACTGCTTGGGACTAAAGAGGGAATCTTTCTGGAGTTTTGGATATAGTTTCCTGGAACTGGCTGTAAGCATTTTTTTTCTTAGTCGCAAGAAGAAAAGACATTAACTCATGTGATTACTCTTCTTCGGGGAAACAAAAAGCAGCTGTTCTCATGTAACAACAACAAAAATTCCAAATGAGGGAGGAAGAAGCAGACCTCTCTCTAACCAGACTTTTCCCCTTTGAGATCTCTTTTATATGAGCCCTATCACACTTCATTCTTTACATTGTAGTACTATTTAACATGATTTGCTCTCTTCTCCACCATCCCAACAAAGCTCAGTTACATTCCTGATTTAAACTCTCTGCTGGACTCTGAAAATTTGCCCATAAAACTCTCAGCACAAGCGTGTAAGATAGATTTGAGACCACAGAAAAGGAGAGTTAGACACTGCCAAATCCCAGGATTGCTGTACTTTCACACAAAAAAAAGAAGTCAAATGAACGTGACATTCGCATTGCCATTATTAGATGTCACTGTACTGAGATGAATGGAAAAATTCATGCCTTGTAAAGTTAGTTTCAGGCAGGATGCAAAATAGAGTGAGAAGTGTTTCTGGAAGGTTTCCTCACAACTGTGAAGTCTAGAAACGAGATGCTGGATTTTAACACTGCAGCATCAAGTTTTTCTTATGGCAAACAGTTACGCTGGCACACACTTTGCGAATGCTTTAACTGCCGAAGAAAAAGATGGGAATACCATAGTGTGGCCAACCTGGAACTACTGCCGGATACTACCTCAGTAAAAGCTCTGCAGCTGCATAAAGCATTTATTCTATACATGAAGTATCACACACAAATGAACACAAAGGAGGCATTAATGCAACAGAAGGCTGACACTTATAATGTTGAAAAGAAACCTTGTATTTTAGAACCTGTGTTAATAGGTGGCATATTAAGAATACAAGAGATGAGATTTTAAATGCATGAGAAGCCATAAGATAATGTTCCATAAAATCTTTTCTCTACTCATGTACATTTTAAACCTCAATTAATAATGAATAATCCTAATACCTACTTGAATAACATATTCACACCACGTGCTCCTCAATTAAATATTGTCTTTTCCACTGAAAGACAGACAAGTTTACCTGAAAACTTCAGGTCCCCTTGTTCCTCCTGTGCATTTTTCCATTGGACCCAATTCTTCCAGGCATTTACCCCATACATGTACTTCAGGGTCATCCCAGAAACAGAGCACCCTGGATAGGATCCCTGCATGAGATTTCGGGGCTCTACAGAAACCACAGACTTCTTCCGTCCCTGCAGGAAAACACACAAACCAAAGAAAGCTTATATTTAATGAACTCTTCATCTATGGAAACTGAACGTGATCTTGGATAATAAGACCAGTATATTGATATGATAACAAAAGCCTATCTCATGACAGAAGCTGAATGAACATATTTTTTTTATTAATACACACAATTATTAACCATGCTTCATGGAAAAGATGCAATAATAATAACAGTAATTCTCCTCATGATAAATGCACACAAAAATATATTCCTTTCTGCCTCTATCATATGATTCTATCCTGTAGATTATTACATTTTTAAAAAATACATCTGTTTTGGAGCTTTTTAAATGACACATATTATTTAAATGTTCTGTACTAAAAAGACACTTGTTCTACCTAGTTGCAGAGCAGAGAGAAGACAATTTTATGTAGCAGCAGAACAGAAAGAAAGAATATGTACCACAGTTAATCCAAGTTCTTATTTTCACCCTGGAGCAAGACTTCTTACTTTGGAGAGTAAGCATGCACGTAAGTTTCTCACACTTGAGGTAGTAATATTATTTTCCAAAAATACTTTCTTACCCGTCTTTTTGGCTGTGGGAAGCCATCTCTATGTCTCCGTCTTGATCGTGAGCGTGAATGTAGACCCGGTCCTTTACTGAGAGGGTCAAATGAGTCTAAAGTCAAATTAACACCATTAAGAGTTTATTTGATTTAACATGCCCAAGTAGAAGTGTCACTTAGATACTACTTAATATCTTGAAATTGACAATCACATCCTCAAGTAATATATTCAAGTAATGCTTTACTTTTGGATAATTAGGCAATAAATTTACCTTCTGTATAAAAATGAAAATTCTCAGAAGAGGCAAAAAGCACCCCTAAATAGTGGATGTGTTTATTCAGGCAAACTTATTCTTTTGCATAACTGAAATTGATTGTACTTAGGGACATAGAAGTTATAAATGCAAAGCAGTCGAGCAAGACTGCTACCCCTGTCAGTGGTTCTGTAGAATGCTGTCTTTAAAGAGACAAATCATACTCTAAAAATAGCCATTTTTAGTAAAACTGGTGTGTTACTGCAACTTTAAATATCTGGTTGTACTAAATGAAAACACATCCCCTTCATAAGCAGACTGTCCGTACAATATTTACTCAGAAAACTGTGCATACTTTTATGCAACAATGCATTTTTCTTCACATTATACAGACCTGATGGAAAATCTGCCTCCAGGTCCTGTTCCATGTCCCCTTTGGAGAACTGCTTCAGTTCTGGATCTGGATCTGGAAGGGTATTTGATCGTAAGGCATAGTGATTTAACTCATCCTCCCAGCTGTGTGGAGTGGACACTGCTTCTGATTCTAGATCTCCACTGTAAGTGCTACCTTGATCTGTAACGAGAACGATCAAGTACATGGTGTGCTAAAAGTAAGGATAGGTAAGGAAAAAATAGGAGTTTCAAAGACGGCAGGATTAAAGCCTTTTTGCAAAAAAAAAAAAATCCAACTGACCTTTCTCAAATATCTTGGGATCCAAGAAGAGCTCATGCTCAGATGACTGAGATCCTTAAGAAAAAGAAGGAAATCCTGTATCTACAAATGATTCACAGCTTACATAACTGAGACAAAAAAAAAAAAATGAACACCAAAATACCACATATTAGCTTATACGACTACTAACAGGTAATGCATCTTCTCCACCACTAGGGTACTACCAACAGGTTTCTACCTACGTGATGCTGTTATGGGAATAACAGAAGTGCAGCACTAATTCATATTTGATTTGGAAATAATGTTGAAAATAAACATTGGTAGAACAACAGGACCATTTAACATGGCATGCTTACTTGGGAAACAGCCAATCATGCCCCAAAAATATTTCTCTAGCTATTTTCTGTGAAGAAAGGACCTCTATCTCAATTTTATTTTTAAAAAGCATCACATACCACCATGAGAGTGTGTTTTTTCTTTCTCCTCATCTTCTGCAATCATTTCTGCCATCTGAAGGAGATCAGCTTCAAACGGATTTGTGGGAATCTTTTCCTTGATATCCTGGATAGTTTCGATGATCTTATCAGCATTATTCAGGGTAGTTGGGAAAAGCATGGGAACTGGTACCTACAGAAACATGTGGAAAATATTAAAACTTGTTTGTGGGAGAAGGGAAATAGCAAACACAGAAGGGAGATTCCTTTAATCTTATGTAGGGTTTGGGATTACATAAAATTTTGGAATAAATTCAGATGGGACAACTTGCTTCATATCTGCAATGACTCTATAAGCTTTTTTTGTGTGTGATGAGGATTAATTAAGTATGATGTGGATAAGGAAAGAAACGGTATCAACTCTGAATACCACCTGAATCTAAGCTGGACTAAAAACAAAGCTCAATGACATTACTCTGTGCCTTGTTCAAATTCGAGACAACACACCACCTCTCTAGTGAACTGAAGGATAACTTACGGGTACTGGCATTCCAAGTGGAACGGGTGTGTACTGTGTATAGAGGTGAAGGGGTACTGGCACGAACACTGGCACAGGAACAGGTACCACAATGATTTGAGGTTGAACTTCTTTTTCTTCTTCTGTTACATTAAAAAGAAAACAAAAATGGTGTAGCTCCTAAAAAGAGCGCATGGCCACCCTGCACACTCATTAAGGTTTAAAAAAATATGTCAAGAAAAATAATTATCTGTTACACAAACCATGCATTACTCTCTCATCTGAAATAAAGATCTTTATAAAAATGGGTCAGAGATCAGATACACACCTGTCTGGCATTCTTTGTTTTGTGTATGAGGTTTGCACGAGGTGGCCTTAGTCTGTGTGATTGGCTTGCACAACAGCGCTTTGTTTTTTAAAAGTCTGGGTGGTTGTGATGGTGGTAGTTTCAGGGCATCTGTCTGAGTACTGGCCTGTTTTAAAAAAAATATAAATGAGGGCAGAATCAGCGTTGGTTGTAGCAGAATATTATAAAGATTAATATTTGTTCTCTATTATGGGAGGTTGCATGATTTAAAGCAGCATTATAGCCTCTGCTAATAAAAATAATCATTTAAAAACCCAGAGAAACAGCTTACTAATGCACTAGTTGCTTTCCGGTCTTCATAAAAAATATTTTAATCAAACAATGGGCTTTTTTTTTTCTTGTTAAGAGCGCAAAGTTACCGCAAGAGTTGCAATTCGACAGTCTTTATCTAAAAGATCAAATCAATCTGTCACTGGATACAAAAAAACTTTTATACCACACAATTTGTATCCATTTTTAAAAACGCATCTGCAAGCTGGATGAATTTTAAAACCCTATCACAAGCAGTAAAAGTAGTTACAAAGCAACTGTGCTATAGTCTTGGAGAGTTTACTTATTATTGATACAATTTGGGCAAAAGGGATAAAAAGACTCTCTTGTAAAACTTACATCTCCTATAATTTTTGCTGTCACAGTAGGGACTGCACCTGAGAAGAGAAACAATACAAAGTCGTTTGTGATCTTGTCATGAAGACTCATCATTTGCCAAGATTAAGAAAAAGAATTTCCATTAAACCTCATTCTCTGGTGCATGTTAATAAATTTAAATCATTAGTTATACCTTGGTAAAGAAAGGAAACAGTAACCATCTGCACTGATACGATGGGTAATGAAGAACTGGCTGTTGTCCCCAGTGGACAAGATCCATGAACAAATATAAATATCCTGATACAGAATTTTAAAAATACAGAAGTCATATTTAACAGTCCTACCCTGTAAAACATTGTTGGAGTTAACTGTAGGCTGGGCAGCAGGGGTGCTTGCAAGCGACACCACATTTGCTATGACAGGGGTTGAATCCTTTCTCAAAGAAGGAGGGCCCGATGAGGAAGCTGGTGCCATGGAAAGGTTTGCTGGATAGAACAAACAGAATAAAGCTAGAATGAGCAATAAGACAATTTATATATACATACACACACAAAATAGCCACAACTCCCACTCTCCAGATTTATCTCTAAATGAAAAAGTCTGCCTTATGAGAGGGAAATGCAGGTATCAAAACTGTAGCTTTTCAGTTTAGATAGAAGTTGGTTCCATAAGCAAGCTTAAGCTGTTTTCCAGTCACTGAAATATTTCAGAAGTTCATCATATATGAAATGGGCTTTCTCTATGTAGCATTATGTGTCTTGCAGCAGTACTTGGGAAACAACAGAAGACGATACCTCTCACAGTGCTCATTACTGTGCATAGGTAGTATGGGAAACAGTGAAGGTCCTGACAAGCTTATGCCTTCTAAATAACGAATGGAATCTTTTTTATTTTATAAAAATGTTGTAAGAATCTCAGAGATGAAGCAAATCATAGATTTTTTCCAAGTGAAAGCACCATAATTACCACATTTCATCAGGAAAAAACACACCGTTCTGAGGCATTCCATTCCTCTTGAAGCCCAGTTGCTTGGAGCTGTTGCCCTCTTGCCTCAGCAGAAGCTGCTGGTGCACTTTTGAAGAAACAGGCCCATTATATATACTGCTATCCTTACTAACAGCCAAATGTACTGACAATTCCAGGAATGCCATGTGGTATAGTAATGGCCTGATAGCATAAAGCTATTTATATAGTGATATTACTCTTAATCAGGGAAAACATCTCCCACCAGTATAAGCAGGAGACGTGCACAAAATTCAAGAGTAGTATAGGGCCTGGTGCATACTATGAACTTTCAGTTAATATTCTTTATTGCTCGTTGGGTACCTTACGGTTGGAGTCACCATCACTCAGTGGGAGAATATGCCCCTCTGTAGGACCAGTGCTATTTTTTCCCTTTGTTTGACTCCTCCTTCCTGACTCTGTGGGCCTTTCTTCCTTTCTTCCCTTTGCATTTTGTTTCCTACAGAAACTCACAGTTCCTATTCCTGCAGGCCTCATTCCCACCCTCATTCCCATTCCATCTGCTAAAATAACAACGAAAATAGCAATGAAATGACTACAGCATATATTAATCTTAGCATTAATATTTAAACATTGTAAAATGATCCATTGTATCACTATCAAGCACACCAAAAGCAATACTGTTCACATCCTGTTTTACCTGTATTGTTTTGGGGTGGAGGGTCAGAAACACTTTGTTGATTACAGAACATCAGAATACAAAGCAGATTGCAAAAATGCTTGATCTCCCCTTGCCATTTCAGGGACTCACTGAGTTTACCTTGTCTCTTACAACCATCACACTTTGCCATCTAGTAAAAGAGTGAGGGAGAAGTTAAACAGATATATGAACAACAAGAAGAGCATCACAAAGCAGCAGAACATTTGGTGACTGTATTCCAACAACCACGTTAAATTTTCTCTATGTTGGAAAGTGATACTTGAAACTTAAGAGGAATTTACTCATCTACCACACACATGCAATACCTTCTTTGGATGTAAGTACCAACTACAAGCAGTTCACACAGTTCCTCAGCTTCAGAGGTTCTTTTGCTGGTATGCCTATATGTCACAGAATATTATGCAAAAATATTTCTCACCTGGTAAAACAAATCTGTAAATTTAGACATGCACTCTTCTGAGCAGAATTCCTCCATCCTCCGCCCAAAGTGATTCTGGACCAGTTTGGGAGAAGCCTGCAAACAGTAACTGCACATTTTACAGTGGTTCCCCCAACGTTTAGCGAAGTCATGTTTATAAAGCAGTTTACAACCTAAAAGAAGAGAAAACAGCAATGTATAAAAAACATGCTTCAGCATCAGAACTATGCACGTTTGTTTGGCACTTCTAGTTCTTGTACTTAGTCATATCTGTAATAATTTATTGAAATGTAACATTAAAATACAAAGGGTAAACAAAGTTCTAGGTAAACACTATGCTTCTTTTAGTATCACCTAAAATTTTAACGTCAGGTACTTCTGCCTTGATTTATCTGACATACAGCTTTGCCCTTTCTTACCTTCACTACAGAATGCCTTATCTATGCCAGAGAATCGCACCGTCTCCTTGATAATTTTCTCAATTTTGCAGTATTCACATATTGCCATTACACTGCTCCTCTTCTTATATTCATCGCAGCAGGTCTTCCCACAAAACTGAAACATTTTACCCTGCAACATATCAAGAATGTTTCACTTAAGCCAAATCTCATTTTTGTCTCCTAGATGTGAACACTTAAATAGTTCATAGAATCTCAAAAGCATATTTATGCCCTTAGAACTCACTAGCAGAGAGCACTAGGGAATAAGTTTTATAAGAAAAGCAGAACGACTTTCTGCACAAAGCCTTCACCAATGTGCTTTGCCCTGGAATTAAAAGGATCATCTCTAGGCCCAAGAATGAGGACTAAATTCCAAACTATTGCATACAATATAGTTACAACTTCTTGGATTGCTGACTGACAAAAGCTTGGCCTATTTTTTATTACCTTGTAGTCAAGCAGTTCTGGTTTGGTTGCAAACAATCTGTTACAGTGCTGACACCTGAGTTTTACAACAGTGCGGGCAAAAGTGACTTGCTGGGACTGGGCAGCCAGCCTCTGTAGACCAGCTGCAGCTGAGCTGCTCATGGAGCTGGGGGACACAGTCGAGGTGGTGCCACCTGCCGATACTGTTGCCCCGGAGGGAATGCTGACAATGACTTGACCTTGAGACAGGGGTACCACGGAGGAGTTCATTCCTGCAGGCTTGTTGAACAAATTCTGCAGGAAAGCAAATTCAGGAAGAGACCTTATTTTACAATATTATGCATTACCTATTACAAATTATATTATATATTCTGTAGTATTAAAAATTACTGAAATCATAGATGTCATACCTGAAAGGCTACTACACAACTGTAGCTGCAAAAATTACGTATGCTTCCATCTGACATAGCCAAGTGATACTGAGGGATTGCGGAAGTTTTACAGCTGTTGCACTGAACCTGAACACCTGAGAGGGAAACAGAGGAAAAAATGTGATATACCCAAAACAAGTAGTACTGCAGAGAAATTTGCACTCTGCATACAATTATGTGCAAGACTCTGAATGACAAAGCAAGATACACACAGAATTTGTGTGGACAATCGATGTATTAACATACAACATCCAATTTATTAATATACAAATCCTGGAAATTTATATATATTCGTGAATGCACAAAAATACAAAGTGAAAAGGGGAAAAAAAACCTTTTGATTTTTACTCTTTTTCTTAGGGAAAAAAAAAAAAGCTTTATTTAAAAACTGAAATGTCTGCATTGTCACAGTGAAGTTAATCTACAGTAGAAAGCCCGTATGTTCTCATGTCAGTGCCATTGTTTTAAAACAAGAAATGTCACTTTCCACACTCCCCAAATCTGCCTTTGCTTTCAAGATAAATTTTTGGATATAAAGTACATGACATTATGCTTCTAAAGAAATAAAAGAATCATGTTACCTGCAGAAGTAACCATTTTAACTCTATATGCTGACAAGCAGTTAACAGAGCAAAACAGTTCAGTTTTTCCCAAGTTATTTGTGCTTTCGATCATCTCAGCTGAAGATCTCAAAGATTTACACAGTGCACAAGGTGTAATTTTAGCTGACTTCTGTGGAAACAGTTAAAGAGGTCACTCATCTGAAACATGGTATTTTTTATTAATCTGGAAATTAGTCACTAACACATAAAATGTGCATAAAATGAGAGACTGTACTTGAAATAGAATTTATTTTACAGCTGTATTATGTATAATGCAGGTGTTTTTCAATCCATGCTTTACGAACTACTCTTTTTTTTTTAAAGAGATTCACAGAAAGAAGCCTATTTTTCCATAGCCTTACTATACACGGATGTTTACATGACTACTGAAATGCTTTTAGCATCTTTACTTTTGGAAAACAGTTTGAGAAATACTGTACCTGATCATTTTATTATCATTTTATTACAGTATCCTTAAAAACATCCACATTTTCACAGAAGAACAAAACAGAATATAAATTTCTAAAGATTAAAAGAATCATTAAAAATCTGGAAGTAACCATAACACATCTGTCAGAACGTTACCCCCAGTATAGGAAAACGAAGCAATACGTTAGGACAAAAATTAATAGCAAATGGGAAAGGAAAATCTTAGGCCGACCTAGTAACTAAAGTTATCAACTAATATATCAGTATCTATTTCTTAAAATACTCAAAATCTAATCAAACATACTTTTAGTATTTGAAGTGTCAAATACTGTCAAATACTGAAGTGTCATATACCTGCTTGTATGCTGTAACACATGTTGAACTGCAGAACTTCTTTGATTGTCCCTCTATTTGAAGCACATGACACTGGCCGGATCCACTGTAACAGTAGCCCCCACAGTTCTCACAGCAGTTCATGGTCAAATTATTAGCTGAACGGAACTTGGAGAAGCAAGCGTCACTGCAGAGCTTGTGGACAACATTCTGGTAATTCACTTCATGTCTAATCTAAGTAATACAAAGAACATATAATAATAGAAAGAACAAGGAATAGCTGATCTCTGGGATATCAAGATGTCCTGATCTAAAGGAAATTCAGATGAAAAAGGAGTTTGCACATACCACTGCATTTTTCTGGCACATGCTGCACTTGGTTGAGATGCTGTTAGTGTGAATAGTAACCACAGGCTTCCTTTTCAGTTCATATGTGGAAAGACATGACTGGCTGCAGAAATCTTTACTGGAATTTGTATTGTCAAACTGGGCAGTGATTACATCCTTTGGATTTAGAATGTCTCTATGGAGGAAAAAAAAACAAAACATAGAAAAACAAAGAAAGAGGTGAAGAATAAATGTTTTCATGTCAATCTGCTCTCCTTTCTTTCGTTGCAGACCAAACACTCTCTAGAAGAGCGTAGATTCATTTAATTCAAAGTTTTTTTTTTTGTTTTTTTTTTTTTTTGATGATGATGATGATCAAAGTACCTGAGTTCTTTTTTAACTTTTCCTGCCAGGAAAATCTATGTGTATGCAAAATCCAATTCACGGAATAGTACACAAAGTATTATTTGTAGACAGACCAACCAACAAATAACAGTATCAGGCAGAATCTTTTGCAGGGAAGCTCAACAAAGAAGTAAGCATTAGAAAAACAGCATGTTGTAGAAGAAAATAATTGAAACTTGAAACCTTTCATTATTTGCTTGAGTATCAATTATTCCTAGAACAAGTCCAAACAGTGTCCTACTTTGAGCAGCTTGAGCAGGTTTTCTTGGTAGAAGCTGGTGGGCGAGAAGCTGGAACAGTGTATCCAGTGAGGCACAGTGTGGAGCAGAAGAGCTGAGTAGAGCCTTTTCTCTGGTATGCAGTTTGCCCCTTCTGGAGGATTTTTTTACAGCCAGAACAGGAAACCCGAACAGCTGTGGTTGGAACTGAAGGAAGCATTTTACTCATGCCAGAGGACGCCGCAGCAGGCTGGAAACCTGACGACAACTGTGGAGCTAAAAAAAAAAAAAAAACAAGAGAAAACATTGAGTAACTGTTATACATATATTGCAAATCATTCACTGTTGTGCAGGGGGCAAGCACAAGCCTATGACTTGCTTTAGATTGTCAGGATCTTAGGGAGCATTAAAAAGTAAAAGAAATATCTACAAATACATGCCCTGCACTGGCTTTCTGCAGAAGAGATGGCATCAACTACTGCTGGAATTACTACTGTGCTTTTAACACCCCTTTCAAAATCAATTCTCTTTGCTTCAAAAATGTGAGTATTTTACAATTGCTGAATTTCATTGTCTCTAAACCAAACTAGTTCTTTTCTTCTATTGGGCTTACACATAACAAATGAAATGCAGACTCCTCTGCAAGACCATTTGCAAAAGTGATATATTTTATAGATTTAAATAAAGTTAGTCTTGCCTATTCCTTACCAAGAGGACTGCCACTGACTGAAAATACAGCACTGATTTTCAGCTCCCCTTCCTGAGTTTTTGGCTGTTGGCCGTACTCCTAAAACAAAGGGAAAGGAAAAGGAGAACAAATACATACATGTAATAACAGGTTACACGATTTCCATTCTTTCATAATGCTGTACTGAATCTAACGTCCAGGAAAGCAAGAATGAATCTTCTAAGTCTTTTCCATAGACCACGCTTACAGATGTTGCTGTGCTGCAGTAGCACACACAACCTGCTCCCAAGTTTGCAGCATACAACCGAGAGTGACATGGAAAAGCACCTGCACGAGGCATTCCCCTTTCCAGCTGCACTCCATACTGTTTTGAATTTGGTGTAGGCAAAACTTTTTAAAAAAATCCTTGCTTTCTATTTACAAGGAATCTTCCATCCAGAAGTGCTTTAATGTTTGCAGTCTTTATCCTTACTCTGTGAAAAAAGTTTTATTTTCAAATTTATGGACAGTAACAACAAGATAGAGACTAAGACCTAGATCATGAGAAGTATTCTGTACTTCATTAACTTAAGTACCTTGGAGGAGCCTAAGGTGAAGCTTCATGGCAGGCTAAGAAGTTATAAAATGGGACATCCATGGTTCTGCCCTGAGACCTGTTCTGGGCCTTGATGCTGAACTGGTTGATGGAGCTGAGTCAGGCAAAATGTCATTGTTTTTACTGCAGTCTGTTTGTTTGCTTGGCCAGCCCAGTTCCTCGAACCAGCTGTGTGGAGCTGGCATCACTACAAGCAGACTCTAACAGTCCTTGCTTAGACTGGCCTCAGCGAGAGGGGAAAGGCCTTGCATTTACTACAGAGCAAGAAACTCCCTACAGACAGTTGCTTGTAGAATAGCTGACGTACTATAAATCACTAGCTCGCTCACAGCAGCTATTCATACTTTGACACCGCGCCTCCTGCTCGTGCTTTCTCCACAAATCTGAAACATGAAGTAGCTTCTAACAGTCCATATTTACATCTTAATAGGTCAAAACCAATAATCTCTCACAACTACAGAGCTCGTAAGACTTAACCTACTTACAGCTATTTGAGAACAGTCAGGGCATGGTGTCATACTATGACTGTGGTAAATGAACAGCTGCTGTGACTGCAAGGTACGTCAATTCAGCATCCCTGGGCAAAAATAAATTCTCACTTTTCAGTGGCAGTGAATGCTCCTTCCGCTTAAGCCATCTCTTAAAATACATCCTCACCTCCACATAATATCTGCTAAAATTCTGTTACTCATTTGGGAAAACCACCAGTTTCTGTACTAAGACAATCAAATTATTTCTCGTTTCCCAGACATACAGTCAATGGTACTTGTTCACCAAGTAAACTATCAGATTGAAGTATTCAAATCTCCAGTAAGACATAGTTTTAAGCTGTGTGTGGGCATGCCATGATACTAGGGTTTAAAGCACTGTGGTTTTTTAGTACTATAATTTAAAAACTGTATCCTAGTCAATACCAGAAATAGAGATGGAACCAAATCCTGACATCAGCCATGAGTTGCCAAGTGTAGTTTCACAGTTGTGAAAGTGCTGGAAGTGCTGGAATCCAAGAACCTCCAGCTCCAACTATGAGTTATAGCAAGAAATGCATGAAAAACAAAGGAAAATACTAATTCTGATTTAAAGCAAAACTAAAATGAACCTTCCTCAGTTCTCATACTTTACCAGTATAAGGGAGAGGTGATAATTACAGGATTTTACTCGAAGGAATGAGTATTTTGAACAATAAGGTATTTGATTTAAACTCCCCAGCTCTTCACTTTTACTCATTAATATGATCTTTCATAATCACAGACATACTGCATTGCACTCCACACAAATCCACATACAAGATGCCATCTTGGAGGACAAAAGAACAGATAGGTTTAACTCACCTATATACAATTTGTCATTATACATATTTAAGGAAAAATAAAAACAACCTTGTGACACTGAACAAATCAGAAGGGCAGTGAAATCTAAATGGTTTTGAATATTCAGTTTACTTTTTTTTTTTTTTCCCCCAGTTGGCAGTGTGGGAGAGAAGACTGGCCCAAAAAGAGAAAATAATACCAAAATACATAGAATGGTACTACAAAAACTAATGCCTGAATGAGAATTTCAAAGCTTCAGCATCAAGGCAAGTAGGATGAACCAGCTTTGTGAGGCTTTACTTACTTTTAACTGAGTAGAAAGAGACTTAGCTTAAGACACTTAGCTTAAGACTGTACTCCTCACTTTGAAATGCCAAGGGTAGGACAGATAAATCACTTCTATTCACACGACCAAACCAAACAGTTAAGCACTACAGTTTACACTGTGCCAAAAATTCACGTTATCTTGCAATTTTGGCATGAAACCCAAATATTAGGAGGGAGGACACAGGAACTGAAGCAGAAATTATTTCCTTGGGATCACAAAGCAAACCAGTGGCACAGGAAGGTTAGAACTCAAGGAACCTTCCCTCAGCACCATCCAATCCAACAGGTCAGTCTTTCTCCATTTTGAATCATTGGACTCTTACCTTTATCACCATAAAAAATATTAGTCTCATATGAGAAAGTCATGTTTAAATTTAAATGTTTAAATTTCCTTCACTGACCCACATGTATTTAAATATTTTGGTAAGACCTGCATGTATTAATTTTAAAACCAAACAAATAACTAACCACTGTGTTCACATAGATAACCTTTAGGAAGGAAGGAACAGTTCTTTCCAAACCACACAGCTCTTAACTGTGACATCTCACAAAATATTCAGCAATGCATGAATTAATTTTCTAAAAAGAATGAGTTGAAACAAAGTGTCTATATTGCCACAGATTCAATAATGAGACTTTCAGAGAAGTCTGTTTTGTCTCTTACTGAAAAGCATAACATTTTCAGTGACATGGTAACATGATATCAAAAAGTTGGGGTTTGGGGTTTCATGGTAGTATAAGAGGGAAAAAATCCTTCTACTAAACTATATTCTTCAAGTTAAATTTCGGGCAATAAACCAAATAAAATGCTGAATTTCTGTCCAGCTTATGCGGTCATTTGTCAGACCAAAATGAGAAATGCAATGGGAAACTTACCTCAGAATTATCAGGTTCATCTTTAATTTTGTCTAATAGTCCCTGCTGTGGGGCCATAGCTTTATCATATTCGTCATCCAAAGGCTCCTCCTTAATTCTAATATTTGGTGCAAAGGAATTCCCCAGCTCTTGTCCAATAGATTCCTTACTAGAAAATAGGTAGCTAGACTCCTGAAACAATAATATGAAAAAGAATTCACCCTCCTGCATCTGCCATAAAGAGTTGGGCTGCTGCCAAGGGGGAGTTTCTGTTGCAGACCAAGAGAAATGGGTCCTGCTACTGGAAGGTGGGAGAAATGAAGGGCAGCACCCTTTGCCACCCACCCCCAATCTTTTTCACTCCTTTGGACAAAGCAGAAGCCACCCAGCTCTCTAGGTTGGTTGTCAGGGGCACTTGGTTGTTTGGACAGAGCCTGTTGTTGATACAGCTGTTCCCTGTCTCATCTGGAAAAAAAGGCAGCAGGTCAGATGGATGCATCCAGGTCTAGATTCGGCTCACCAGTCACTGTCAGACCATGCTGAATATGGAAGCGGTTATCAAAAGAATCCTCAACCAAAGAGAGGGTCAGCAATTTTTTACAAAATTATATGCAAACTGTTTAAGTAGCAAAGATGTCTAAGAGTCAGAAGATCAGTTTTCTTGATACTCATTTACACTCAAATATAAAATATGTATTTTGAATTATTCCAAGTATATCGCTACACTTGCAAAAGTGTTTGAAAGATCTATAGCTTACCCTGAAGTTAGTTTCTGGAGTTTGTGGCGCTAACTGCGTCCGTAATGTTTCTTCTACTTGATTATGAACTGAGGAAAACATATACATTAAATATAAATGAATACAGATTCCAAAGAATTTCCTTTAAAACTATCTAGAGTCTCATACTAATCCCCAACCCCATAGTCTGTCAGCACCTCAGAGTATTAAAAAACACCCTTTCCCTTCCCTGCAAACAAGAAGGTAAGGCTCAAAAAGAGCTGACAATTTTATTATTCTGCAGGCTCATTATTTTCCTATTCCAGCAAAGTGGCTGTAAAACTCTGAAATGGAATTGTTCACTTGGAATTTCCTACACCCCAATGAGTTCTGAATTCTACCATGTTTCTACATTTACATCAGAAAATGCCTTTTTTCCAAGCAACAAATTCCATTCTTTTCTTCGCTGTTCTGATCTTTCGCCTCTTCCCCTCCTCTCAGGGAACAGTAACTTACCAATGATAGAAGTTGCTTTTTTTTTTTTTCAGCATATTATCTTTTTAATATATTGACAATTACTGGATGTGTTACTAAACAGAAGGACTATTAGTATTTGATATGGCTGTTCCAGTTACTGACTATTCTCTTCGAGGTTGCACAGCTTTCAGCCACAGTCTTACGATTGTAGGTGTGTGAAATTTTCTGAAATATATCATTTGCACAGAAATATTCTGTACTTTATTTCCAACCGAATATAACACCTTTAACTCCTTTTTATTTTAAAAGCCTCTGTATTGCTCCTCTATCATCTGTGGAAACCGGAAGCACTGAATTTAAGATGCTGTCATGAAGCACACAACTCAAGTATTTAAATTTTGGAAGCTGTGAATTTCAATAAACAGCGAGGAACTTCTCACTATCTATCTTTCCCTCCATCTCTCCAGTATTCTGAGTAAAATTAAATCCCATGTTCCAGTCTAGTTACTTCCTGTAACTCATTTATTGTTCTATTGTAACTATCAGAGCTTGAGAAATCAAAAAACGTATGTGGGCAGCAAGACTACCGGGCGTCTTTGAGGCTCCCTCAAATGAGAAAAGGATTACAGTCATCTTTGCTTCTCTCTGTGTTGGCTGGACAAAGTCCAAGAAACAAGTATCTGAGGAAAAAGGAGAGTTGCCTCTTAGGAAAAGTGGATCTCAGGTTACTCCCTGGCTGTCTTCCTGCAGACACTAATAAATTTCTTGTAATCCTTTCCCTGATGCCACTATGAAATGCATAGGGCTTTAAGTACACTCAGACTAAGTAAAGCACTGGTGCTCTGCTCTAAAGAAATCTTTCTTGATCACCAGCTTAAACTAAACTTCACCATCTTTTCTTTTAAGGAATTACAAGGTCTATAAAAAAGTGCCAGAAAAACATACGGAAGTTTCAAGTGTCACCCGGCCTGGTTTAGTGAAACAAACCACAACAAAGGATATGGTGAGGCTTTGACATGAGCTGCAGAGGATGAGAGCCCCAGTCCTAATAGAGAATTCACTATATTTTAGAGTTCTTAATAAAAATGCTTCCCTACATATAACTAGGCATATTATCTTTGCCATGATGAAATGTCCAGCAAGTAGCTCTATCACTAATTTCTATCTGCTTTTCTGCTTCCTCTTTCCTGGGTAGCCGGGTCTACGATGTCAAGTTACCTGCTTTGTCAAGAAAATTGCTTTTCAATCTAGAATCCATATCTTTAGGGATTTTTTCCAAACGTTTTTCACGTTCTTGAAAATGTCCTTCTCTGTTTTTGTCCTTTGTGGAAAAAGTCTCTTTGCCATTATCTCTCGTTATGCTAAAATCTTTTCGAAGTGATTTAAATACAGGGCCCTTTTCATATGGAGAAGAAAGATCCTTTTGGATTGCATTTTCAATATGAATTTCTTTTTCACTGTCCAATTCATGTTCTGTAACTCTCTTGCCCTCTTCTGAATGGTCTTCACCATGAATTGAGGAAGGAAGAGTGTCTTTTGGAGCAAAATTTTGATCATCTTCATTGTCACTCCCAACAACAGGTATGCCTGCAAGATCCCCCGAGTTCAGAAAGTAATCGTCGTCATCATCATCCAGCAGTGAGTTTTCAGATCCTGCTCGATTCTGTATTCCGTAAGATATGCTGTCTAGGGCAGGCGTTAAGTTGTGGTCAGTGTCCTCAGACATTTCTGCATCCAGGATTTCACCACCTAGGAAGAAAAAAAATATTGGTAAACAGCCACCTAAGTCATAGACTTGATCGGTAACAAAGCACATGTACAAATGTTCTTTGCTAATTTGTCTGTAGCTACAATTCCCTAGACCCCTTTAAGTTTTCTCAGGCCACCGTCACTGATAAAATGCTGTTGACACAAGAAGCATTTCTGTCTTATTCACCACAGGGTGAAGGAGAAACCGAATCTTAGTAAAACTAATGCAGGAATAAAGGGCACTATTTTTAACTCATTTCATGAGCAGTATTTGTGGAGAAGGCAGTGCACAGAAGGAAAGAAAGCAAGGGCTGGGAGAAGAGTAAAACAGCCTTTTTGACAGCAGTGATATGTTTAAGTGGTGTTTAATTGAACTATGACCATATATAAATAAAAATACTTACATTTTTCTGTAATATCAAATACTGCATCAGATTTATCTTCAAACTGTAAAGAGGAAAGCACTATATCATTATCTTGCTTAGCTGAGATTTACATTGTTAAAATGTATCCTACCAAAAACAAAATCATAAAAAAAAAAAAAATCACAATTCCTCCTCCATCCTTTCCTGTCCAAGCAAAATTCTGTGAATTCAGACTATTACCTTACTAAAAAGTGTCATTTATTCTAAAAAGTTTAGAAGTACATAGAAAAAACACACAAAGTTTAAAACTAGTATTGCTATCCAGAAAAGGTGAGGTAGAGGGAAGGAAATGTCAAAACTTTCACTTCTAAAGGAGATATTTCTATCAGGTCAAGACCATGGATCCCACACCAAAAGCATTCTGCCCTCTTCTGCTCTGTGCAAGCCTGCATTTCATCTAACCATTGTAAATGGAACAATACCAATGCACACCATTTTCACTGACGTGGGTTACACTGATACTAAAAGGTAACAGGAGCTCATTTCAGTCATCTCTCCTTCCTCTGCACCTCTAGCTCTAACTCTTCTTTTCTGGTAGATCCTGCTCACACATCAATTCTTAAGCCATCTTAAGGAAAGTAATGGGATTTGAAAACAAACGGATAATCTCTATTTTCTTTGAATTCAAGTCATTGAGTTGATAAACTGGGGATGCCACAGGACTGCAATGAGAACTCTCAACTGTTTAGTGGACAAGGATGACAGCAAACTGTCCTAGGATGCAGCTGATGGCAGAGAGAATCCATCCGTTTCCACCCAACACCTCCTGCAAGTCCGTAATAGGAGGTAGCTCCTTCGACTTAACTTGACAAATGTGAAACTAAGTTCTAAGGAGGCCCTGTCCAGCACTGTGAATTTCAAGAAAACTCAACACTGCACTTTAAAAACAAAACTTGCCAGTTTCTGTGAGCAGAGAGAGTTGTAGCTGGAAAAGCCACATTCATCGTAATTGTCTAGAAGGAAAAAAGAGTAAGCAACCACCTTTCAGGAAGGTCTGCAAGGCCTGAGTTCTCTTACCGCTATAATGATACTAGGAGGGCCTCAGGAGATGCAAGTTTAATGATGCTCTACAATTCCGCATGTAATCTACTAAGTTTACACTAGTGTAAAACTAATCCCATAAATGTTGGTCATATTTAGTGCTAAAACAAGACGTGGAGAACAAAAAGTGTGGGGGTGTACTGTTTTTGTATAATAACAGTAAAGGGAACTTGCTGTCATTTGATTGTAACATCAGAGTATGAAGCTCTCTGTATGAATACACAATAGCTGATATATTTTTCCCCATCTTGAACTTCTTTTATCCTTTTCTTGCTGGTAGGGTGACAGAAGTTTTCAGTGCACATGAAGCATTAGATAATGCTTTTGTTGAAGTATATTTAGATCAAAGTAGTTTTTGACTCATCTGAGGTGCTGAACACCTCCAGAGAAGTGTTCCAGGTTCTGTCACAACTCTGGACACTTTATATGCCCAAACTAGGCTCTCCTCCTCCTTCTCTATTAATATATTATTACTAGGTGACAAAACAGAAATTCAATTATTACAGATGAAATTTTTCTGTCTGGACCTCTGTGTTTCATCCTAAGAAATGCAAGGTTTAACTTGGCACAAGGGGCCAACTGCAAGTGGGTATTAGGCACTACCATAAATATTTCGGACAACACTTACAATCTACTTGGAAGGAATCCAAGACACTTCCCAACCACAAGGTCATCCTAGGGAAAAGAAAAAAACTATTTGGGATTTTGTTCCTCTTTCTTTTGTGAGGCTATGAAAATAGTATGTGATATGTTCGCCTTGGGAACCTTTAGATCTCCATCAATTTTCTTCCTTTTAGAAGGTTTCAGGACAGGCATTTAATTGGGTTTATTTTACATATGCTATTTTCCCCTATTTTATGCCTGGATAAAGCATACACTTGTACGCTTTATGCTTTTTCCAAAATAGTGTGGGCTATTCTCCCCATTTATATACATTTCATTCCATTCTTGAATTCTATTAAGATCTTATTTAATGGCTCTCAGGAGGAATTTTCATATATTAACAAAAAATTCTATCATCTTTTATAAGTTTTAAATGATTTGGCTCTCACCGGAATATGGTCTTGTATTAAGAAGCAGAAATATAAGTAATAATGCCAAATTCACTACTTCCACATTATTCTATTACTACATTTAGATAAAGCCATCTTGCATATCCCTCTCTTAGCAGTCCTAATATTTGCTCCTCTGAGTAGTTGTGATCCATTCTTAATTCCTTTCATTTCTTCCGCTCTAATTTTTTAAGAAGTGGTGATTAGAAAGGAACAAAAGTACTCTAGAGGCAAACGTGTAACTGATTCATAAAACAGAATTTCTTACAGGTCCTCTGAGATACATCTAGGAAGGGACACCTCTGTAGCACAGGTTAAGTCCTAGGTCACTGCACAATGACAAGTCTTCTGTTACAATAATCTAGGCTTGAAAATCTCAAAATAGCCCTCAAACACACTTCTAGTTTTAAAACAAAACACCTGATTATTATAGTTTATAACACATTCATTTAAACACTTTGGCTAATATTTTGCCAGAGATTAACTTAATGATAATCAGTACTTTTAAAATACTAAACATTCCTTAAATTTTCAGAAGAAAACAGATTAGATATGGAATTAGCAAAGTTAAATATTTTAGAATATATTTTTCTTAGTGATTCTTTCTCACTAGCTAGAAGAGTGCATAAAAAAATCTTTTGCCTATTCAGGTTGTAACAAATAAATAAATAAACAATACACTAATACAAAAATAGTGATAAATTCTGTTAGGTATTTCTGAATGGGGAAACTTAAAACGAAAAATGTCAGGCTTTAGTATCTGGGGCAACAATATCTTCAATGAAACTATTGTTGCTAAAATAAATTTCACAATGAGTTTGCTTTAAATTAACCATTATTTTTAAAAACAGAAATTTTATAAAAATTATTCTGCTAGGTCCACTGCTAAATTTTGTTCTAATTACACACTAGAAACCAGGGAAAATTGTTATATCCACAGTACTCACCCCTTATTTGCTTGGAGCGGGTGACAGAAGGACCCGGTTTACAGTTTAATACAATGTCCTGATTTGCAATAACTAAAAAACTTGTTCAATACTATAATGTGAGTCAAAGTTGCCATAGCACCCATAAACCAAACAGTAATTTATTATTGTGCAATATAAAGGCAGAAACTGCCCTATGGCTACAATATTGTTTTGTATGCAAAATAAAGAACTGCTTTAAAGGAAAAAAAAAATCATAGCAACTTAACATACACAGGCACATATCTTTCTAGCAAGCCTTTTGGAGTCTGATCTTAGGTTTTAGTGCATCCAAAAGCAAACTGTGGAGAAGAAACAGAGATGTTAAGAATAATGCAATTCAAAAAAAAAAAAAAAAAAAAAAACAGATTTTCACAGTTTGTTGTCTGTACAGCTCCCTCACACCTATAGAGCGCTGCATACACCTCCACTGCAGAATCTCATAAACTCCTAAGGCGTGTGTGCATATATACATATATATATATGTATATATACACACACACACATAACATATATATACATACATATATATATATATACACACACACACACACACACATATTTAAAAGTAATTTGGCTTTTAATTCCTATTCTCAAACCAGGTGCAATGCGATCAGGAAGCATCCCCTGACCTTTTACACATGACATCCCTAGAAGAGATGCCGGGCAGGCAGCCGTTGCACTGCACCTCTCCAGGAGGGAATGCGCACGGCACAAGCGGGATGGAGCAGCGGCTTTCCCGGAGCTGCTGCTGCAGCGCAGCAGCCGGAGCTGCGTGTCCCCTACCTTCGAAGCACCTAGGGAGGAAGGAGCAGAGGGTAACAAAGAGCCGGGCTGCTGCGGATACCTGCTACAGGAAAAGAACCACTGCGGCAGGAAGAGAACCCGGCGGGGTCAGGCGAGCCATAGAGCTGGCGCGCAGAGCCGGAGCCGGAGCCGGCCTGCAGAGCCCCCTAGCCGCCCCGGCCGGCTGGGCTCCGGCGGCCGGACGCCCAGCACCATGGCTGGCGCTGGTGGGAACGGACACAGAGCAAGTAGCTGCCAAGTTGGGGAACGTCGTGGTTGGGCAAGCTCCGGCCTTTGGGCTTCAGGGGGCACGTGAGGAACGTTGGGGCTTTCCAGATTGTGCCTGGATTTTAGTTGCAATCACTGCTTTAGTCTAAATAGGTACATGCTCTGATGGGGGAATTTAAAGGCAAATTCAAACAACCATCCATACATGCAAAAAGACAAAGGCAGACATTTTTCTGATCCTTAGGGCTAAAGAAATACAATTACACGTTGTCTCTGCATCTTAAGTTTTTAAGTTTCAGATAATAAGATCAAGGCATGTGATGATGAAATACATTCATAGCACACCAGCAGGTAATTCAGCACATAAGGTTACTCCTTCCTATCTCCAGATATTTTTTTTTTTGACATTTCTGGGTTTTCTACTCATAGGCCAATTCCAAACAAAGCCTCTGTCCACCTTGTACCTGTGATTTCCATATCTAACAAGCATACACACACTGAACAGTGTTACAGAAATACATGAAGCCAAGCAGGTCAGCCTGCCAAATACATCAGATGTTACAGGGCGCCTTCTCTCTTCTCAGTGTTTTGGTGTTTTTAATTGATATCTATAAAAAAAAAAAAAAAACTTGTCCATCTCCCATTCCTAGAATAGGTTTGAAAAAGAACTGGCTTCATACTGAAGGCTTCAGCTTGCAACAGTTTTTGCAAAACCACCAGAATAAGAAACTAAGATGTGAAGCCTGCCAGATGCACAGGCTTTGCAAATTGAGAAACACACACACACACATACACACACACACACACACACACACAAAAGCAAACCAAGACATAATGCGTAAGGCTTTCCTGAAAAAAAAGCATGACTTCTTCCTCCAAATCCTCCCCCCCAGCTATGTGCTGAGCTCTCATTCTGCTTAAAGCTTTACACAAACAGTCCTTGACACCAGGAGACTGGTTACACTAAATCTCTAAGTGAAGTGAAATTAGGGTAATTCCTATTCTCACAGCACAAGTCAGAAAAAAAAAAAAAAAAAGCTAAATTGAAGTAAATAAAGTTACATGTATATAAAAAAACTCCACCCAAATCAGACTAGTGTCTGCATCAAAACAATATGTGCTTCTGATGTGATATCCAGCAAGGAATTATTCCAAACCAAATATTCCACTTTAGTTACCTATTTTATCATCCCACAAGAAGGACAGCATTTCCCAGATTACAAACACACACTTAAATATTTTGGCCAAAGCATTCGAAAGAGTAGCTATAATTTATTTAGAAGATTATGTGCTGCAAAGCACAAAATCCCCTTAATTCCATTTAACTCAGAAGCTGAGTCTGTCATTAATAGAAAGTCATCATGCCCTTTAAGGCAAAAATGGTGCACATAATACAACTTAAAAACCAATGAGGGTAACAATCTGGGGCTGGGACACCAGAACACTACAACCAAGGAAAGATTCATTTACTCAATGTCTCATTCATTTACTCAATTAGCCATCTCAGTCATTGTTTTGCTAATAGTTATGTTACTCTAAGCAAATTAATCTTTAAAGGAAGTGATAAACATATAAATCCCAAGCAGTCCACTTTTCTTTATAATCTGCCCTCAAATAAAAGCAACAAGCTATGAGATGGCTTTGCATGCAAGTCAGGAAAATTCACAAAGGTAGCACCTTCTGCTTGCTGATAAGCACAGCAGGGAGTATCAGCCCTCCTTTACGGGACGGTTTATATGTTATCTACCATTACGCATTGCAAGGCTTTCCCCTTCTGACAGAAGTTATGTGCCAGCAACAATTGGTGGTGAAAGAAGGAGTCTGTACGTATATGCAGCTTCCTCTACTTCAGTGTTATTGTCCTTAAATAAAAGCAGTCACGTGCTCTACTGTATTCTTCAAAGTATCCTCCTAACTGGTTTCTTTTTTGCCTGTTCCACTTCTCGTCAAGGCTCCTGAACTATCCTGTGATTTTCTCCTCTCCTGCTCCTATAAAAACTGGTATTTCTCTCTTTCAGATGGCTACAATTCTAGTCCTCTTGCCATGGATGGTTTCTATTTTCTTTTTTTCCTATGAATAAGTAGTTCTTAGAATGGGCACCTTACTTGGCGGTTCCATGTTCTTTGCAGGTGTTATTACAGGTATCCAAGGCTCTTCAGAGCGAAATGCTGAACACGTGTAAAAACAGGCAAAAAAAGCACTACTACTGTGTGATCAGAGCTCTCTGCCAAGCTCCCGCTGTTGTGTCCTGAAGGACTTGAGAACTGCCCTATTACCTAAACAAACAAGACTCTGCACAAGATCAAAGTGCCTGCAAAGGAACAAACACCTATCACAGTGAGGTATTAAAAGAAATACTGACCCATGTCTTCCTTTCACCTATGTTCAGACAACTAAACATTAGTTTTATATGCCAGTTGGTCAGGTTTCCTCTCTTTTCAATGGAAATGGGGAGGCACTCCAGAAGGCAACCCATGCTGCCCTGATATGGCGCAGATGATCTTTCAGAGATCCCTGTCTTTTCCACTGATGGTAGAAAGAGTCAGCTAGAATGGACAGACAACTCTTCTATGGGTACAGCTTACAGTGTGAAGATGAGAAAATGGGAAATACATTTATTTCTCAACTCTTTCCCCACATGTTGCTAGGAAAGCAAAACCAAGAATCAACCACTTGATCCTACGTTTATCACATGCAGAACAGCACAGTTTGTAAAGACCATTTCAGCACTGTCACGGTGGACTGGCACAACGAGGCGACGCTGCACATTCCATCATGCAGAAGTGCCCAGCATTCCTGTACCCGGCTTAGCACTCTCCTGTGCTAACGCCTGGGAGGGAGTCTTGGATAAACTTCTCCAAGGTCTTAAGAGAAATTTAAATATTTTTTGGAATCTGGACCAATCATCAAACATTCAGAATAACTGGGGGGAAATGAGCAAATGCAAAATTTAAGTTATAGTTTTGAGATAGATGGTTAATTTTTATTCCATAAAGCCTGATGAGATAGAAAAAGAGCTTTAGTTATAATGGTAGCTGAGCACCATACGTTCTTCATAAAAAACTTCAAAGGTATTAGATACACTTTAAAACTATCTGTTCCAGGCTGCAAATGCCTCTCTAGACTAGACTAGAGATTCTAAATACACTTTTATATACTGTCATTAGTAGGTTAATGACAGTACTGTCAGAGCACAGAAAAGACTCAAAGATGGATTTCTTGATGTTGTTCTCTATGACTTTATGACTATCCTCAAAATTTATGCCATTCCAGTACTCCACATCTATGATTTTGCTTTTGGATTTTCAAAAAGAACATTGCAGATAATTTATATATAAAATCTTTCTAATACTTCAATCTATTTTTAAATTAAATTTAAAAACACATACCTAAAGTAGAGAGCAAATACGATAAAATAAAAATAAATTACTGCCAGTTTTCAAAAATAAACAAACAAACAAGAAAAGCTATGCAAAATTAAAAATCTTTTGAAAACAGATGTTATATTGCTACAGGCACCCATCTACTTATCTATTCACACGAAACTAATTTCCACAAGTCTAAGTCTCAAATTTCAGTAGTACTGAACACCACAAATTGTCCTACCTAATTCAATGGATTGACAGTATGGTTGTAAATAAATGATCACTCTGTTTAAAATGTGAACTGTTCAAGACAGTGACATTACACCCAAATTAAAGCCAAAGACTCAAGAAAGCTGCTAAAGACAACAGCACGTGAGATGCTCTCCATGATGCGCCATGGGGAGCCAAGCTCACGGAGCCTGCTGGACTCAGCATCTACTGCACGATGATCCTGCCGACACACAACCTTTTTTTTCCTCATACCACTGAAGAAGATACTAACTAAGATCATAAGACAGGAAAGTCTCAAAGCAAGGTTGGCTATAACATCACACCAGGCTCATCCAGGTTCATACAGGCTCTTTATGACAGCCACCAAGGACAGAGGCTGGGCTTGCTCTTGGGGCAACCTGTTCCAATGCTTGACGGTCCTCATGGTTCTTCTGTACATCTTCTAACATTTTAATTACTGGTACTGAAGTTCTATTTAAGATTTCCTAATTTACTGTTCTACCTTCAGCCACCTCTCTCTGAACATCCTACGGTTAGCTGCAATCTTCGTCTTACAGAGGCTTAAAAATTTACATAACATTTATGAGCAATGCCACAAAGCTCTTAGAGATTGCTTGTAGGTATAGAGAAGTACAACTGTCTGAAAAATGTGGGTTTAAGACTACAATGCTCTTTTCTGTAACTGTAGAACAGCCTAACAATGTGTGAACAGCTCCTCCAATTGTGCTCTTGAGAGTCAACTCCTCTGTTTAGCAGCAACAAGTTTCACGTAGCCTGAAATAATGCAGCAACTGAAACTTCTCTCACATATAACTGGAAAGGTTTGGACAGTTCTCTTCCTGTTCTCAAGGCTGGGGATTGGGAAGCTCCTCATCCGCCCAGGAAGGGGACAGCTCAGGCACTGGCAGTGGATGCTGGACTCTTCCACAAAACCTCAAGCTCATGCTTGACCTCCTCTCTATCACCAACTTTTCAACCTACAGCCACATGCTCGCAGGAAAGAGGCCCGAATCGCCGCACAATTAGTTTGAGCGCCGCTACAAGAGTTCATTTCCCTCATTTCTGTCGCAGGTTACAGGACACGGACAAGACAGCCTTCCCCCGGCTTTGAAGACAAGTTGTCCCTCGGTACACTGCAGTGCCCAGGCTGCTCAGAGGCCGCACGTGGCAAGCAGGGGCCAAGCCTGAGGCGCCGAGCGCGACACCGCGAGGACGAGGCGGCGGCGAGGCCGCACGTGGACACGAGGCCACGGCCGGGCCTGTCACTCGCTGCCCTCCACGGCACGAGGAGCACGGGGCGGAGGGAGGAGGGGGGGCGCTCCACCGGCCCGGGGGGGGGTCCCGGGGACTGACCCCGCCCCTTGACCCCTCCCCTTTGACCTCCCGCGCCCCCTCCCCTCCACTCACCCTGGCGCAGGCTCCGGCTGCCT